>CM077089.1:49608945-49978975 GCA_039513925.1 Platanthera zijinensis | reverse complement strand
TCTAACCTGGGCGTAACCGGGATTTCAATTTCAGCAAATAAAATCAAAGAAAACACTTGGCAAGGGCAAGAATACCACTTGCCTCAATTCACAGCGAAGCTTTGGACTGCTTTCCTCCTCTTCGCACGGATCAAAACGGCCGCACACCTAGAACAAAGACTCGGCCATTAATGGCGGAAAACTTCCAAAACTGAAATTCCAATCCTTCCAAAACTCCACGAAAATCGAATTTCTTACCGCAGGAATGAAGGTCTCGACGAGAGCAATCCGAATCCACTCTCGGAATCGAATTCCGTCCACAAACGCTCCGGGAATCGGCGTCCGAAGGCAAGGTAGGCGGTTTCTCCGTTTCTCTCGTACAAGGGGCCGGCGGTTATTAATCGGGGAAGAAGATGATCGGCTCTCTCATTCTATATATATATATATATATAATTATATTATTATATTATTAATTACAAAATTACATAAAGCACCACATCGACGCGAAAACCGAACTACCTCGGAATTCGACGAAATTCGCACCGTAGCTAAATACCCACGCTACGAACACAACGGTGAAGTCAAAATTAACTTTCGACGAACAGAACTCGAGTTACACCCAAACAAAGCCAAACACAAACATCCCCCCGAGAGGCCACACCGGGTCACCAAAACGACTCGGTTTGCTAGGGAGATCTTGCCAACAGGCTACCAAACAGGGCACTCAGTTCTAAGGAGCTAAACCGTACTCCACACATGGCACAAGCCACGGAAACGCATCATCGTAACGCCAAACGAGAATAAAAATAATCGCTGAAAAAACGGGGCGTTACAGTCACCCCCCCCCCCCTAAAAGAAAGTTTCGTCCCGAAACTTTACGCACAACCCTCCTACAAAAGAAGGAAAAGTAACAAATAGAAGTTACAAAGGGAAACATACCGATCAAATCATAGAAACAGGTGAGGGTACGCCCTCCTCATGGCCGACTCTAGCTCCCAAGTCGCGCTCTCCAAATCCTGATTTTTCCATAGAATTTTCACCATCGGTATGGACTTCTTTCGCAGCACACGCCTCCTGAGTATCCAAAATACGAACTGGCACCTCAACGAAAGAGAGGTTGGGCTCTAACTGGGGCACAACATCTAAGAGTTGCCCACTGCTGCGCACACACTTCCGCAATTGGCTAACATGAAAAACATTATGAACACCAGGGAAGTTCGCTGGCAAATCCAATCTATATGCAGACACACCAATCCGCTCCAAAACCTCGAACGGGCCACATACCTTGGGTCCAATTTCCGATTTTTACCAAATCTCTACACACCAACCATTGGAGAAACCTTGAGGTATACATGATCCCCTACTAAAAACTCCAAGGCAGACCTACGCCGATTGGCGTTCTTTTCATACCTCTCCTGAGCTAACCGAAGCTTCTCCCGAATAAGCTTCACGGCGACTTCCATCTCTTCCAGAGCATCTGGACCCAACAAAGGCTTCTCACCAGCCTCAGCCCAAAACAACGGAGTCCTACAGCGCCTCCCATACAAAGCTTCGAACGGAGCCATCTGCAAGCTTTCCTGATAACTGTTATTATAAGCAAATTCCATGAGTCGCAGACGCTCATCCCACGCTCCACCGTGGTCTAAAATATAGCACAGGATCATATCCTCAACAATCTGATTGACCCGCTCCGTCTGCCCATTGGTCTGAGGGTGGTACGCAGTAGAATACCTCAGATCCGTACCCAAACCCTCCTGCAGACTCTGCCAAAAACGAGAAGTAAACCGGGAGTCTCGATCAGAAATGATGCTAACCGCACACCGTGGAGTCGGATGACTTCATTCAAGTACAACTCCGCTATCTTCTTCATCGGGTAATCAATCTTATAAGGCACGAAGTGAGCACACTTCGTCAATCTATCCACTATAACCCAAACAGAATCATATCCTCTCGGGGATTTTGGCAAACCCGTAATGAAGTCCATAGATATACTCTCCCACTTCCAAGTCGGGATCTCTAGCGGAGTCAACTTACCACCAGGCCTTCCATGATCGGCCTTCACACGCGCTGCAAGTGTGACACTCAGCAACATATTGGGTATATCTCCTTTCATACCATACCACCAGGCAACTTGCCTTAAGTCACGGTACATCTTCGTAGATCCTGGATGGTAGGCAACGCTGGAACCATGAGCCTCACTGCAAATCATACTCCTAATGTCCCCAACAGCGGGAACGCAAAACCTGCCGCGGTACTTCAAAGTACCCGCATCATCAATAGAAAAATCTGGCAACTCTCCCTTCTCTGTCCTGGTAAAAAGGTGCAACAGATCCGGATCGTCCTTCTGATGCAGTCTAGTCAAAGAAATCCAGGACGGCTCTTCCACTGATAAGCTACTCTGCAAACTACAGCATCCCACTGAAATATCCATAAGGAGGAACTCCTCAACTAATCGATCGGCGGAGAGGTTAAAGATCTTTCCCATCTTTCGGCTCAGGGCGTCGGCCACCACATTAGCCTTGCCCGGATGATACTGGATTTCTACATCATAATCCGCCACATACTCAAGCCACCCGCCGCTGACGCAGATTCAACTCTTTCTGCGTGAACACGTACTTCAGGCTCTTATGGTCAGTAAAAATCTTGCACTGAGCCCCATAAAGTAAGTGCCTCCACAACTTCAACGCATAGATAACCGCTGCAAACTCAAGGTCATGTGTTGGATAATTCTTCTCATGAGTCTTCAGCTGCCTTGACCCATAAGCAATTACTTTTCCATCCTGCATTAATACGCATCCCAGACCTATATGTGAAGCATCCACATACACATCATAATCCACGCCCTCAGTAGGAAGGGTCAGAACGGGAGCAGTACACAATCTCCTCTTTAACTCCTGAAATGCTTCTTCGCACTTCTCGCTCCAAACAAAAGCCACATTCTTCTGAGTCAGCTTGGTCAACGGTGCGGCTAGAGAAGAGAAACCCTCCACGAATCTCCTATAATAGCCAGCCAACCCTAAGAAACTTCTGATCTCCTTAGGAGTATTCGGCCTACTCCAATCCGTCACTACTGCAATCTTTTTTGGGTCAACCGAGATCCCATCCTTGTTCACCACGTGGCCTAGAAAAGAAACCTGAGGCAACCAAAATTCGCACTTGCTCAACTTGGCGAATAACTTGTGGTTCCTCAACTCCGATAGGACCAAACGCAAATGCTGTTCGTGCTCCTCAGCACTGCGAGAATAAACCAACACGTCATCAATGAAGACCACAACGAACTTGTCTAGGAAATCCTTGAACACCTGTTCATCATATCCATGAAGGCTGATGGTGCGTTGGTCAGACCAAACGACATCACCAAAAACTCAAAGTGCCCATGCCTCGACCTAAACGCAGTCCGTGGAATATCTGCCTCACGGATCCTGAGCTGATGATAGCCCGAACGAAGATCGATCTTGGAGAACACCGTGCTACCACGCAACTGGTCAAATAAATCATCGATCCTCGGCAGAGGGTACCTGTTCTTGATAGTGACCTTGTTCAACTCTCTATAGTCGATGCAAGCCGCATCGACCCATCTTTCTTCTTTACGAACAAAACAGGAGCACCCCAAGGCGACGAACTCTGCCTGATAAAACCTTTAGCCAACAACTCATCTAACTGAATTCGCAACTCCTCTAACTCACGAGGGGCCATCCGGTACGGCGCCTTAGCAATAGGACGCGTACCCGGCTCCAAACCAATAACAAACTCCACATCCCGCTCAGGAGGGATACCAGGAAGATCATCAGGAAAAACATCGGCGAAACCACCACGAACAATAGGAATCTCCTCCAAGCGTGGCATGCTAACAACGGTTCCAACCGCCGAGACTAAACAAACACAACAATCAGAAAGAAACAATCTCTGAACACATACCGCAGAGAGAACAGGAGAATCCTGACACGGATCAGCATACACGCTGCCGGCTGACCGTCGTCCCTGATGAAGTCCAAGCGCTTTCCTTTGCACTGAATGACCGCATCATACCGAGAGAGCCAGTCCATGCCCAAAATGACATCGAAGTCCTCTAGATCAATCATCTTCAGATCCGCCTTCGCAAGAAAATCCCCCAACAAAACCGGGCAATCCAAAATACCCAAATCTGACAACACAGATTCACCAGAGGGAAACTTGACACGGAAGGAATCCCGAACACGATCTAGAGACAACCGATGACGCTCCACAAAGGCTCTAGCCACGAATGAGTGGGTAGCGCCGGAGTCAAACAGAACACGCGCCCAGCGGTTCTTCACCTTAAATTTCCCTATAGGAACGCACAAAGCTAAGGAACTAGCACAACAGTACCGCAAACAATCTAGCAACTAAACTACCAGGCTAGAAAGAAAAACAACCAACTACTAACCTGAGATCACCTGGGTCGAAGTCTGAGCCTCCTCGGAAGAAATCACGTTCAGCTTCCCTTTTCCCTTGTCCACACGCTGAGGTGGAGGTAATGCCTGCAATAGAACTGCAGGAAGAGCTGACTGGACCTGAGGACACCTCGACTTAACGTGACCCTTCTGCCCACACTGAAAGCAGACTCTATCCCTGGACCAACACTGGGCTGCATCATGCCCGGATCGCTTGCAAACTGAACAGGAGACATCTCTCCCAGGAGCACCCTGAATAGCATGAACCTGTTCCTTCTTCTGAGCTGCCGCCTTCTTGAAACACCTCTCAACAGGATGGCCTGACCGGCCACAAAAACTGCACACCACCCTGCTCCTCTTTCCGGAACAGCATCGGGTACCAGGGGTTTCTTCTCCTCTACCAACTTCCTCTTATCCTTCCTCAACTGCTGGCCTCTACTCTTCGCCGTCTCAATGGCCTCAACCTTAAGAGCAGCCTCTACAACTCCAGCATAAGTCACTGACCCATAAGCACTGGCCAACTGCTGCACCTCACTCCTCAAACCACCGAGAAATCGCTTAACTCGATCAGCCTCAACGCTGACCAATCCAGGGGCAAAACGGCTCAACTTACTAAACTCTATCTCATACTCACCCACCGTGACCTGCCTTTGCTTCAGATAGAGGAAATCATTCATGAGGCGGTCACGCTCGACCGAGGGTAAGAACTTCCTCAACAGCATCTCCTTGAACATCTCCCACGAGCACCCCGCCACTAAGCTCTCCTTTTCTCTCAGCCACCAACTCTTAGCCAACCCTTTGAGCTGATAGGTGGCTAACATCACCCTCTGGTCATCTGCAATCCCTGAGTACGAGAACATCTCCTCCATGGAGATCAGCCAGTCGTCTATCACCATGAAATCTGCCTTCCCATCATAAGTGGGAGGGCTCAGCCTCTGAAACTGCGAGATAAAGGCCATCTCTGCTGGCACCACCACTGGAGGCCTCAAGGGTGCAGGAGGAGGAGGAACAGTTAACCCCCCTGCAGGAACTTGCGCACCCTGAGCCTGTCCTGCCACAACCGCCACCAAAGACTGAATCTGGGCTTGCACCTCCTCCAACTGCCTGCCCATAGCTTCGCTACTCTGACGCAGACCCTCGATCACCGCATCGTTCTGAGCTCCAGAAGATTCACCCTCAGACAGGGGAGTCGATCGAGTCGCAGGACACCTAGCCATCCTAAAAATCATTATAACGCAAATCAGACCCAAATCCAACAACTAGAACCGACTACCAGTACAGACAATACATATGTAGATATAGACTTAAAGCTGCTAAACTTGCTCTGAGAGTTTATCTTCTCTCACAATAATTAGATGATATGCCCTATCCTAAGATGGTTAACCACCACCTCACTAACTCTTGTGCCTAGATCGGATGCATGAACTTATGTTAATTTGAAAACTCATGTGTGTACATATGTCATCCTGCAAATCTTTAGCTCGGCGCGTTGTGCTTATGCAATGTTATGATATGCATGTTTGTGTTATGCATTCTAAAAAGTCCCTAATGCATGATATGAGCGGCGTACACATGAAAATGTTATGCATCCCATACTACATAACATTTTCATGCAACGAAAAAGAAACGTGCTAGTCGCAGTCATGTGGTGAGGTTATGCATCCCATACTACATAACCCTCACATGTAGCCCCTATGGTGGACCCATATACGAACACATATTATGCATCCCATACTACATAATATGCCCCGTATACTTCATGTTATGCTATGAGTGTAGTGTTCGTGCTTTTGCCAAGACGTGCTGATGACATATCGGTGTGTGAATGACATGATGCTGAACTACTAAAAGCATCCAAGGAAGGTAGCCCAACTAACTTGTCAAGCAACCTCGCTCTGATACCAACTGTCACAACCCGCATTTTCTCCGAATTAAGAATTATCAGAGTAAGAGAAAACACGCGTCATGATGCCACGTCAAGCAGGGGATAACTGCTGACGCTCAGGCAAATCCAACTACAATCTTTATGCAAGAAAATCATGTGCTTAATGAATAGAAAATCAGTTATGTTTAGAGTTCGTATCCCTCGGCTCAGTGGATCATCTAGTCCACAAAAGAAAACTATATTTAAACGCTGCGGAAAAATACTTTAATTAGGTTTTACACCCTAAAGAGCGCATAAGGGTCCCAAGAGAACCACTCATGCTATGCAAGACACTACACTTAGTTTATATAATATATATAAGAAAACGGTTTTCGTACGTGATTTGGAAAATAGTGATTAAGTTTACAAAACATGCTGATCATGAGCTTCATTTATAATAATAATTATAGTTTAAAAATAACTAGCAACCTAGCATAAAACCTTCTCAAAGCAAGTAGACTATCTCCAGAAAAAAATTGGTAGCAGCAATAGTATATATCTAGTACAAGGTAAAAACTACTAGTGGGCGCCAACAACCTGACACGAACCCACCAGCACATATATATGTCTGTAAGAAAGTACTGAAAATAACCTCACAAACAAGGTAAACAAAACTCCAAAGTCCGGGAGTCCACCAACAACAACACCTCCAACTAGCCACCAGACTGGCTACAGCTCAGAACCTGAGGCATTCCAAAAGAAAACAGAATACCTCAGCAAGCAAAAATCAAGGTAAAACTGCATGAAAGAGTCAACCAAAGGACAAAGTAACTGAAAACATGCAGTAGAAAGAGTCACAACTGTCCAAAACAGGACAATAAGAAATGCACAACGTGCAAAGAAACAGCAACGACCTAGCCCAGGAACAACATCCTGCAGGGCCTACTAGGCTGCCAAGAGCCAGAATGCTGTAAACTACCAAAGAAGAAACTTCTAACACCCTAAACTGTGGGAAGTGATAGTAGCAAAACAACAACGAGGAACCGGATCGAAGGCAAATGCAGTCCTCCAATCCACCATGTCCAAGTCAAAAGCTCGAGGGTCAACACGTGAAAACACAAGGGACCTTCCACCCGACATGCCCAGCCCGTACCTGGAGCAAGAAATCCATGGGTGGCCTTGGCTATATCACACAACTCCACCCCCATAAAGAGCTACAACCACCACTACTATCCACGACCCACGATTCGGCCTTTAGGAAAATAAAGAAAACGGCCGACAAGGAAAACCCAGAAATACAACTGGAAATCCACTCGGAAATGAAACACAAGGTAAAGGAAGAGTGTTGAAATAAACCAACACGACTAGGCGTTGAGTGAAACCCACTCAGTGCCTACCTAAACTTTGGCGTTGAGTGAGCTAGCCTCACTCGCCGCCAAAATAATGCCACTACCCACAAGCCCACTAAAGAATACGGAGCTCGACGACAGTCGAACGGCCAAGGCAGAAGATCCAGAACTCGAGTAGTTGCCTGCCACTTGAGTATCTAAACTCCTGCACTCGAAACCAGCCAAATTCGCCTAGCAAAAGAAAATATACAGAGCGCACGATCAGTGACGCACGATCAGTGGTCGTGCGCACTCATCGGCTGATGATCGTGCAAAACGAACCTGGAAAACCTGACAGAAAACCTAGCAACTGCGCACGATCAGTGTCGCACGATCAGTGGTCGTGCGCACTGTTGTCAGCGCTCGTGCGATTGCCCGAGACAGAACTTTGGAAACTGAAAGACAGCTGCGCACGAGCAGAGGCACACGACCAGTGGTCGTGCGCCCTAACGGTTGATGACCGTGCGCGGTCAACCTGCACCGTTTGGAATTTCCCGAACGACACCGGAACGCGCACACGACTCACGCCACTGCAGTAGCAGTAGACAACTATCAACGTCGTACGCTACTACCATTCAAACTATGCCTAACCATTCGAATAATACCTTAACGAAGGAAATTGGCAACCACACCCCCCCTCCTAACTCTCCCTCTCGGCTACACCCGAACCAGAGCAACAATCAAAATAAAGGAAAACAACGGCTCCACGCCGACAATTTGGATTCCAAACATCACAACATAGGGGGGGTTTCAGTAGGAAGAACTAAGCCCTATAGTTAGTAAGAAAATGAGAACAACAAGGCCTCTAACCTGGGCTAACCGGGATTTCAATTTCAGCAAATAAAATCAAAGAAAACACTTGGCAAGGGCAAGAATACCACTTGCCTCAATTCACAGCGAAGCTTTGGACTGCTTTCCTCCTCTTCGCACGGATCAAAACGGCCGCAACACCTAGAACAAAGACTCGGCCATTAATGGCGGAAAACTTCCAAAACCGAAAATTCCAATCCTTCCAAAACTCCACGAAAATCGAATTTCTTACCGCAGGAATGAAGGTCTCGACGAGAGCAATCCGAATCCACTCTCGGAATCGAATTCCGTCCACAAACGCTCCGGGAATCGGCGTCCGAAGGCAAGGTAGGCGGTTTCTCCGTTTCTCTCGTACAAGGGGCCGGCGGTTATTAATCGGGGAAGAAGATGATCGGCTCTCTCATTCTATATATATATATATATAATTATATAATTATATTATTAATTACAAAATTACATAAAGCACCACATCGACGCGAAAACCGAACTACCTCGGAATTCGACGAAATTCGCACCGTAGCTAAATACCCACGCTACGAACACAACGGCGAAGTCGAAATTAACTTTCGACGAACAGAACTCGAGTTACACCCAAACAAAGCCAAACACAAACATCCCCCCGAGAGGCCACACCGGGTCACCAAAACGACTCGGTTTGCTAGGGAGATCTTGCCAACAGGCTACCAAACAGGGCACTCAGTTCTAAGGAGCTAAACCGTACTCCACACATGGCACAAGCCATGGAAACGCATCATCGTAACGCCAAACGAGAATAAAAATAATCGCTGAAAAAACGGGGCGTTACAGGTATCCAAAAGATTCAGCATTTGACTTAACTGGATTTTCAGATGCTGATTATGCTGGATGCAGAATAGATAGGAAAAGCACCAGTGGAACTTGTCAGTTCCTTGGTGATAGACTTGTCTCATGGTTTTGTAAGAAACAAACATCTGTGTCAACTTCAACTGCTGAAGCTTAATATATGGCTGCAGGTAGTTGTTGTTCACAAATTTTGTGGATTCAAAATCAACTCCTAGACTATGGTTACAACTTAGAGAAGTCTAAAATATTTTGTGACAACACCAGTGCAATTTCCATTGCACAAAATCCAGTCCTCCATAGTAGGACAAAACACATAGAAATTAGGCATCATTTTCTAAGGGATAATGTTGTGAAAAATAAAATTGAACTTCAATATATCCCAACTGATTTGCAAAGAGGAGATATTTTCACCAAGCCTTTGGATAAAAAGAAACATACATTCTTCCTAAATCAGTTAGGCATGTTAGATGGAGGAAGCCTAAAATAAATTTCAAGATTTTAAAATCTAAAAACAGACCAAGATTAGGCTAAAAACTCATCTCTTTTTGTGTCTGTAGGATAGGTTTCTGTCTCTGAACTGCGCTCGATGTTTTCCCAGAAATCGTCGAACAGCGATCGACGGTCTCCCAAACATCGTCGAACGCAGATCGACGTTTCCTGAATCGTCAACCTGAGTTCAGCGCCGCCTGATAGCTCTAAGCTATCCTTCCTTCTGATAAGCAGTCGTCGAGCAGAGCTCGACGCTCGTCAGTGTCGTCGAACGGAGATCGACAACATTGAAACCCCTTCGTATTCCATTAGAAGCCTAAATCGTCGAACAGAGTTCATCGATTCTTCGTTTCAGCGTCAAACCCTAATATAAAAATCTTTTTTCGGCCGTCGTTATCCTTTGCACGTTCATAGTTTCCGCAGAAAAACTCTTTTTCCCTCCAAACTCTTGCTGCACTTGGTCGTGTTTGTTCAATCATTGCAGGTACAAATGGCGGTGTCGGTTGCCGCTCTTTCCAAAATGAATTTGATACAGGTTTTAACATAGATATGAACTCCTTCGATGGCAGCGATCAGAGGTTCAAAGATATTCGGAATCTTTTCCGAGAACAGCAGTTAGTTCAGCTTATGACCACCAGAATAAAGATTGCGGTAGATGAAATCAAGGAATGGGTTTTTACTGCATCCAATGAGAATGAGAATATTATAGTCGGCACGATCAACGGGACTCAGGTACCTTTATCCCCATATTCTTCTGACTGAAGTATTTGCCTTAAGTACTGGAGATGACTCTATTAATTTGTCTGGAGAAGAATTTGATTCCATGTTAGATAGAATGGGTCATTCTGTTGTACACCCTAATAAGCTGTTGAAAAAGAATCTATCATTATAATTTCAATTTTTGGCTGATGTTGTGGGAAAAGTGCTTCTGGCAAAGCACTCAGCTCATTATACCATCTCAAGGTATCAGCTCTGCTTAATGGGAGCAATAGTTGACAAGAAACATCTGGATTGGGGAACTACCTTCTTTGACTTGATCAAGAAGAAAATTAACAAAAGTTGTGTCTTTTTTGGGAGGATTCTAGAGGTTTTCCTGCATTCCAGGTGCCCTGAATTACTAGTTTCAAATGGGATGCACATCAATGCATCCAAAAGGCTCACATATGCCCTTTTCAGCAAGTGGGACAGGCAGATTATCAACCCCAACAGGGCTGTTGCAGCACCATCTTCTTCAGTCACAAGGACTACTACAGTCACTTCCCCTCAGGTCTCTGCCCCAGCAGAAGATTTGCCTGCTTCCTCCTCTGCTCCTCCTTCTCCACCTTCTATTATTTCTGCCTTACCTTCCTCATCAACCATCCAATCAGCCATCTCCTCCCCCATCACAATTTCATCTCCTCCAGCCACCACCTCAGAACCATTTCACCCTCTGTACTACTATCCACCCATTGATTCTTCCATTCCATCTTTCAACACTTTGGATGACTCCTTCATGGATGATTCCCCCTCCTCACCTCTTGAGCCTCCATAATCCTCCTCATACCAACAGCTCCTCCATGACATCCTTGCTCAACCATCTTTCTCATCATCCATCTCCACACCTGTATCATCTATCTCCACAATCCCAATATCTCAACCATCCATCCCTATACCTCCTACAACCACACCATCCACCATTATGCCAGCAACATCAACTCTTACCTCTACTCAAGCCCATCTTGAGCATGTAGATATTCCTGCACTGGCAGACAGGCTGTATGAAGCTGCTAGCCCCCAGGCTATCCTCATTGTTGGAGACCACAATAGCTCCACTTCTAAAACATGTTCAGGAGCTGTCTGACAGGCTATCTTCCTTTCTCTCTTCTCAAGCAATCCCTTCTTATGGGTGCCTTGATCCAGTTCCTACTGAATCAAGGCAGGGGGAGATGCCTCATGAAGCTGATGATGTGTCTACTGCTGCTCCAGTTCCAGTGTTTACAGTGGACCTCAGGTCACTGTTAAGTGCTTCTGATTCTCTTCACAGAAGATATTTACCAGTTCAGCAAGTTGAAGATCTTACTAAGGCCATTGTTCCTATTTCAGAATGTGATCCCAGCCTGATTGCATCATATGTCAACTCATTTAAGGCTGAGGATGTTGTTGTTTCTGTTTGTACTGCTGTTATATCTGTTGGAACTACTGACTTTGAAATGTTGTCTGCTGATGCTGATGTTGTTGCTGATAAAGATCTTGCTACTTATCTGGAAGAACCTGCTGCTCCAATTCCTTCTGCTCTTATTACTGCTTCAATAGGTTATGTATCTGCTACTGCTGCTGCTCCTGTTCTGACTCCTGAACAATTGAAACAACAAGAGAAATACATCAAAAGTATAGATGATTTGTATGACAGACCACGGAGTTCTAAAAGTGATCAATTCAATACATAATCTGATGACTCTACTAGCACTATTGCTAGGAAAAGGAAAGCTAGAAGTAAGGCCATGATGAAGGTCCCTCCTGCAAAGGCCAAGGATGTTAATGACATACCCTATTATATTCTACATGATTGCCAGATAACTGATTCTTGGATGCAGTATTCTAAAAACCAGCTAAAGGCCATGAGGAAAAGAAGAAAGTTGGATAAGTATGAGAAAGGATCATCCCAGTTTCAGCCTCCTCCTCCTCCTCCTCCAGATTCAGGATCAGGTGGAGGCTCAGCTTCTCAAACCTCTGCTCCAAAACAAAGCTCCTCCCAATCTTCACAGAGATATCATCCCAGAGGGCAATATCAAAGAGGTTATCAGTCCAAAAGGGGACAATATAGAGGTAATCAGAGAGAACACAGGATTCAATCAAGACAACAAAGGGAAGGACAAAGATATGTGGACTCAACTCAAGGTCCTTTCCCTTATAAACTCAGAGAAACTGTTGATACAAGGATTTCTACTGCTTCAGAAACTGTTAATAGATATGAACCTGCAATCCCTTTTGAAGATCCAGAGAATAATCCTTTATCACGGACTGCTAGGATGAAAGAACTTGCTGCCTTAGATCAGTTGAAGAAGTCCAGAGAGCAATGAAAAGACACTTCCAACATCACTACCTTGTCAGAGCAAAGGAAGGCAGAACTGGAAAGATATGCTTCAAGGAAGTTCTTTGACCCAGTGGATTACATGAAACTACATCCTGAGGCTGTGGTTCCCAGGCAAAGATCTCAAACCTACTTAGGTGCAGAAGATGACAGAAGGTCAAAGAAAGAGGCTCTCAATCCCAACAGGGAAATCTTATTTAAGAAAGGAAGTGAAAAGAAGTGATCTCTGTAAGCAGTCAGTACATTCATTTTAAAACACTTGTTGATATTCTATCTCAATGCTGTTATGCTGCATGTTCTGCTCTATTGCTTTAATATTTTTGCTTTTTTGTATTTGCTTTTGTATTTATTACTGAGTTCTGTAAATAGTAATCCTAACTCAAATAGGGGGAGATTGTTGGAACACCCTATTACTAATTTTGGCAAGGATCACTATGTTTTTAGGAAATCAGTTTGACCTAGATGTATAGTTGAAAAGGTCAAGTTAGAATGAGTCTAGGGCTTAGAACTTAGGTTTGAAGCTGCCCCCAGGACCATTCAAGGATCAAGACTTAGAGCTGAGACAAAGACAATTATCGTCGAGCTTAGGTCGATGAAACGTCGAACTCCAGTCGACGTTCTCTGAGCTCAACTCTTCTAAGTCGTCGACCTCCGGTCGATGATCTTCAAGCTCAGATCGACGATCTGCCTTCAGCTTATTCTTCAGGTCGATGAGCTCCGGTCGATGAGCTCCGGTCGACGATCTTCGAGCTCAGTTCGACGTTTTCTGTCTTATGTTCAATCCAATCTCTGAGCTCAGTTCAACGATCGTAGAGCTCAGATCGACATTTTTCTGAGAGATCGACGACTTTAAGAATTCAAATTCAGTCAACTTTTGGAATGTTTTTCAAATTCTCTCAGCATTTATTTCAAGAGATTTGTTAGCCGTTTTCATTTATTCTGGAGCAAGTTTCAAGGGATTTCCCAGAGAATGTTTATTGGACTTTCCTCCAGAAGACAAAATATTTATGGAGGACATTTATGACTACTAACGGCTATCTTGGACAGAGGATCATCAGAGAATAATATACACAACAGCAGATCAAGAGAAAGAACTTACTCATTACTCATCATACACTGAATACAGACATACACAGATAGTCAGATCAACAGAGAGAAAAATCAAGTGATCAATCCTGAAGAGTTCTATTGAAATTAGCATACTGAAAAGTGTTCATAGCTTCAACATCAAAGACTCCAGACAATTCATATTTCAGCCTCTATTGAAATCATCTTCTGCTGGAGATCTGAAGCTTCTGAAGGCCTATCACCCTAGCAAAGCTCTCACTCCTGAACCATCTACATCTCAGGGGGAGCTTTGACAACACAATCAATCCACTAAGTCTTCTCTCAGTCATTGAGATAGAGAAGACAACTTCGCCTCTTTCTTTTTCTTTTCCTGCTGTAAAAGGGTTATCAAAACTCCCTTCAAAAGTTCTGAATCTGGTTCTGAGAGCCTTGTCAAAACTCAGTGGTGGCAAGACACCTTATCAAAAAATCTAGATTTGGTTTTTGAGCACCTTATCAAAAGCTCATTGGTGCCAGGACACCTGATCAACTCATCCTGAGTGGATTCCTACCAAGGGTGGTAGAAGAGTGGATGTACCCAGGTTGATTGGGGAACCACTATAGCTTCTTGTGTTTGGTTGCTTGTGTGTGTTCTTTGTTGTGTGCTGTAGATCTTTTGTTTTCTTTTTATTATTACTTCTGTTTTATTGTTGCACCACAATACACATACTATATTAACTTAACTCTTCCTCTGCAAAGTTTTATTTTGAAAAATAGTTTTAACAAACTCTATTCACCCCCCCCCCCCTCTAGAGTCAGACTGATCTTATCCTCCACTTTCACACTTCATATTCAAACACTTGGACCATGGAATAAAGATTCGGCTCTTGAAGAGAAGAAAAAGTTTTTTTAAAAAAGTTCAAAAAATTTCTAAGTCCACTTCTCGAGAAGTCCTTTCAGTTCTCGAGAAGTAGAGTTAGAAGTTCTTGAGAAATAGGAGTTTAGTTCTCGAGAAGTTTAGCTGTTTCAGTTCAGAAAAATTTTCTAAGTATGACTCTCGAGAAGTATCTCTTAGTTCTCGAGAAGTCCTTTCAATTCTCGAGAAGCTAAGCTCTTAGTTCTCGAGAAGTCCAGAAAGCTTCAATTTATTTGTCCAAGTTCCAGCTCTTGAGAAGTATCTCTTAGTTCTCAAGAAGTCCAATATAGTTCTCGAGAAGTCCTTTCATTTCTCGAGGAGCTCGGCTCTTAGTTCTCGAGAAGTCCCAGAGTAGTTATCTAGAAGTTCGGAAAGTTTCAAGAAATTTTTCTTAGTCCTATTTCTCGAGAAGTCCAGATTAGTTCTCGAAAAGTCCTCAGTTCTCGAAAAACTCAGCTTCATAGTTCTCGAGAAGTCAGGCTATTGTTCTCGAGAAGTCCATATTGTTTTCGAGAAGTATTGATCCTGAAGTCTCGAAAACTAAGTTCAATTCCAAACAGTTTAGTTCTCGAGAATTTCTATCAGTTCTCGAGAGCTAATGCTACTTCTTGAGAACTGCAGACTAAATTTTTTTCTGAAATTTGTTTAAGTCCCGATCGACCAGATTTTCTGAAATGACTTGACACGTGTCGTCATTAATGTCTTTTCTAACCGTTAGGAGTAATCTTATATAAGGTCTTTTCATTAAGACCTAACCCTAATAATTATCTTTTGTAAGAAGCGGCTGTCCGTTCACTCGAAATCCTTCTCGTCGGCCATCTCTAATTTCAGATCTCTGAAGCCACCGCTGTCGCTCACGATCAGATCGATTCTTCTATTGTCGATCAAGAAGACTTGCTGTTCAAGGATTTTCATCTTCTCCTTGATCGAGTTGGTCAAAGCTTTTTCGGAACAGATCTACTCATCTTCTTCAAGATTTCTGAAAGAGCTGCAAAGTTCAAGAAGAAGATTCAGATATTCACTTTTCTAGATCTGAGAAAGATATTCTGTTTGTAATTCAAAACTTCTTTACTTTTATTATAGGAGATTTTCTCCTTGTGTAGGAGCGTTGTTCTGTGAGTTTGTAGGAAGTTTTTATCTTCCGAGTGTAGATCCTTTTGGATCGAGTTTGTAGGAACTTGGTTCCGAGGTGTAGGATTGTTTTCAATCTGAGATAGTGGAGTAGCCAAGTTTAGTTATTTGCTAGATCGGTGAGGTAAAGTAGACGTACCCAAAATTGGGGAACCACTATAAATCTTCTTATCTTTCTGTGATTGCTTGATTACTTATGCAAGTTCATTAAAATTTTTATTCCGCAAATAGACGCACGATTCACCTATTCACCCCCCTCTAGGTGATTTAGGTTGACAACTTTCCACTTTCACCCTTGGTCTGAGTCCTTGCTGGATTGGCTTGAATGAAATCCACTGCCATTCCCTTGTGAGTTAGGGCAGAGGCACCAAATATAAATTGTCCAGCATGGGCCATTTGTACTTTTTCATGGGGAGCCTTAAAGGCACTCATTACTCTACCCTTTCTTCTTTTATTGTAAGAAACATTTATATTCTTACAAGAAAGATTCTCATTCTCCCAGTGACCATACATGCAGCCTTGATCATACCTATAAGAAGGGAGGATTACCTTGTGAAAGTTTGATTGTAGCACTACAGGAGCTTTGCCTTTCCCTTTGTAAAGGTCAACTCTTGTGCTTTCCTTGACTGTTAGCCCTTTCTTACCCTTTTGGGAGGAGAAGGAATTTATCAAGGCAACACAGCTTTAGGCTTGTTGAATTCAGCCACAACCATTCAGTTAGCTTTAGTTTCTCTTCAAGATTCAAAATGATCTTGTCCTTCTGGCTTATGGTCTCAATTTGGATTATTGAAATGGCCTTAAGTTAGCTTACTTCCCTCACTTTCTGATCCAGCAAGGATTTGTCTCAGATTACTGGACAATAATTAGTTGAAGAGAGATGATCTCCTCAGCCTGCATCTTGGCCAACATCTTGTTTTTTCTCAAAGCATCCAAAATTTTACCATACTTGTCAATCAATTGATTGACAACTACCTCAGATTCAGAGCCATCTTCATCATTAGGTGAGGATGCATCAGAATCTAGACTGGTCTCATGACCTGAGCAGCTAGATAGAGATTGTACCTGATCTTGACCAAGCTGATCCTGGCAGGATACTTCTTCTGTCAAAGTCATCCCCTTACAGCAGCCACTGATATCTTCATCCACCTCAGTATCACTTTCTAAGTGTGAAAGAGGGGCCCTGATCTCTATCCTAGTATCTAGATGGTCTTCATCTTCATCTACAATAGCAGTAAGTAGCCTAATGAAGGCTTCTTTTTCTTTTTCAGGCTCTGATTCACTGTCTGGTAGACTGACATTGTTGTCATCTCTTTCCTCCTCTACCCCTTCCATGTAGGAAGTCAGTGAGTCACACATTTTTTTGGGTGTCTGACAGTGAACTACTCTCATGAGGGTTGAGTCATCTATGGCACTTACCATGATGTGTAGTGCCATCTTGTCAATAGTTACTAAGATGATATCATCTTCAGTCATTTTTGCATAACTCTTTGGAGTTGGACTTCTGCATCTGAGACAGAGACCTTCATGGGGATGAAAGGTCCTTCTTGAACTGTTGCAAAGGCCCTAGGATCAAAGGCTTCCATGATATGCCTGACCCTTTCTTTTAAGGTCCCAAAGTTCTCCTTTCTGCAGTCTTCGAAGCTCCATTCCTTGTGGTTATATTTTGTACCCACAAGTATAACCCTTTTAGCTATCCTTTGAGGTCTACTCAGACTATTAAGTCCTTTTTGAGTAACCTCCCTCTGATACCACTTGAAAGTCTTTAATTCAAGGATAGCTAAATCACCTAGAGGGGGGTGACTAGGTTATTGGTCTCTTTATGAGTTCTTTTATGTTTCTTCTTTTAGATCTTTGGCTTTTAGTTATTTTATGCTTTCAAGATGTACATAACCTATATAAAGAAAACAACACAGCAAAGCACACAAATATTTATAGTGGTTCCCCAACTAGTTACATCCACTTTCCCTCCCACCTATCCAACTATCTTGTTGGACTAGGCACTTCTCCAAAGCTTGCTCCAAAGAGCTTACACCTCAGATCCCTCAGGATCTCTAAGTCTCCTCCAAGACTTACTTCTCAGCCACAAGGGCCTACAACTCAGTGGTTAACTGACCACCTACCTCAGGCTGTTAAGCCTAACACTCAGGCTTGGAGGACAGCCCTACCTCAGATCCACTAGGTATCCTACCTCAGAGCTCTGTAGTGCTCCTACACTCAGTGACCCTTAAGCCACCTACCTTAGCCTTATCTCTAAGGCCTACAACTCAGGCTTTTTAGCCCTACAACTTTAGGCACAAGGCCCTACTCTCAGAGTACTACAGCACTCCTACAGCTCAGTACCCTTCTAAGTACCTACCTTAGTGCCCTTCCAAGCACCTATAGCTCAGTGATAAACTTGTCACCTACCTCAGGCCAGAAGGCCCTACACTCAGATCAACACTTGGATCCTACCTCAGAGAGCAGCACTCTCCTACCTCAGGTAATTAAGCCCTACAACTCAGATCCACACTTGGATCCTACAGAATGAATGTTGGTTGGTGGTAACTCTTGACACAAAAGATGTTTCTCTGTGTCAAGCTTCTTGACTGAGGTAAACTCAGCCCAACTTTTGACTACAAGAATTTAGTTCCTGAGTCTACCTTTACTAAACTAAGAAGTACTTTGTCCTAACTACTTCCACAGCAACAAGTGTATATTTACTTGAGCTGGAAGTGACTTACAGAACAATATTCTGCTTCTTTTTGAACTGAGCCTGAAGCTCAGTCCTAACTACTACTTCACAGAACAAGGGATTTTTCCTGCTGGAACTTAGAAGTTACTGCAGCTAATTGCTGCTACCTGAGCTGAGAAAATCTTAGTTCAAACTTTATAGACTAAGATAGCTCTGCCCCTTCTTCCTTTCCTGGGTTGAGGTGATTCAGCCCTATCTTTGACTCCCGAGGAATAGTCCCATGAGCCTTCTTTCAGATTTCTGCTTCTTCAAGCTTCTTCTCTTCACAGCTTCTAGATTAAGATTTTTAGGATGTTGCTTGTATAGCTAGAACTGTGAAAAACTTGCAACAAGGGTCGGCCCTTGGCTGCTTCCTCTTTCTTTAGAGAAAATACTCTGAACTGTTGAAGTCAATGAAGAAGATAACAGCTAAAGTATTATTGAAGATGTTGATACCAACAGCTACCTTGCTCTTTGCCTTGCTGACTTGAGCTTCAGGTTCTTCAACTCCACAACAATGGCGGAGAAGAAGACCTGGCTTGTTGCTTTCTCTAAAAGCTTTCTTTCTCTGTAAAAGCCCTTTTATTTATTGATTTTGTCCCAACGGCTCTTGAGCAGTGGGCCCCACATAATTAATGGCCAATAGCAACTTTGCTTTAACGTTGATTGTCGTATAGTAGGTCTGCGGCAATATTTGTCGCGTACTGTAGCCATCCCGCTAATAATTTGAAATATGTTGACTTGTTGGCTTGATGACGTCATCAGCTGTGAACTTAGCCAAAAATCAAACAACATTAGCATAGGCGTTGAGTGAGTAAGCATCACTCAATGCCAAAACACAGACAGGTTTACTGTCTCTTGGCATTGAGTGAGTAACCTTCACTCGACACCAAACTACTTAGAATATAAATCTATTTCAAGGCGTTGAGTGATTCAGCTTCACTCAACGCTAACTTGCTTTATTAGCTTTCTGTTGCTTGGTGTTGAGTGAGTGAGCATCACTCAATGCCAAACTCCTAAGACAGAATTCTATCTTCACTAGGCGTTGACAACGTTAAGTGAGCAACCTCCACTCAACAATTTTTGCCTTAACCATATTTCTATCTCTACAACATCTTAGGCATTGAGAGCGTTGAATGAGCACTCCTCACTCAACGCTTTCTGTCTTAGGCATTTTCCTGCTTAACTGTCTCAGCGCTTTCTTATTATCTGCTGAGACAAACACTTGTCTCAGCGGTTATGCTGAGACTAATACTTGTCTCAGCGGTTATGATGAGACTAACACTTGTCTCAGCGGTTTTTGCCTTAGACAAAATCTTCCCGCTTCTCTAGCATTGAGAGCGTTGAGTGTGTCTTCATCACTCAACGCTTTTTGCCTTATCGAATTTTCTGTGTTTAAAAACACTTGCTTAGACTGTCTTACTTTGAACTGAGTTCGACGAATGGTTAACTGAGCTCGACGAACTCTGAACTCAGTTTGACGAATTCTCAACTTAGCTCGACGAACTCAGAATTTCAAGCTCTTAATTTAGCTCGACGAATGGTGAGCTAAGATCGACGAACTATGAACTCAGTTCGACGAATTCTGAACTGAGCTTGATGAATTCTTTCTCAGCTATCTCAACAGTTTTGCTGAGACATTCTTCTTAGCTGTCTCAGCTATCTCGACACTTTTGCCTTAGTCAAATTATCTGACTTCCATCTTACTCTTTGTGTTCACCTATCTAATCAAGGACAACCTGCACTGACTGTCTCAACGCTTGCTTCTCAGTTATCTCAGCGATTATGCTGAGACATTCTTCTCAGCTGTCTCAGTTGTCTCGACGTTTTTGTCTTAGTCAAATTAGCTGACTTCCAGCTTACTCTTTTTGTTCACATGTCCAATCAAGGACAACCTGCATAAATGAGCTTAAGTACACATCAAATACAACTATGCTTTTAGTCTTGATGGTGATGCCTCTTCAAATCCACTCTAGGGAACATTGTGGGCAATAGACCCAACAAAGTTGTTTTAAGTAGAGTTTTTTTAAAAGTTTTTTTAAATTTTTAGAAAAAAGAGGTAAAAGTAATCGACTCTGGAATTCGAAATAACAACGCGTGATCCCTGAAAACGGCGCCAAAAACTTGATGTTGCTCCGCGCCTCCCAACCTTTCTTTTGATTAGTAGTGCGGGGGTCAAGTTTCGTGGAGGGAACGAAAGGAGGAAAGTGCACCTATCGTGAGTAATACAAGATAATTGGGGGGAATATCGAGGTCGTATATTTCCCGGGGAGGGTTGATTATTTCTACTCCTCCCGGAGGGACTATTATCTTACCGAAAATAGAGGTGTCGGAATAACTAACTTACTAGGGCGGTTATAAGAAAAGGCTGAAAATAGACTTAGAAAAATAGATGAAGAAATAAAGCTCGATTTTGAAACGATTAAGAGTAAAATAATTTTAGTTAACTAGAGATTTTAAGATCAAATTAATTGAAGGGGCAACTTGGCTGTGGTGGTTCCACAAGCATGAGCTCACCTATCTCTAGGACTATCACTCACCTGGACATTAAGACTATTCGACCGAGCTCTCATTCTATAACATCCCATTTCCGGCTAGACCCCTAGGAGTCGGTCTATCGTGACAGAACCCTAGGGAGCCCAAAAATTGAGGTTCATCGACCTAGACTTGGAGTCACGGGTTGGTCACGCCCGTGACTGACCCATCACGCCCGTGACTAGGGTGTGACCCCTTCGATGATCGTCGATCTCAGGAAGACAATCGTCGAGCGCAGATTTTTGCAACCCGGTCCTGTCATGCCCATGACCCACGTGTCATGCCCGTGACCTAGGGCGTGACCCCCCCTTCGACGATCGTCGATCTTAGTAAGACGACGTCGCACGCAAAATTTGTATCATGGCCCCGTCACGCCCGTGACCCACGTGTCATGCCCGTGACCTAGGGCGTGACCCACCTTCGACGATCGTCGATCTCAGGAAGATAATCGGCGAGCGCAGAGTTTGCATCACGGGCAATCACGCCCGTGACCGACAGGTCACGCCCGTGACCTAGGGCGTGACCCCTTCGACAATCGTCGATCTCAGGAAGTCGATCGCCGAACTCTGAATTTGCAACACACCTGTCACGCCCGTGACCTATGTGTCACGCCCGTGACCTATGTGTCACGCCCGTGACCAAGGCTGAAACGTCAGCCAGGCTGGAAATTTTGTAACCGAAGTCATAATCAATTCTGATTATGGGAATTTACAGCAGGAGTATTTATGAGTCGTTTATTTCTCTGAATACTTAATAAAATGGGGAAGAGTTGACCCAATAGGAAATCGCCACCTGGATCAGTCTTCTCATCTTCCAACGTTTCCTTCCCTACACCATAACCGAAATAATATTAAGAGAGAGAGAGAGGGCATTCATGGCCATGAATGTTTCATCTTTTCCCCTCCCCACTTGGAGATCTATAAAAGCCTCCTTAGAGCAAGAGGAGAAGGTTACACTCTAGACCAAACGAATTCAGATTTCTGCTCTTGCTGTAGGATAAGTTCGGGAACGCCACCACCGCGTCATGACAATCCGACGTTCATCTCGTCTTAAAACCGCGAACAAGGTCCTCCTCTACTTCTTCTCTTATGGGTAGATCTTAGGATCTTAGGAATGAAGTTCGTGCTCAACGGAGCCGAACCTATCTCGAGTTTTCATGGAAAACCATGAAAAATATATTTTTCGGGTACGCCAGAAACCGCCACCTCTGGCGGCCAAACCACCGCCGACCGATAGCCATCGCCTCGACGGAGGTGGTGGTGGTGGCTGGCCAGGGAAGTGACCGGACGGCCGGCGATGGATCGCGGAAGAGCTACAGGAAATATGAGTTTTTCTGTGTTCTGTTTCGGGTTCTGTTTGGAAGGGGAGATGAACAGTAAAACATTATTATAATATGAAAATTAAGTACATAATATATAAGGTAAATATACATAAAATAGGCTTATTCTGATGCAGCAAATCAAAGCATTTAGAGGCCGTTTTAGGAAAAATGGCCAGTCACAAAAGTTGTAGCCCTTCGAGTCTAAGTTAATTTAAAATTTATTTCAACTCGTTTGGGTAAGCGGTTTGACCGCAGCACCCGTTTTAATGGGGCTGTACCTAGAGTTGGGCAGAAACTAAAATGGATGCCCACTCTTCTTCCTTTGTCCAAATGACTTGAAATTTTGGCAGGGGGTTACCCTTAGCCATATCTAGAGGCTTAACAAAAATGGGAATTTTTGGAGATACTTTGCCAAAAAATTTTGTTTTAATTTAATAAACTTAGAGGAATTTATTTAAGTGGTCAAATGACCTCCAAACCCTCCCAAATTTTGGTGAGTGGTTCCTGGCTATAGAACTTAGCTCTGTACAAATTTTCAACTCACTTGGATGAGTTTTGGATAGGGAGTCACCTATTCTTAACTAGGCAATAGTGAGGCATTTTTGAGTAAAAAGTGCACTAGAGGTTAGAACGGTCATGTTGGGGCTGCGGTCCGGAATCGCCCCCGTGCTGCGGTGTTATGCGGTAATGGCTTAACTGGCTGCCCCGTGGATCCGCCCGAGGACCTTTGATATAAAGATTAGTGGCACCGTCCTCCATCAGTCCGGGCTTTTGGTGCGAGTGGTTGCGCTAAGTTCTCTCAATTGGTATCAGAGGGGGTCGCGGGTTCGAAACCCCAGGGTCGTTTCTGGGGGGATTGTTGGGGTTGTGGTCCGAAATCGCCCCCGCGCTGCGGTGCTATGCGGTAATGGCTTAATTGGCTGCCCCATGGATCCGCCCGAGGACCTTTGATATAAAGATTAGTGGCGTCGTCCTCCATCAGTCCGGGCTTTTGGTGCGAGTGGTTGCGCTAAGTCCCCTCAGGTCATATCACCTCAACAGAGACTGATATCTTGACCACTGACTTGGAGGGGTTATTATAACCCACTTAGAGAAAATGGTGTGAATAGGGGTTGGTTTACCCTAGGAACCAAGCTCAAACCCTAAATGGAGGGTTTTGAGGGTTGTGAAAGACATAGGGGCAATTGCTATCGAATTGCCTTGAAACTCTGTAGAGTTGACATTAGCATGATAAGAATCATCTGGATGGAATCTTGGAGGATTTGGAGACAATTAGATACCTTAAAACCCTAATCTTAGCTTTAGGGTAAAATACTAATTAAGCACAATCCATCACTAAACATTATCTAAAGGCTGTGAAACTCAGGTAGAGTGAGTTTTGGAGTGGTTAGAATCTATAGAAACTTTACTGGAATTTTATGATGTTTATTTCCAGCACTTCATTTGTAAAGTTGATTATAGCCCTAATTGATGTTTTAATTATTTGTATCTTTCTGATCATTGATATCTCATGAAATCTGTGAAGTAATTGTTTAAGACAGAATGGTTACCCTTGAATTTTTTTATAATTTATAGTTGAGTAAATCCAGTACTTCCTTCACAAATGTTAAAAAGGGGTTCTATGCTTTGGAAATTAATTATGGATGATATTATTACTGAAAAATTATGAAATTGGGCCAATGCTATTTTTAAGGCTTTATCTGCATAGTATAATTTATTTATAATTTTTGGAAGAATATTCTCTGTACTTGATGCACAAATAACAAAATATAGAAGTTATGGCTAAAATAATTTTAGTGCCATTTTGATGATATAAAAATTATGATACTTTGGATTTACCATATTGAGATAACATACTATTTATTATAATTTTGTTGGACATCTTGCATGAGAACTTAGGATAGTTCATGTTCAACCGGTAGCCCTTGGAATTTTTGAGGAAATTAATTAAATGCCAGATAAATTAGGAAAATTACCACGTTCTGGATTTAGGCTAATTATATCATGATAGGTCTCCAGTAAATTATTTAGGGCATTTGGATGAGTATTGGATCACTTCCTAACCGATTCGACATATAGTCTAGGTTGGTCTACATATAGCATATGGTTAAATTGCAATTGGACATGATCTGGGATAGTGGTTGGAGTTAGTCATTTTGTCTGGGTGAATAGATGTGGAGGATATTGCAATAGAATGATATGAAGAGTAGTGGGAAGTGGTGTTAGCTAGAGTTAAAAGGTGATCGGGTCCGACGAAAGATCGTCTTTCCCGAAGAGAGGAAGGTCAAAAATCACCCTAGGTTAGCCTATCGTAACATGAGAAGGGAATGGGTAAGGGAATTAATCCAATAACAATAAGTGCCTTGCGAAAGGGAACGATGGGCTTCAGCTACCATCATAGTTCCTAGTGCCCTTTGAGAGCCCTTCACGGGGAATACCGGGGGCAGTCCTGGGTTAACGTAAACTGTAATAATAAGCTGACAAGAGTAACATAGTAATTAGGGTTGCACCTTTCACAAACACTATTAGAACAGGAAGATTGATGGGAGCTTCGGCTCGGTTGGTTAAGAGATGGACGGAATGGTCCGGGGAACTTCGGCTCGGTTGGTTAAGAGACGGACGTTTTGGTCCGGGGAGCTTCAGCTCGGTTTTTGTGTGATTACGATTAAATTTGCATGTGCATAAAAGGAATGAAAAATAAGGTGGTGGGTCTTCAGTATTGGAGGGTCGATGCACCGACGCCAATACGCTGACTCGGCAAGTGTGGTTTTTATACTTCGCCAAAGCTAAGTCCGGTGCGCTAGCCGGCAATAGTACGCAGGAGTCCGCTTAGTGCACCAAGCGTTGAGGCGTACGATAGGTCTGACCGGTAGTGCTTTACTGGTTTAGAGGTGGGCGAGGCCAAACCCACAGCTTCCGTCTGCCACTATGGAGGTATCCTGGGAGGTAACGGCTCCGAAAGGGGGAACTAAAGGTCTGTGTGCACAGAGTCGGGTGTGTGAGTTGCACTTGCTTGTTCCATCATACCCACTTGCATGTCATAGCATAATCGATTCATTTAACCCCTGTCACCTAAAGTATAAGTGGAATGGGACGCTTATACATTAGGACCTGCAAAACGACCCCTTGGTCTATAAGTTTGTATGGGCAAGTTTATAAATTTAGGTTAAATTCAATATAAATATATGCTATTGTTTGATAACCGACACCCCAACGTATAAGTGGTATGGGACACTTTATACGATGGGAGCCTTGCAGAAGATCCCTTGGCTTATGCGCTTCCGCACATAAGTTAATGTTACTTTTCCTACTTTCTGTTTGTCATATTTATTATAGAATTGCTAGATTAGTTCCGCTACCACCTGTTTTGTTTTGATTCATTCTCCACCTTCATGTCCTTCCATTTCTTCCTCTTTGCTCGGTACCTAGGAGCCATGGGGGAAGGGGTAGGGGATGACTAATGGTTTTTGAACCGCATCGTTTAGTGGATCGTGGAGCCCAGCATGGAGGAGCAGGCCCAGAGACCAGTGTGCTCGGAGATGGGGCAGTCTAGCTCCGGAGTTCATACAGTAGGGATTGTGAGTCTCGACCTTGAGTAGTTTCTATTTTTGCTTCTGCATGAGTGATTTGTAGTGAGGACATGATTGTACCGGGCTTAAGCCCGTATTTTTAGTACTCTGATATACTATTCTGTGGACACTCCCTTCGTGGAGTTTTATTTATATATATGTGATTTATCTAGTGGACTTGCATTTACATACTTCATTTTGTGCTACCTTTCTGTGATCGAATTGGTCGGCAGAATTGGTGCCTTGTGGTGATGACCCTTCAGGACGTGAAGGTGTCACCGCAAAGCGGCGATTCTGGGCCTAAGACCCCGGGTTTAAAAAGAAAAAAAAGGGGGGTCTTACAAGTGGTATCAGAGCGCAACATCGATCTAAAAAAGGTAGCAGTCCACTAACCCTGGGTCACCCCCGCTCGAGTTTAGTTTGGGGACAAACTATGCAGCGGAAGCAGTGGTGTGCCCATATAGGGATCACATATAAATTGTCCACTTTTAGTAAAAAATTGAACGTTTTCTCAAGTATGGGTTTTTGTTACGCAGCCTCCAGCACAGCCTACGCCACAAGGTGGAGTTCAACAAACTCAGGACGTTGCACCACCTCCACCGGTCCCCACTCCTCTCCTTCAGTCAGATATGGGAAAGAATCTGAATGCCATTCTGGAGGCTTTCAGGGCCCAGCAGGTTCCTTTCCCGCAGCCAAATTCGGGGGCCAACTGGTTGAGCATCTTCCGAGGACTTTCTCCCCCGTCCTACTTGGGGACAGAGTCGGCGGTTCGGACAGAAGAGTGGTTGGATATTATGTACGAGATGCTGACCGGGATACGGTGTCCCTGGGAGGAGAGGGTGGCTCTGGTTGTCTCTTGCCCTGAGTCCCATGCCAAGAGGTGGTGGAAGACGCCGCTGGACACGACGTTTGCCGATAGGGAGGTTGCGGAGGTTACCTGGGAAGAGTTCAGGGCTGCGTTGCTGGAGCATTTCGTTCCGCAGTCGGCCAGGGATGAGTTGGAGGAGCGGTTCTTACAGCTGAAGCAGGGCACCCGGACGGTGGTGGAGTACCATCGGGAGTTCGACCATCTGGCTTGATATGCAGATTCTTACCAGCTGGAGGAAGCAGGGTACATCAAGAGGTTCTATAAGGGCCTGCGGGAGGACTTGAGGGAGGCTTTGTTGTTTGTATCTGACGGGCCTATCTCCCGGATTTTCGAGATGGCAAAGAGGATTGAGGCCGATTGGCACACCACTCGGGGCCGGAAGCGGCCAGCAGAGGATCAGGGATGGAGAGTCGGAAATGACCAGCGACGAGGTGCTATACCAGAGGGGAGAAGGACAGAGGACCAGCCTCGTCAGGAAGTGAGGCAGGAGCCGAGGGAGCAGGTGATATTGGCCCCTCAACCTCTTCGGATGCAGGAGATGCCGAGACCCGGGGGAATGGCATATCCCCCACTAGAGTGCTTCCTTTGTCATCAGATTGGGAACATCCGGAGGAACTGCCCGATGAGGGGGGCACCACCTCCAGCACCACAGGGTGGCCCACCAGCTCAGCATTACGGAGGCCAAGGACGCGGCCGCGGTCGTGGATACCAGGAGGGAGATCGTAGACAGGGAATGGAGCAGGTATATGCTTTGGACCTTGCGCAGCCTCGGAATCCGGAGCAGGTCATAGCAGGTACGCTGCAATGCTTCTTTATTTTCATAGAATTTCCCTTTCAGTTGTTAAAACTTAGAACCGCACTAGATATATTAGCAAGGAAAGAAAACTCATTATAGAACTCTAAGACATCTAATCACCCCAGGTATAGTCTTCATCAGTTGAAAGCCTGCCCGCACGCTGTTCGATACTGGAGCTACCCACTCCTTTGTGTCGGAGACGTTCGTAGAAGGACTGGAAGGCGTGGAGCGATTCACTGGCTCAAAGATGAGGGTGCGACTACCGGATGGATCTGAGCTCCTTACCACGGACCACTACAATATGGAGGCAGAAATTGGTGGAAAGGCGTTCGAGGCTCCAACGACGATTTTGAAGCTGACATACTACGACTTGATCCTGGGCATGGTATGGCTGCACTAGAACCATGCCCAGATTGATTGCCAAGCGAAGAGGATCACCGTGAGACACGGGGACTCTTTCATTGTCATCGAAGGTATAAGACTTGTCTCTCGAATATTATTATCTTCGGTACAGGCCGTTAAGGCCCATCTGCAGGGAGAGGAGGTCTATCAGATCCTATTTGAGATGGCAGAAGTCAAGGAGTCTATGACAGACATCTCGGTGGTGCGAGATTTCGCTGACATCTTTCCAGAGAAACTACCAGGACTACCTCCACACCGAGAGCAGGACTTTAAAATACAGCTTGTGCCGGGGGCCAAGCCGGCATCTAGGGCCCCTTATCGGATGGCCCCGAAGGAGTTGGCGGAGTTTCGGACTCAGTTGTAGGAGTTGGTGGAGGCGGGATTTTTTAGACCGAGTTCCTCGCCATGGGGAGCCCCGGTCCTATTCGTGAAGAAGAAGGATGGGACACTTCGCCTGTGCATCGATTATCGAGCACTAAATAGGCTGACCGTCCGGAATACCTATCCGCTCCCACGGATAGACAAGCTGTTCGACCAGCTGGAAGGGGCGCACTTCTTTTCAAAAGTGGATTTGAGGTCGGGCTACTACCAGCTTCGGATTCGAGAGGAGGATATTCAGAAGACTGCTTTTAGTAGCAGATATGGATTGTTTGAGTTTACTGTGATGCCCTTCGGGCTCACGAATGCACCTTCGACGTTCATGACCCTCATGAACCAGGTTTTTAAGGAGTACCTAGATGTGTTTGTCATTGTGTTTATTGATGACATCCTCATCTACTCGAGAACGGAGGAGGAGCACACTCGCCATCTAGCACTAACCCTACAGAGACTGCGGGAGAAACACTTATATGCAAAGTTCAGCAAATGTCAGTTCTGGTTGAAGGAGGTGGGCTTTCTAGGCCATATTATCAGCAGAGCCGGGTTGGTAGTGGATCCGGCAAAGATTCAGGCAGTTCGAGATTGGCCGCAGTTGAAGTCATCCACCGATGTACGAAGCTTTCTAGGACTTGCCGGTTATTACCGGAAGTTAGTGGAGGGGTTCTCCCAAATTGCCCTCCTATTCACATCTTTGACGAAGAAGGAGGCACCTTTCGTTTGGACCCCGCAGTGCCAGGCGGCTTTCCAGGAGCTGAAGGATCGACCCACCTCAGCCCCCATACTTACTCTCCCCTCGGGGAGAGAAGGTTTTCAGGTCTACACCGACGCTTCCTACCAGGGTATGGGAGCTGTACTGATGCAGAAGGGCCATGTGATTGCATATGCATCTCACCAGTTGAAGAAGCACGAGTAGAACTACCCGGTGCATGACCTTGAGATGGGAGCGGTCATTTTTGCTCTGAAGGTCTGGCGCCATTATCTTTATGGAGTCAACTGCGACATCTACTCCGACCACAAGAACCTGAAATACGTGGACACGCAGAAGGAGCTGAATATCAGGCAGAGGCGCTGGGTGGAGTTCTTAGCAGACTATCAGTATGATATGCACTACCATCCAGGGAAGGCAAACGTGGTGGCCGACGCGTTGAGTCGGAGAGCTGCCACTTCCGAAGCCGGGCCCCAGGTTATGTCCATGGAGCTAGTCTGACCCTTCAGAGATATGCAGATATCCCTAGTGTCCGAGGATGATCTAGAGCTGTATAGGGAGTATCTGGCATCGATGGTGGCCATAGATGATATTCGGGACCGCATCCGGGATGGACAGAGGACAGATGCATGGGCAGAGCCGATATTCCGAGCCTTGGAGGAGGGTTCGACAGGAGATTATTCCCTAAGAGATGGATTTCTACATTTCAGAGGCAGAGTATATATACCCGCAGGAGGCCGGATTCAGGAGGACATCATGGCGGAGGAGCATTGTAGCAGATATTCTATACACCCGGGGATCACCAAGATGACGGCAGATTTGAAGAAGATGATGTTTTGGCCAGGGATGAAGAAGGACATTACGTACTTCGTGACCCATTGCGAGGCATGTCAGTTGGTGAAGTCGGAGTGCAGGAACCCCGCAGGACTGTTGCAGCCACTCCCGGTGCCGGAGTGGAAGTTTGATGATATAGCTATGGATTTTATACATGGGCTTCCCCGGTCTCGGACAGGGAATGACTCGATCTGGGTGATTGTTGATCGGTTGACGAAGGTGGCCCGCTTTATACCAATCAGGAAGGATGACTCGGTGGGAGTGCTGGTACGGAAGTTCGTGGAGCAGTATATCCGATATCATGGCGTGCCCAGGACGATAATGTCGGACCGCGATGGACGGTTTACATCCAGGGAGTGGCGGTCAGTGCAAGCATATCTGGGCACCCGATTGACCTTCAGTACAGCCTTCCACCCTCAGACGGACAAGCAGACAGAACGCACCAACAGGACATTGGAGGATCTACTATGACTGTGTATACTGGACCGAGGGTAGCCGTGGGGGAAGATGTTGTCGTTGGTCGAGTTCTCCTATAATAACAGCTACCAGTCCAGCATCAGAATGGCGCCTTATGAAGCCTTGTATGGACGGAAATGCAAGACCCAGCTTTCTTGGGTTCAGGACGAGGATCCGAAGGCGTTGGGATCGGACTTTGTTGAAGACACCTAGGCTCAGGTGAGACTGATCAGAGACAGGATGTTAGAGGCGCAGAGCAGACAAGCTAAGTATTATGACGCCCGACATCGTCAGGTGGAATTTTAGGTGGGGGACCGAGTGTTTTTGAAGATCTGGCCCATGCATGGAGTTTCACGGGTGCGCGGTCGGAGAAAGAAGCTCAGCCCTAGGTATATGGGCCCTTACAGGATCCTGGAGCGGATCGGGGCCCTAGCTTACAGGCTGGAGTTGCCACCAGAGCTGGCAGCCTTACACGATGTCTTCCACATTTCTTCGCTGAGAAGGGCTCTACTACGCCCGGAGCAGCAGATTTTGACCCCGGAAGGGCCGGTAGCTTCAGACCGGTCTGTTCACTTGGAGCCGGTTCGAATCGATGACAAAGGAGTACGGATCTTGCGCCGCAAGAAGATCCCCTTAGTCAAGGTTCTGTGGAGAAACCACGGTTAGGAGGAGCACACTTGGGAACCGCAGGACCTGATGAGGCAAAAATACCCGGAGTTGTTCAGTCAGGTATACATCACCACCTCTCAGTATACTATGAATCGCCTTCTTGTATTGAACCGGTAGGACTAGATAAGGGAAATTGAGAACCTAGGCATGCGCAGGAAAGTAGGGGCTAATCTTTTGTTTATTGAGGGATTGCCCTTTGTTTATCAAACAAGTAGTCGCTCCGACCCAATAGGAAGAACCATATGGGATGTTACAAGCTTATTTTATTCCGGTAGAAATCCCTGTAGGCTTAACCTCAATTTCGGGGACAAAATTTTTGTTTTGTTTATTGGGATTTGTGACATCCCATTTCCGGCTAGACCCCTAGGAGTCGATCTGTCGTGACAGAACCCTAAAGAGCCCAAAAATTGAGGTCCATCGATCTAGACTTGGAGTCACGGGTTGGTCACGCCCGTGACTAGGGCGTGACCCCTTCGACGATCGTGGATCTGAGGAAGATGATCGTTGAGCGCAGATTTTTGCAACCCGGTCCTATCACGCCCATGACCCACGTGTCACGCCCGTGACCTAGGGCGTGACCCCCCTTCGACGATCGTCGATCTTAGTAAGACGACGTCGCACGCAAAATTTGTATCATGGCCCCGTCATGCCCGTGACCCACGTGTCACGTCCGTGACCTAGGGCGTGACCCACCTTCGACGATCGTCGATCTCAGGAAGACGATCGGCAAGCGCAGAGTTTGCATCACAGGCTGTCACGTCCGTGACCGACAGGTCACGCCCGTGACCGACAGGTCACGCCCGTGACCTAGGGCGTGACCCCTTCGACGATCGTCGATCTCAGGAAGACGATCGCCGAACTCTGAATTTGCAACACACCTATCACGCCCGTGTCCTCTATGTCACGCCCGTGACCAAGGCCGAAACGCCATCCAGGCTGGAAATTCTTATAACCGAAGTCATAATCAATTCTGATTATGGGAATTTACAGCAGGAATATTTATGAGCCGTTTCTTTCTCTGAATACTTAATAAAATGGGGAAGAGTTGACCCAATAGGAAATTGCCACCTGGATCAGTCTTCTCATCTTCCAACATTTCCTTCCCTGCACCATAACCGAAATAATATTAAGAGAGAGAGAGGGCATTCATGGCCATGAATGTTTCATCATTTCCCCTCCCCACTTGGAGATATATAAAAGCCTCCTTAGAGCAAGAGGAGAAGGTTACACTCTAGACCAAACGAATTCAGATTTCTGCTCTTGCTATAGGATAAGTTTGGGAACGCCACCACCGTGCCATGACAATCCGACGTTCATCTCGTCTTCAAACCGCGAACAAGGTCCTCCTCTACTCCTTCTCTTATGGGTCGATCTTAGGATCTTAGGAATGAAGTTCGTGCTCAACGGAGCCGAACCTATCTCGAGTTTTCATGGAAAACCATAAAAAAAATATTTTTCGGGTACGCCAAAAAACGCCACCTCTGACGGCCAAACCACTGCCGACCGATAGCCATCGCCTCGACGGAGGTGGTGGTGGTGGTGGCTGGCCAGGGAAGTGACCGGATGGCCGGCAATGGATCGCGGAAGAGCTACAGGAAATATGAGTTTTTCTATGTTCTGTTTCGGGTTCTGTTTGGTAGGGGAGATGAACAGTAAAACATTATTATAATATGAAAATTAAGTACATAATATATAAGGTAAATATACATAAAATAGGCTTATTTTGATGCTGCAAATCGAAGCATTTAGAGGCCGTTTTAGGAAAAATGGCCAGTCACGAAAGTTGTATCCCTTCGAGTCTAGATTAATTTAAAATTGATTTCAACTCGTTTGAGTAAGCGGTTTGACCGTAGCACCCGTTTTAATGGGGTTGTACCTAGAGTTGGGCAGAAACTAAAATGGATGCCCACTCTTCTTCCTTTGTCCAAATGACTTGAACTTTGGGCAGGGGGTTACCCTTAGCCATATCTATAGGCTGACCAAAAATGGGAATTTTTGGAGATACTTTGCCTAAAGTTTTTGTTTTAATTTAATAAACTTAGAGGAATTTATTTAAGTGGTCAAATGACCTCCAAACCCTCCCAAATTTTGGTGAGTGTTCCCTGGCTATAGAATTTAGCTCTGTACAAATTTTCAACTCACTTGGATGAGTTTTGGATAGGGAGTCACCTATTCTTAACTAGGCAATAGTGAGGCATTTTTGAGTAAAAAGTATACTAGAGGTTAGAACGGTCATATCACCTCAACAGAGACTGATATCTTGACCACTGACTTGGAGGGGTTATTATAACCCACTTGGAGAAAATGGTGTGAATAGGAGTTGGTTTACCCTAAGAACCAAGCTCAAACCCTAAATGGAGGGTTTTGAGGGTTGTGAAAGACATGGGGGCAATTGCTCTCGAATTGCCTTGAAACTCTATAGAGTTGACATTAGCATGATAAGAATCATCTGGATGGAATTTTGGAGGATTTGGAGACAAGTAGATACCTTAAAACCCTAATCTTAGCTTTAGGGTAAAATACTAATTAAGCACAATCCATCACTAAACATTATCTAAAGGCTGTGAAACTTGGGTAGAGTGCGTTTTGGAATGGGTAGAATCTATAGAAATTTTACTGGAATTTTATGATGTTTATTTCCAGCACTTCATTTGTAACGTTGATTATAGCCCTAATTGATGTTTTAATTATTTGTACCTTCTTGATCATTGAAATTTCATGCAATCTTGGAAGTAAATGTTTTAGGACAGAATGGTTACCCTTGAATTTTTGTATAATTTTTAGTTTAGTAAATCCAGTACTTCCTTCACAAATGTTAAAAAGGGATTCTATACTTTGGAAATTAATTATGGATGATATCATTACTGAAAAATTATTAAATTGGGCCAATGCTATTTTTAAGGCTTTATCTGCATAGTATAATTTATTTATAATTTTTGGAAGAATATTCTCTGTACTTGATTCATAAATAACGAAATATAGAAGCTATGGCTAATATAGTTTTAGTGCCCTTTTGATGATAGAAAAATTATGATACTTTGGATTTACCATATTGAGATAACATACTATTTATTATAATTTTGTTGGACATCTTGCATGAGAACTTAGGATAGTTCATGTTCAACCGATAGCCCTTGGAATTTTTGAGGAAATTAATTAAATGCAAGATAAATTAGGAAAATTACCACGTTCTGGATTTAGGCTAATTATATCATGATAAGTCTCCAGTAAATAATTTAGGGCATTTGGATGAGTATTAGATCACTGCCTAACCGGTTCGTCATATAGTCTAGGTTGGTCTGCATATAGCATATGGTTAAATTGCAATAGGACATGATCTGGGATAGTGGTTGGAGTTAGTCATTTTTTCTGGGTGAATAGATGTGGAGGATATCGCAATAGAATGATATGAAGAGTAGTGGGAAGTGGTGTTAGCTAGAGTTAAAAGGTGCTCGGGTCCGACAAAAGATCGTCTTTCCCGAAGAGAGGAAGGTCAAAAATCACCCTAGGATAGCCTATCGTAACATGAGAAGGGAATGGGTAAGGGAATTCAAACAATAACAATAAGTGCCTTGCAAAAGGGAACGATGGGCTTCAGCTACCATCATAGTTCCTAGTGCCTTTTGAGAGCCCTTAACGGGGAATACCGAGGGCAGTCCCGGGTTAACATAAACTGTAATAATAAGCTGACAAGAGTAACATAGTAATTAGGGTTGCACCTTTCACAAACACTGTTAGCACAGGAAGATTTATGGGAGCTTCGGCTCGGTTGGTTAAGATACGGACGGAATGGTCCGGGGAGCTTCGGCTCGGTTGGTTAAGAGACGGACATTTTGGTCTGGGGAGCTTCGGCTTGGTTTTTGTGTGATTACGATTAAATTTGCATGTGCATAAAAGGAATGAAAATTAAGGTGGTGGGTCTTCGGTATTGGAGTGTCGATGCACCGACGCCAATACGCTGACTCGGCAAGTGTTGTTTTTACACTTCGCCAAAGCTAAGTCCGGTGCGCCAGCCGGCAAGAGTACGCAGGAGTCCGCTTAGTGCACCAAGCGTTGAGGCGTACGATAGGTCTGACCGGTAGTGCTTTACTTGTTTAGAGGTGGGTGAGGCCAAACCCACCGCTTCCGTCTTCCACTACGGAGGTATCCTGGGAGGTAACGGCTCTGAAAGGAGGAACTAAAGGTCTGTGTGCACAGAGTCGGATGTGTGAGTTGCACTTGCTTGTTCCATCATACCCACTTACATGTCATAGCATAATCGATTCATTTAACCCCTGACACCTAAAGTATAAGTGGAATGGGATGCTTATACATTAGGACCTGCAAAACGACCCCTTGGTCTATAAGCTTGTATGGGCAAGTTTATAAATTAAGGTTAAATTCAATATAAATATATGTTGTTGTTTGATAACCGACACCCCAACATATAAGTGGTATGTGACACTTTATACGATGGGAGCCTTGCAGAAGATCCCTTGGCTTATGCGCTTCCGCACATAAGTTAAGGTTACTTTTCCTACTTTCTGTTTCTTTCATATTTATTATAGAATTGCTAGATTAGTTCCGCTGCCACCTTTTTTCTTTTGATTCATTCTCCACCTTCATGTCCTTCCCTTTATTCCTCTCCGCTCGGTATCTAGGAGCCATGGGGGAAGGGGTAGGGGATGATAAGGCTTAGTCTTTATGACTAACGGTTTTCGAACCGCATCATTTAGGGGATCGTGGATCCCAGCATGGAGGAGCAGCCCCAGAGATCGGTGCGCTTGGAGATGGGGCAGTCTAGCTCCGGAGTTCATACAGCCAGGACCGTGAGTCTCGACCTTGAGTAGTTTCTGTTTTTGCTTTCGCATGAGTGATTTGTAGTGAGGACATGATTGTACCGGGCTTAAGCCCGTATTTTTAGTACTCTGATATACTATTCTGTGGACACTCCCTTCATGGAGTTTTATTTCTATATATGTGATTTATCTAGTGGACTTGTTTTTACATACTTCATTTTGTGCTACCTTTCTGTGATCGAATTGGCCGGCAGAATCGGCGCCTTGTGGTGATGACCCTTCAGGACGTGAAGGTGTCACCGCAAAGCGGCGATTCTAGGCTTAAGACCCCGGGTTTAAAAAGAAAAAAAGGGGGGTCTTACACATTCGGCGAAGGATTTCTCTTATTGCCCGCTTTACGCTGAAAACCCCGTTATTGGGGGGAACCCAATCCGAAAGAATTCCGCTCCTCTCTCGAGGTTTAGTGTGAAAACTCTTTCTACCCAAGGGTGATCAATCCATAAGCACGGCCTCTCGGCTAGCTAGCGTATGGATAACAGAAATAGAGCTCACACATCGATATGTGGTTCTACGCGTCGTATATCGGGGTAAACCTTAAGTGCTTTAATTAAATAGAAAAGGAAGACCTTTAATTATTTAAAAAGATTTGTATGTCCCAATGTTCTTCGATACCGACAGCTAAGAGCGATTAGCCACTCATCGGGATGAGGATGGATTATGAGTTTGGTGAGGTGTGAGTTCAAAACTAAGCGCTGAAGGGTTATAAAAAAAAGACATAAAAATTACACAACATTAGAAAAAGGTAAAGCTAGCTAAAAAGAGAACGCACTCACTCATCAAAGCCATAATAAAGGAAAAAAACTAAGTTACAAAAAATAAAAATACATAATTCAAATTGCAAGTCCTACTCAAACGAGTAGGCGGGAAAATTGCAAGTCCTACTCAAACGAGTGGGCGGGAAATGAAAGCGGTAAATTGCAAGTTCTACTCAAACAAGTAGGCGGGAAATGAAAGCAATTAATTGCAAGTCCTACTCAAATGAGTAGGAGGGAAATGAAAGCAATAAAATCTATCTCATATACACACACTCTCTACATAAAAAAGGAAAACAATAAAAACCTAACTCATACACTCACACACACAACAAAAAATAGAAACACAAAGTGATCGAAAAATTAAAACGATTACATTTCTACCCTTAGAACTAGCTTAAAATGCATAAAAAGAAGAAATAAAAATTAAAGAAGGAAAATTTTTCAAAATAAAAGAAAAAACCTAAGTGTTTCAAAAATAAAAATAACAACTATTTCATTCTTATAACTTCATAAAAGAGTATAAAAAGTGAAACTAAGGGTTTTAGGAACAAAAAGTTTTACAATTTAAAAGAAAAAACTAAGTAAAAAAACAAAAACACTTTAAAAACTCTTTTAAAAACCCAAAAGAATGAATACAAAGCAATTTAAAAGCAACTAAGCTAAGGGAAACAATGAGGAAAGCTATTATAACAACACTAAACTAATAGAAAAATTAGAAAAAAGCTAAGTAAGAAAATAACTTGAAAACATAAAGACATAAAATTACTCTCATACACACACACACCCATAAAAAAACAAGGAAAAATAAAGGAAAAAAAGAAAATAAAATTGGGGCACCCACATGCATTCCATGACAACATAAGGAGGGAAAAACTAACATATTTTATTAAGACTAAAGTAGGGCTACATAAAGCTAAAACAAACACAAAAGGAGGGAGGGGAAAATTCTCCTTACATAGCACAAATTGCACTTAAGCAGCCCACAAAAAGCAAAATGGTCCAAAAAAACTGAGCCCTTAGGACATACAAAAAATTTCAATTTATAGACAAAATTTTCAGATTATACGCCCTGGTCACGGGCGTGACTGGGGGGCGTGACTGGGGGGCGTGTCGGGCTGGCATTCTGGTGAAGTCAAAAATTCGGTGAGCTAGCTTGGTTCTAGAAGCTTCGGGAAAGTCCGCGTGTTGATCACGGGCATGATTAAGGGTCCCGGGCGTGTAGGGGGCGTGACTGGACACCTAATAGAAATTTGATGTCGGTAGAAACTATTTAAATGGGGTTGAAAACTACAGGACCGACATGGGCGTGTCAGAAAGGTCACGGGCGTGTACTTTGATTTTTTGACTTTTTCTGCAAAATTTTTTGGCAAGAAGAATAAAGCTAAGTTAGAAGGGAATATACAAACAAAAACATTTTATTGAACAAAAGTAACTAGAAACAACGAAAATAAACTAAAATGACCTAAATAAAGTACGTAAAAATACGAATTTTTATAACTCATCACATTTTCTGTCTACCAAGGAATCAAAGTCTACCAGATGGATGTGAAATCAGCCTTCCTGAATGGGGTCTTAAAGGAAGAGGTCTATGTTGAATAGCCTCCAGGTTTTGTTGACTCTAACTCTCCTGATTTTATTTATAAACTTAGGAAAGCTCTATATGGGTTGAAGCAAGCCCCTAGAGCATGGTATGAGACTTTGTCTAGTTTTCTCATTGAGAAGAAATTCTCAAGGGGGAAGATAGATAAGACCATATTCTTAAGGGAATCTAAGGGCAAGATCATCCTAGTCCAAATATATATTGATGACATTATCTTTGGATCTACTGATGACAACTTTTGCAGGAAGTTTGCTAAACTTATGCAAGGGAAGTTTGAGATGAGCAGTATGGGTGAGCTCAAGTTCTTATTGGGACTCCAAGTTAGACAAATTGATGATGACTTGTCCATATCCCAATTTAAATTCACCAGGAAGTTGATTAAGAAATATAGAATGGAGAATGCCTCCACCATGTAAACTCCCATGGGGTCAAGTATGCATATAAATAAAGATGAAGTAAGGAAACCTGTTGATGAAACTTTATATAGAGGGATAATTGGCTCACTTCTATATCTTACTGCTAGTAGGTCTGACATCATGTATAATACATGTGTCTGTGCTAGGTATTAGATCTGCCCTAAAGAATCTTATTACTTTACTACAAAGAGAATCTTGAGGTATCTTAAGGGCACACCAGATCTTGGCTTATGTTACCCTAGAAATAGGGATTTTGAACTGACAGGCTATTTAGATGTAGATTTTGTAGGCTACAAATAGGACAAGAAAAGCACTTCAGGATCCTGTCAGTTCTTAGGTAGGAGACTAGTATCTTGGAGCAGAAGAAGCAAATAAGTGTTGCAATATCAACTGCAGAGTCAGAGTACATTTCAGCAGGTAGCTGCTGTGCTCAATTATTGTGGATCCATCAATAGCTCCAAAATTTTAACCTCCAGATAAGTAGAACTCCTCTTTATTATGATTCTACTAGTGCTATTTCAATTACTAGGAATCATATCTCATACAGCAGGACTAGGTACATAGAAATTAGGTATCATTTTATTAGGGAGCGTGTGAAAAAGGAAGACATCAGTCTAGAGTTTGTCTTCACAGACAAGCAAGTGGTTAATATCTTAACAAAGCCATTAGATGAAGAAAAGTTCAACACCTTCAAGTTTGAGTTGGGTATGTTGAACTTAGAATGACTTCAGTTTCTCCCTAGGATATTTTTGGTGCATGATTTGTTCTTCTTGTAGGTGATGAAGACCTAAAGTGGCAATGGAGACAAAAGTTTCTATCATGAACATGATGATAGAAGATGATCCTATTTATGGGGAGCAAGTCCAGCAGCTACAGGAGCAACTTTAGCCTTATAAAGAGAGGAAGCTGACAGCTGCATCAGTGGTATCATCTGCAATCAGCTAGGGGGAGAAGACAATCAAGGTAGACAATCTCCTCCCTGACTATTCAGAAGTCAAAAAAATGGGAGAGAAGAGATTGATCAAGTAGCATCAGAGGTTGATCAAGTAATCAAGTGCATCAAAGGGAAAAGAAGATGATAAATGTCATACAACAAGTGTAGGTGGAGAAACAGATGTACCCATACAGGGTAATGGGGTGAAGGTAATCAAGGCCTTCAAGTGGTATCACATACCTTGCAACAATTTAGGGGGAGTAGGTGATGCTCACCATACAGGCAGGGAATATGGTAATCTTCCTAGATCTATTATATCATTATAATATATTTTATTGCTGCATATATTGTGTATGTCACTGACTTAGAAATTTGATCAAGGGTTTTGACTTCTTCAAAAAGGGGGAGATTGTTGGGTCCATTGATCCCAATGTCCTAGATTTGTAAGAATTCAAATAAGTCAAGGACATACACATAGTTTTATTTGATGTGTGTGTAAGTTCATGCATGCAGGTTAGTCCTTCTCACATTGATTGGGCAGGTGGATACAAAGAAGGAATCAGGAAAGGCAGGAAATTGTTTAAGTCCACATGCATTGAGTAAATCCAATTCAATCAACGCTAGAGGTCAAGGAGAATGCTGACAAAGGGCAGAATTCTGGTTAAGTTCATAAGCGTTGAGTGAGGACACCTCACTCAACTCCAGATAAGCTAAAGAGCTGAGACAGGTGTGGATAGTCAAAGCCAAGCTTCAATAAGTAGAAAGATCGACTAAGTCCATAGGCATTGAGTGATGTCAACTCACTCAATGCCATGCAGTAAATTCGTTGAGTAAAGCTGCCTCTGTTAAAGCCAAAGAGATTCTTTCAAAGGAAAAGTTTCTAAGTCCAAAAGAGTTGAGTAAAGTCAGTTCACTCAACGCCATGCTGATTCAGTCAAAGCCAAAGAAGATAAACATAAAAATCTGTCTAAGTCTAGAAGAGTTGAGTGAAACCAGTTCACTCAACGCCATATGACAGAAGCGTTGAGACAAGCTCAAGTAGTCAAAGCCAGAAGGAGTGAAAGAATTTAACTAAGTCCAGAAGCGTTGAGTGAAGCCAGTTCACTCAACGCCTAGTCAAAAAAATGAGGCTGAGGCAGGAAGCGTTGAGTGAAGTAAACAAACTTAACTCTTCCATTTAGAAGAAAAGTTTCTAAGTACAAAAGCATTGAGTGAAGCCAGTTAACTCAACGCCTCAACAGCTGGCAGAGTTCAGAAGGAGCTAAGGCAAATGACATTGAGTGAAGGCCAACCACTCAATGCTTTCAACGCCATGGATGCAGATATAGCTGAAGAATAAGCTAAGTCTAGAATCGTTGAGTGAAACCAGTTCACTCAACACCTGAGTTGATTCAGAGAAATTTTCTAAGTCTAGAATGATTGACGTCAGCAAAGGTAAACAAAGTCAACGCAGTTCAATTTTTTTGCGGGAAAGCTGCAATATGCCTTTAATGGCGCCGACGGACAGCTGTTGTCATTTTTTGTAAATGGATGGTGGTAACTCGTCCTTTTGAGGCTGGGCCCACAGTACAAAGAGCCGTTGATCAGCTGACTATAAAAGGATAAGTTTGGCTGAAAGGAAAGAAGTTTTTAGGGTTTTCTAATCACGCATTGCGGCGGGACATCATCGTCTTCCTCGCCATTATTGACGAGCTTGAAGGTTTTGTTCTGATCAGTGAATCTGAAAGCGACAAGAGTTAGCTATTACAATCAACAGCTGCAACAGTAGGTTCAAAAACAATTTCTGAGAAGGAAGAAGAAGGGGTAGATCAATCAAGTTCTGTAAGAAAAGGTTGCTGATTGAAGAAAAATAGAACTGTCATCTCCATAGTCTTCATCAGCAGAAGTTAGGGCTGAAATCTGCTCAGCCCAGGAAGAAGTGGACACAGAGTAATTACTCTGGTGTCAATTCAACACAATTAACCTCACATTCTCTTTATAGGATCCTGTCTAGGATCTGAATTGTAAGCTTTTCTTTAAAGGTCGAGTGGTAGGATTCTATGTAGGATCTGAGTTGTAGGCCTGTATTATAAAGGCTGGGCGTAGGATCTCTGTTATAGATCTGAGGTAGGGCTAGTGGCCTGAGCTATAGGAGAGTTATCTCTCTAAGTTTGTAAGGCTATCCTCCAACCTGAGTTGTAAAGCATTTGTGCCTGAGGTAGGTGATTTTTTAATCACTAAGTGGTAGGGCTTAGTGCCCGAGTTGTAAGTCTTGAAGGAGACTGAGTGGTCCTACGGGATCAAGTTGTAAGCTCTTTAGAGCCGAGAAATTGGTGAAGTGCCTTGTCTAACAAGCTGTAAGAAAGGCGGAGAGGGATAGTGAACGTACCCATAATTTTGGGAACCACTATAAATATCTTTGTCTTCTGTGTGTATGTCTTGAAAGCTAGAATAATCAAAACACTAAGCACAGTTAATCGGGGTTAGGTCTAGATAATCTTTAAAAAGGCTAAAATCTATTCACCCCCCTCTAGGTGTTAGCTAACCTTGAAAACAAAGAATTTCAGGTATCTCGAAGGTATCTGCACCGTTGCTGGTTCGTGGAAATTCATGACTGATATTAACAATGCTACCACAAGCGGTAGCTCCCTACCACCAGGAAGTAGCTCACTACAGCCAAGAGGTACTGAAACTTTTATTCCCAACCAATTTTGCTCCAAAAACTGATCCATACGAGAATATACCTGTGATATCTGCACACAATAAATAAACTATAATCAAATACATTCGAGATTTTTTATTATCAAACTAGGGAATACAGATGCACGCTCCAACACTAAACTGTTGCGGCCACTCAACCCCCTGGTAGACTAGACTAAATTAGGCCGCCTTAGCCCAGGAGCGGTCGAGCCCGCAAACAGTCACAGAAAGTTGAGAAGGAAAAAAATTTTAATGTGGAAAACCCATCAATTGGAAGAAAGACCACATGGTTGGATCTGTGCCGACCAAACTTCTACTTTTTGTTGTCGTGTTACACTCTTTTGAGGGAAAAGAGGGCAACAAATTGCTCCTTGTTACAATTATTAGAGAGAGTACCAGACTTAGAGGGTGACAGACCACCTCTCACAAAACTAATTCTTTTTCTCGCTACAATAGAGAGTTTCACACTCTGGATGTTTTGGAGTCTTTGATTGCTGCTTGGAACCGGGAGCAGCTTGCTTTGCTTGTCCTGATACGAGGTGCTTGGAAGCTTGAGCGATGCTTCCAGTGCATCTTAGCCTCTACAACTTGTCTCTTATTGTGTTTGAAGGAGTCTGGAGTGTTGGTCTCATCGGCTATAGGTATGCTTGTTCCTGAGTTGAGAGCATTGAACGCTTATAACAATCTTGAGAGTGGTGCGTGTTATGGCACACTTAGAGAGGGATTGAGGGCAGAGCGCACGGTGACACACTTAGAGCGATTTTGAGAGCAGAGTTGATAGATTTAACTTCAAGACAACCTAAACACCTAGAAGGGGGTAATAGGTTCTTATCCTTGTTTCAATCTAAGGCAGAATATAACTTCAGTTCTTTAATATAAATCTGAAAACTCTACAGCTAACACAGCATATACAATCACAGAATCTATAATAACACAAATCACAGATTGCACACTGATTTATAGTGGTTCCCCAAGGTCTGGGTACATCCACTTCCCCCTTCGCCTATCCAGCAATATGCTAAATTCAGCCTAACTTCTTCCTTTTTCTCAGATCCACAGATCTTACAGCTCAGAATCCTGAAGGATTCCTACAACTCAGAATGTATCCACACTCCTACAGCTCAGGCTAATAAGCCCTACCTCAGCCTTGCCACAAGGCCTACAACTCAGAGAATTGATTCTCCTACACTCAGGCTCAAACAGCTTACCACCTCAGAGATCTAAATCTCCTACACTCAGGCTCAAACGGCCTTACAACTCAGAGATCTAAATCTCCTACACTCAGCCTTTATAACACAGGCTTACAACTCAGATCTTTGAAAAGATCCTATAGAATTTTATAAGTATTTTTGTTGGACTCTTACCCTTGTTGAGAGAGAAAGGATAAGAGGATTCTTGATCAGCTTCTTGATGAGACTGATGGCTAAAATCAACTAGTTCTTAGCTTTCTTCAAAGCTTCTTGAATCTGAACTCAGTAGGGTTGATCTCCTTTGAAGTCGACTGACTGCCAGCTTTCTCCTGAGAATCCAGAAATAACTCTGAATCCTTCTTAGCAGATTGGTTCAAGATCTACTTCTTAGGAGACTTGTAAATGTCTCCTCCTTTACTTCAACAGCTGAAGATCTCTCTCACTCTTCAGAACTTATAAAGTTTCTTCAGAATTCTTGTGTGAATTCTCCTTAGATCTTCTCACGAAAATCTTCTTCAGTGTGACGTGCACTTTCTTGATCAATGATCAATACTTCAATAGTTGTGCCTGATGTTGTTGTTATTCATCTTCTGATTTGACAGAATCCATCTATATATATAGACTTCATCCATGGTAACCGGCTGATCCGGTTTCTAACTAACTTCTGACAAGTCTGTCAGCTTCAGTAAACTTGTTGGAATACACAGCTGTCAGGTCTCCAGTCAGTTCTTGAACCTTTGTCTTTGTCAGCAAAGCATCGAGACAGATTGCCATTATGTGTCGACATAAGTAGATAAAGTGTCGACACAAGCTTTGGTGATGTCGACATAACTCCTTTGGTGTCGACACAGCGCCTCGACACTGCCTCTATGTGTTAACATAGACACTTCTTCACTACACAGCAATCAACAATGTTGAAACTCTGCTGAGTGTCGACACAAGTCCTGTGTGTCGACACAGTTGATATAGTCTCAGAATTTGTGTGTCGACACTGCCTCTAGGTGTCGACACAGTTGATGTCGACTAATACTCCTGTGTGTCGACACTGCCTCCTGGTGTCGACACAGTTGATGTCGACTAATATTTCTGTGTGTCGACACTGCCTCCCAGTGTCGACACAGTTGATGTCGACTAATATTTCTGTGTGTCAACACAGTTGCTTCAGGTGTCGACACAGCTTTTCCAAGTGTCGACACAGATTTACTTAAGTGTCGGCACATGGACTTAGAAACTTTTTCTGCATATTAGCCAATACTTAACCTGCACATATAAACTCAAAATAACATCAAATACACCTTGATGTATATCATTGAGCTAAGTGAGGCTTCTCCAAATCAGGTACACATTTTCCAATGTACCTAACAATCTCCCCCTATTTGGAGAAGTCATAACCCTTTTGTCAATAATATACACCACTTATGATAAATAAACATGATGACGTGTATAAGCATTATTTAACAGGGTAATTTATAAACAAAACAAATAATAAACTGACATCACAGAATAAGGATGCAAATTAAATGAATATGAAACATTGTTTTGTTTATTATATCAAAAAGTTTCTTAACACTGTTTATATAGACTTCTTTAAAACTAAGAATTACATAGTTCTTGAAAAATCTAGTAAAACTAAACTAAGGCTGGACAGACTCCTTGATGACTATTCCTTTCCCTGATCTAATCTGAGCCTGCACAGAAGGTTCTGTATCTTCAATGGGCTTTTTGCCTTTCAACTCAGCCTTCTTTTGTGCTTCAGCCTTAATCCTTTGTCTTTCAAAATAATGAAAAGGCTTAGGGAAATACTTGCTAGGTTCCTGAGCATCAGGAGGTAGCTTCCCACTCTTAGCCTTTCTTTTATGTTGAACTATGGCTTCCTGCCTTGCCTCATACTTCTGTCATTCCTGCTCATTATGCCATTTGCCCCTTTCATGAACCTGGTCGTTTACAGCTTTCCAGACAGTTAATATGATATTTCTAGAAGTGGGGCTCCATTGCTCAAAATCAGTTTTTAACTCTGCCTGCTCTATGAATCTCTTCTTTGATAATTGAGCATCTTGCTGAGCTTTCACACCAGCTTCTGGCATATCTACCTTTCCAATAATAGCATTAGCAACTTGTTGTGGAGGGTTGTACATAGACTGAACTTATTGATGTATCGTTTCAAAATTTGCAGGGGGGTAAATGACTTAGGCAACCTCAGGTTGATCACCTTCAAGTAGAGCTGGTTGCACACTTGACTCAGCCACATTGTCATCATCACATAAGGGTGGATATCCCAGAGTGGCTCTGATACTGTTGGTTATCCATTTGGCATGATCAGAGCCTGCATATACTAACACCCTCTCCCCCTTTATGACTTCTCTGGCTACATGATCTCTTAAATCATCTTTTTGAAATCTGATTTGTCCATCCAGGAAATTGATACCATCTTTAAAGAATGGCTTTAACTTTTGAAGCTTGTCAGTAATTAAATTCTCAGATGAAGTGATGGCAGTTTTAACTGAATCTAGGGCAGCCTGTAGCTTCTTATTATATTCTTCCATGTCTTTAGCCCTTGCACCAGTTAATCCAGTAACAGTATTTTTTAACTCAGTTAAGATTGCATTGTGAGAATCTGTCAGATTCTCATTCATCCACAGTTGGTTTTCAAGGACATAGCCTTGTTTGATGGCAATATCATCCACTTATTGCTTGATCTCTACCTGCTACTGTACTAGAAATACCACAGCATGACCCCCTTATGGAAGCAATCTGTTATTTCTTTCTTATTCTGATTTACCTCAAATCTGATTGATTTTATATCTTGTGCTATATCAAATTGGAGGGCCTTATGGATTTCATCCACATATTTTTCCAAAACCAATCTCTTCTCATCTAATTTCACTTGTAAATCTACAAAAAATTTGCTGTAATCAGTCTCAGGAGCAGGTTGTGGAGGAGTAGTTTGTAGTGCCCTTTTATAACTTTGGCTCCTTCTCTTAAAGACTAGAAGTTTTCTCTTCTTGGCATTCCTAAGTTCTTCATTCTCTGAATCAGAAGTACTGGCTATCTCAACCCTTTCTGGTGGAGTAGAGGATGTATTTTTTTCAGTGCCAATCTGCTCCCCCTCAAGATTAGCCTGCTCCCCCTCAAACCACTTCTGTTCCTCCTCAACCCTGATATGTTCCTCCTTATCTGTTGCTCCCTCAATCTCACGAAACAACTCTTCCAGAGTGAATTCATGTTGAGTGTGAGCAAGTGATAGTTCTTTCTCAGCAGCATCAGCAACTCAAGAAGTAGCAAGATCAGTTTGTGAATCTATTTCTTCTGATAAGTTGATTCTGTCTTCCTCCTGCGCCTGTGCAGAATGCGGATCCCCCTGCAACTATGCAATAACTGTCTCCTCATGGACTTAGGCATTTTCAGTCAGGTCCTGGACCTGTTCCCTAACTTGCTCCCCCTGCACTTGTGCACTTATTGTGTCCTCCTGCACATGGTCATGCTCAGTAATGTCATGTACTGGTGATTTTGCTGCAGTCTCTTGGTTATCCAAATCAGGTATGTCCTTTGAGAGGACCCTATCCCATCTGGATATTATTCTGATGTCCATCCTTCTCATATGATTTATTTTAGATCCTTGAATCTGATGCATTACCTCTGGAATTGCTCCAGCCAGGTATAAACTCATCAATTTAGCCAAATTAGGCTTTTTGATTCCTTCCTTTATCTTCTCAAACAGAACTACAGACCAATCTGTGTTAATCTTATAGATTATCTTTGTCATCAGACTGAACATAAAGGCAGAGAGCCTATCATGTCCTCCTGGTTTACACAAAATCACCTTCTCTACCACTTCAGATAGAAATTTTTCGTGTTGATTCATCCCTTTTCTGTTAATGGCTGCTCCAATCTTCATGGTTGGATCCAATCCACACCACTGTAGTGTTGTTGGGTACATTGGAAAATGTGTACCTTATTTGAAGAAGCCTAACTTAGCTCAATGATATACATCAAGGTGTTTTTTATGTTATTTTGAGTTGACATGTGCAGGTTAAGAATGTACTAAAATACAGAAAAAATATTCTAAGTCCATATGTCGACACCAGAAGAAGTTGTGTCGACACTTCAGAATAATTGTGTCGACACTTGAAGAAGGCTGTGTAGACACAGAGAAAAAGAGTTGACAACATTTGTGTCGACACCGGGAAGCAGTGTCGACTCACAGAAGTTTAGTCGACATCAACTGTGTCGACACTGAGAGGTTGTGTCGAAACACAGAATTGCTAGTCGACAACATTTGTGTCGACACCAGAAGACTGAGTCGACACACAGAGGCAGAGTCGACAACATCTGTGTCAACACATTTTCAAAATACAGTGTCAAGAAGCTAAGTCGACATCAAGACAGCTTTGTCGACATCACCAGAGGCAGTGTCGACACTTAAGTCACTTGTGTCGACACATCTTGACAGATGGTCTCGACACTTTCTAACAGATAGTCTCGACGCTTTGCTGACAAAGACAAAGGCACAAGATCTGTTTGAAGACTTGACAGCTGTGAGTTACAATAGGTTGACAGAAGCTGTCAGACTTGTCAGAAGTTTGTTAGAAATCGGATCAGCCGGTTACCAAGGATGAAGTCTATAAATAGACAGATTCAGAAGAAGGAAAAAGAGAATTGAGACATAGAAACACGGCGACACATTAATCATCTATTGGGAGATAAGATCTCTGATCAAGAAAGTGCAAGGCACAGAAGAAGATCTTCGTGAGAAGATCTAAGAAGACATTCTGACGTGTACAACCACTCAGGATCAGTCTAAGTGGAATTCTTTCAAGAATTCTGAAGTATCATCAAAGGTGTTGGATAGAGAGGGATCCAGCCATTTTGTAGACAAGAAGGAAGCTGTCACAGGTTTCTCAAGAAGCTGTCAGGAAATCAACTCAACTAAGTTCAGATTCAAGAAGCTTTGAAGAAAGCTAAGATCCAGTTGATTTCATCCATCAGCTGATCAAGTGCTATCTTGTCCCTTCTCTCTCAACAAGGGAAAGATATTATAAACTCTTTTTCAAATTCTGTAGGATCTATTTTTATAGATCTGAGTTATGAGCCTATGTTATAAAGGCTGAGTTGGTTTCTCCATGGACAATGTCACCTTAAATCGTTTTTTTAGTCTTCATCATTTACTCCCCTTTCTTTTAGTAGGCGCCAGTCTTCCAATCAAGTAACAAAGAAAGTAAGTTTCAAGAAAAAACCTTTGAGGTGACCCTTTGACTCTTCCACGGACTTATACATGTACCGAATGCTCATACGGGAAAGTTCACTCCTGGGTCTAGAACCAGGGGGGTTGCTCCGAGAAATCCTTTCTTTCTCGTTCACTCCAGGGGGAGCTATGATATTGCACAAGATAGGTGGATTTGGGAGATTTGTTCTCTGAGTGGTAGAGTTGTTTATACCTGAGTGTAGGAGAAGGTATTTCTCTGAGTTGTAGGCCTTGTGGCAAGGCTGAGGTAGAGCTTATTAGCCTGAGCTGTGGAACCTTTCAGGGTTCTGAGTTGTAGGGACCTTTCAAGGTTCTGAGCTGTAGGATCTGAGGATCTGAGATAGAGGTGGAAGTTAGGCCGATTCTAGCACACTGCTAGATAGGTGAAGGGGGGAAAGTGGATGTACCCAGATCTTGGAGAACCACTATAAACCTGTGTGCAATCTGTGATGTGTGCATATTTGTGATTGTTGTGTTGTGTTTGCTGCAGTGTTTGCTAAATTCTCTTATAGTCAGTAATTATATTTTGCCTTAAGTTAAAACAAGCATTAGAACCTATTCACCACCCCCCTCTAGGTGTTTAGGTGGTCTTGAAAGTATAACTATCAAGTGGTATCAGAAGGAGGTTACTCAAAGAAGGACTTAACAGTCTGAGTTAGATCCCTAAGGCAAAATCAAGAATCAAGAAAATGGGTTCTGGAGAGAATCACAAGAAACTAGGGTCAATGAAATTACCCATCTGCAGGAAAGAGATTTTTGGAATCTAGAAAGAAAGGGTTAGGTTGTTTATGGAGGCTTCTGATCCAAGGATATATATCACAGTACAGGAAGGCCCCTTCATTCCAATGAAGGTATCAGTTCTTGATGTAAATATTCAAACTCCAAAGAGTTATTCTGAAATGACCAAGGATGAGATCATCCTAGCAACACTAGACAAAAGAGCACAGAACATTATTGTAAGTGCTATAGATGATGCCACATTTCAAAATCTGATTCACTGCAAAACCTCCAAGGAAATGTGGGACACTTTGATTGTCTACATGGAGGGTTCTGAAGAAGTTAGACAAGATAGAAAGTCTATGCTCAACCAAGAATATGAGAGTTTCAAACAAGGGAAGTCTGATAGCATAACTGAATGCTACAAGAAATTCTACAGGATAGTGAATGAACTAATGTCCTATGGAAGGGTCTTCAGTACCTATGAACTGAATGACAAATTCCTAAGATCCTTGACAAAAGATTGGGACACCAAGATTTATGCCATAAGAGAAGTGGCCAAACTGGCAGACATTTCTCCTCCAACCTTGTTTGGAAAGTTGCTATCATATGAAATGCAACTAATGGCTAGGAAGGAGGAAGAAAAGAATTCAAAAGGAGAACATAGAGAAAGGTCTGTGGCCTTCAAGGCTGAAGCCACTAGAAAGAATAGGAGGATATCTCCATCACCTCCTAAGGAAGTTGCTGAAGTTAACTCAGAAAATTCAGACAATAAGAACTCAGAAAGCAGTGATTCAGATGCAGATTTTGCTGCCTTTACAGGGCAGTTTCAGAGGTTCTTGAAGAAGAAGCAGTGGAAGTCAAGGCCCTCCACATCACAATCAGTTGATGATTACTATCAGAAGAGAAAATCATCAAGAAAGGAGAGGAGCAGAACTAAGCCCAACAAAGCTACTATATCAAAGATTGTTTGCTATTGCTGCAATAGGCCTGGAATTGTGGTGGCTGAGTGTCCAGAAAAGAGGAAGGAGTCAACAGCCAGAAAGAAGACTCAACAAAAGGGCAAGAAGGAGAAATCCTTTGTTGTTAAGAAGGAGAAGAGTCTTACAGATCAATCCTCCTCAGAGTCAGAATCTGAAGCTGAAGCATACATTGGACTGTATACAGCTAATGAAGAAGATGAGTTTATGCAATTGCTAAACTCCATCTATGAACAAGAAGATCATCAATGTATGGGACTGATGGCTGGATCAGAAGAAGACATGTGCCAGAATCAGTCTGGTCCCAGTAAGGTACATTGTCCTTCTATAAAATCAGTTTGTAGTACTAGTGCAGAATCAGCTACATATGCATCAAGTGATGTAGATGGATCTGAATCTGAAGGAGATGTTCATCAGTTAATAGATAAGTATGGGGACTTATTGCAGGCTCTTAAGAAAAGCAAAAACCTAGTCAAAACTCAGGCTCAGGAAATTGCTGATCTTAAGGTAGTTGCATCTGAGTTTGAAAAAGTATTAGATCAAAAGTTAAATGAGATTGCCAAACTGAAAAATATAACTATTATTCAGATGAGCACAATCAAATATAACAATGATCAAGTTAAAAGTCTGGAGGCCAGACTGAGAATAGAGAAAGATTTAGTGGCTAGTTACTCTAAGCCAAAATCTTTCTTACCTATAATAGATGAGTTTGTGGCTCAAAAGGTAACACCAGGGCTGCCCAATTCAAGAGAAAAGGCAAAGCTCCTGTCCAACCACTAAACCTTAAAGTCCCTGTTATGTTTAGAAAGGTACAAGTGCCTTCTAACAAATATGATCTTTAAAATATTCATGGTCATATTAAGACTGATGTTCTGAAAAACAAGGGTGTTAATGCCAATAGGTCTGCCCATGTTCATAAACCCAATGGTTATAAGAAATTAGTGGGTGAAGCTGCAGCAGCACCAGCACTGGACAGAAATTTTTCTGCCAAGGGTATATCTAGACCTAGATACAACAAATATGAATGTTGGTGATGTGGCAAGAGAGGCCATTTTGCCTTAGACTGCTGGCATAACACAAGTGTAAGGAAGAACAATAGTATACCAGTTAGAAGAGCTGCTGGTAGTTTTGATGTGAATGGTGCTAACCTGAACCAAGGACCCAAGACTTACTTGGGTTCTAAGGGAAAGTAATTCTGTATTGCATGAAAGTCCAAGTTGTCATGCCCCTATATGGTACTTGGATAGTGGTTGTTCCAGGCACATGACTGGAACAAAGGGGCTGCTGAAGGAGTACACATCTGTCAAGGATGGGCCTAAAGTTATCTTTGGTGGATCTGAAAGAGGGATCATCAAAGGGTTTGGTAACATTTCCTCAAACCAAATTACCATCACTCAAGTGGCTTATGTAAAAGGTTTGAAACATAATATGATAAGCATAAGTCAGCTGAGTAATCTTGGATATGATATTTCATTTGTTAAGGATGGATGTCATATCAAAAGGTTAAGTGAGCAAAAGGTCATATTGACTGGGTATAGAAAGAGAAATGTTTATTGTCTTGATTTTGTATGTGAGAACAAGGTTTCTCCTATCTGTCTTGTAGCTGATGATAATGCATCTCATTGTGTCAAATGGCACAAGAGGCAGGCTCATCTTAACTACAAGACAATTGGCCAACTCTTTAACAAAGAGTTAGTGAGGAATGGTCCTCAAGTTAAGTGTATAAAGGAAGGGATATGCTCAGCTTGTCAAAAGGGCAAACAGACAAAATCCTCCTTTCATAGCCTTGAAAGCAAGGATTTAGTGAGGTGTTTATACCTCTTACATATGAATCTTTTTGGTACTATGCCAGTTCATAGTCAAGGTAGGAAGGTCTACACTTTTGTGGTTGTAGATGACTATTCTAGATATACATGGGTGTTCTTTCTGAGACAAAAATCAGAAACTCCAAGTGTCTTACTTAGTTTTGTGAAACAAATTCAGAATGAACTGAACAGTACAGTGGTCAAAATCAGAAGTGACCATGGCACTGAATTTCAATCTGAAAGTATGACAAAATTATGTGAAGACTTTGGGATTTTCCAAAAATTCTCCTCACCTAGAACACCACAGCAAAATGGTATTGCTGAAAGAAAGAATAGGATATTGATTGAAGCTGGTAGAACTCTACTGAGTGACACTTCTCTTCAAGAATATTTCTGGGCTGAGGCAGTAAACACTGCATGTCATGTGATCAATAGGGCTTCTATCACCAAGAGCCACAAAAAGACTCCCTATGAAATTATGAAAGGTAGAAAACCAAATCTATCCTACTTTAGGATCTTTGGTTGCAAGTGCTATATACTTAACCATGGCAAGTCTTATCTAACTAAGTTTGCTGCCAAATCTCAAGATGGGATATTTGTTGGGTACAGCATCAATAGTAAGGCTTATAGAGTCTACAACTTAACTACTCAAGTTGTAGAAGAATCTGTACATGTTGTATTTGATGAAACAAGATTAATCAACAGTGAGTTGTCTTGTAGATCAAATAATTTAACAGGTATAAGCAAAAGGATGGACAAGCTTTCCATTGCAGAAGCATCAAATGCAGATGAAGTATTGGAAAATGAATGCTACTGTCTAGGGGGAGTACAAGACTCAATAGAAGCTGATGACAACCAAGAGGTGCAACATAATGAAGGAGCTGGAGACGTTCAACCTGAAGGAAATCTACCTCCAGCTACAAGACATCTAAAAGACCATCCAGCAAATCAAATTATAGGTGATCCAAGACAAGGAGTGCAGACTAGAAGCAGAAATCTGAGCACAGTCCTGCACTCAAGTTTTCTATCTCAACTGGAGCCTAAGAAATTTGAAGAAGCCATCCAAGACCAACACTAGATTAATGCTATGCAAGAGGAGCTTAATCAATTCAGAAGGTGCAAAGTCTGGGAGTTAGTTCCTAAACCAAGAGACCGCAACATCATTGGCATAAAGTGGATCTTTAGGAACAAGTTGGATGAGAGTGGAGTAATTGTGAAGAACAAAGCAAGATTGGTTGCTAAAGGATACAGGCAGGAAGAAGGGATTGACTTTGATCAAACATTTGCCCCAGTAGCAAGACTGGAGGCAATCAGAATGTTCCTTGCCTATGCAGCATATCAAGGATTCAAAGTATATCAAATGGATGTAAAATCAGCATTCCTGAATGGTGATCTAAAAGAAGAAGTCTATGTAGAGCAGCCATCAGATTTTGCAGGCTGTAGAGAAGATAGAAAGAGTACTACAGTTACATGTCAATTCTTGGGAGGAAGGTTGATATCCTGGAGCAGTAAGAAGCAGACTAGTGTGGCAATATCCACTGCTGAGTCTGAATATGTGGCTGCAGGAAGCTGCTGTGCACAGCTATTGTGGATTCAGCATCAGCTAAAGGACTATGGTATTCAAGTAAGTAGAACACATTTATTGTGTGATTCTAAGAGTGATATATCAATTACAAACAATCCTGTTTCTCATAGTAGAACTAAGCACATAGAGATTAGATACCATTTTCTTAGAGAACATGTAGAAAAAGGGGACATCTCATTGGAATTTGTTAAAACAGATTATCAAATTGCAGATGTATTTACTAAGCCACTGGATGAAACTAAATTCAATAAATTTAAAATTGAATTAGGGATGCTGGCCATAGGTTAATTTACCATAAAATTAACTAAGTAAAATGGTGTCGACACATTCAGTGATAAAGTGTCGACACAGAGAAGTCATGTCGACTTGTCAGGGAAATTGTGTCGACAAATGAGAAAATGTGTCGACACCTAGGGGTCAAGAGTCGACTCATCCAGAAATGTTGTGTCGACACATCCAGTATAATGGTGTCGACACTTACAGATTTTGTATCGACTCTTATACTAAGGGTCGACACATAATTTCTGATGCACTACTTAGTATCTCCCGTATCGACATATCATCAATTGGTGTCGACACAAAGTAGTCATCATTGATGTCGAGTCAATAGAAGTTTGTGTCAACACATTCTGTCTATGTCGACACATTTTGACTGTTTTTGCCCGACTTTTGACCTTCTTTCATTAGAGGGTATAAATAGGTCGAGAACATATTTTGTCGACACGCTCACAAGGTTTTCGAGACTAAAACCCTGTGTCGACAATCTCTCTTCTCTTCTCTCAAGCTTTCTCATCTTTCCAATGGCGCCAAAGGTTGAAGACAACATCAATGAGGGATATGAGTTGGTTAGGGCTGCATTCGACAATGCCGCGCCAGAAATCAAACAGGTGATTTCTCTTCTTGCTGACAATGGATTGGAATACCTTGTTTCTGAACCTTCAAAGATTTGGAAGAAAGAAATTGTCGAATTCTATACTACTGCAACTTTGGACTCCACTGGTCTCAAGATAAAATCTACAGTTCATGGAACTAAGATTAAAATTACTTTAAAAAGTATAAGAAAGATTCTTCATCTATCTAGCATTCAAGATGAAGAAGAGGTTTCAGCCTCAAAGACAAGGGAGGCTCTCCATTGGTGTGGATTGGATCCAACCATAAAGATTGGAGCATCCATCAATCGAAAGGGAATGAATCAACAGGGAAAGTTTCTATCTGAGATAGTAGGAAAAGTAATTTTGTGTAAACTAGGAGGCCATGATAGGATATCTGTCATAGTGTTCACTCTCATGACAAGGATACTCTACAAGATTAACACAGACTGGTCTGCAGTTGTGTTTGATAAAATCAAAGAAGGAATGAAGAAGCCAAACTTGGCTAGAATCATGAGTCTATACCTGACTGGGCTCATTCCAAAGGTCATGCAACAGATTCCTGGGTCTAAGATTAATCATATGAGAAAAATGGACATGAGATTATTCTCCAGGTGGGATAGAGTTCTGTCCAAAGAGGTGCCTGATGTGGATAGGCAGAACACACCTGAGACATCACTTGGACATGATCAGGGCACTGAACAACTTCAAGGAGAACAAGTTAGAGAGCGGGCTGAGGACCAGCCTGGGTCTACTCAAGTCCAGAAAGAAACATTACCTGCACAGGTGCAGGGGGAGCCAGTTCATTCTCCTGCCCAGCACATTTCTAATCCTGAACAGTTGTAGGGGGAGTCAATTTCTGAACAAGTACAAGTGGAAGAAAGAGTACACTTATCAGAAGATTTGAACATTGCTGGCCTTGATGACTCATCTTCTGCTCAAGCACAAAAGGAATCCACTCTAGATGAATTATTTCCTGATGATGGAATTGCTACTGATAGGATTGAGGAGGAGCAAGATGTTGAGGGGGAGCGAGTGAATGTTGAGGAAGAACAACATGTCACTGAGACAGAAGTTCCTACAACACCTCCTGAAAGAGTTCATATTGAAAGTTCTTCAGAATTCTAAGACAGAAAAAGCCAAGGAGGCTAAGAAAAGGAAGCTCATGGTCTTCAAGAGAAGAAGTCAAAGCTATAAGCAAGCTCTCCAGACTGTAAGTCATCAATCTCCTACTGAGTTTGATTACAATAAGTTCATGGTGAATTTGCAAGTGAAGATGGATGAGCAAAGAAGAGCCTTGGAAAAATATGTAGATGAAAGTAATAAGTCACTTCAGTTTGATCTTACCCAAGACATCAAGTCAATCAGATTTGAGGTAAATCTGAATAAAAAGGAGATGACAGATTGCTTCCACAAGGGAGGTAATGTTGTGGTATATCTAGCTCAACAACACCAAACTATCCTTGGTAAGGTGGATGACATTGCATTGAAACAAGGATATGTTCTAGAAAATCAGCTGAGAATGAATGACAATCTGACTGAATCTCACAATGAAATTCTCACTAAGTTAAAAGATACTGCAACAAAGCTGACTGCTGCAAGGACTAAAGATATGAAAGACTTTGATCAAAAGCTCAAAGATGCCCTAGATTCAGTTCAAACTGCAATAACATCCTCATAGAAAGAAATATCTGCTAAGCTTTAAACATTAAAACCATTCTTTAAAGAGGGTGTAAATTATCTTGATGACCAGATAAGGTTTCAAAAGAATGATCTTAGGGATCATATTGCTAGAGAAGTCCTAAAGGGGGAGATGGTACTCACTCATGCTGGCTCAAAACATGCCAAGTGGGTTACCAACAGTGTCAGAGCCACATTGGGATATCCACCATTGTGTGATGATGATGCAATTGCTGAGTCAGGAATACAACAAGGTCTACTTGAATGCAATCAACCTGAGGTTGCCCAAGTCATATACCCCCCTACTGATTTTGAATTGATTCATCAGCAAGTACAGGCCATGTACAGTCCTCCAAAGGAGGTTACAAATGTAATTATTGAAAAAGTAGATCAGCCAGGAGCCAATTTGAAAGATCAACAAGATGCTCAATTATCTAAGAAGAGATTTAGAGAGCAAGCTGAACAAAGACCTGATTTTGAGCAGTGGAGCCCCACCTCAAGGAACATTATACTAACTTCCTGGAAGGCTGTGAAGGATCAAGTGCATGAAAGAGGAAAGTGGTATAATGGAATTGAATGGCAAAAGTATAAGGCCAGGCAGGAGGCCATAGTACAGTTCAGAAGAAAGGCTAAGATGGGGAGGCTACCACCTGATGCTCAGGAGCCGAACAAGTATTTTTCCAAGCCCTTTCATTACTTTGAAAGGCAAAGGCTCAAGGAGGAAGCTCAAAAGAAAGCTGAACTGAAAGGCAAAAAGCCTGCTGATATTGCTGAACTTATTGTGAAGGCTCAGATTCAATCAGGAAAAGGAATTGTCATCCAGGAGCCTGATCAGTCTTAGTTTAAGTTTATCAGTTCTTTCAAATGTTTTGTAATGATTTGTTTGTTAATCCAATCAATGTAAACAAGCTGTAACAAACATTTCTAAATGGATAAACAAAACCTTGTTCTGTAATCATTTCTTCATGTTCATCTTTATTCTGTGATGAATCTGTGGTTAATGTTTTGTTTATAAAAGATTCATGTTGTATTATGCTCTTGTACATCATCATATTAAATTTTCATAAATGGTGTATATCATTAGCTAAAAGGGTTATGACTTCTCCAAATAGGGGGAGATTGTTGGGTACATTGGAAAATGTGTACCTTATTTGAAGAAGCCTAACTTAGCTCAATGATATACATCAAGGTGTATTTGATGTTATTTTGAGTTGACACGTGCAGGTTAAGAATGTACTAAAATACAGGAAAAATATTCTAAGTCCATATGTCGACACCAGAAGAAGCTGTGTCGACACTTCAGAATAATTGTGTCAACACTTGAAGAAGGCTGTGTCGACACAGAGAAAAAGGGTCGACAACATTTGTGTCGACACCGGGAAGCAGCGTCGACTCACAGAAGTTTAGTCGACATCAACTGTGTCGACACTGAGAGGCTGTGTTGACACACAGAATTGCTAGTCGACAACATTTGTATCGACACCAGAAGACTGAGTTGACACATAGAGGCAGAGTCGACAACATCTGTGTCAACACATTCTCAAAATACAGTGTCAAGAAGCTAAGTCGACATCAAGACAGCTTTGTCGACATCACCAGAGGCAGTGTCGACACTTAAGTCACTTGTGTTGATACATCTTGACAGATGGTCTCGATACTTTCTAATAGATAGTCTCAACGCTTTGCTGACAAATACAAAGGCATAAGATCTGTTTGAAGACTTGACAGCTGTGAGTTACAACAGGTTGAAAGAAGCTGTCAGACTTGTCAGAAGTTTGTTAGAAACCGGATCAGCCGGTTACCAAGGATGAAGTCTATAAATAGACAGATTCAGAAGAAGGAAAAAGAGAATTGAGACATAGAAACACGACGACACATTAATCATCTATTGGGAGATAAGATCTCTGATCAAGAAAGTGCAAGGCACAGAAGAAGATCTTCGTGAGAAGATCTAAGAAGACATTCTGACGTGTACAACCACTCAGGATCAGTCTAAGTAGAATTCTTTCAAGAATTCTGAAGTATCATCAAATGTGTTGGATAGAGAGGGATCCAGCCATTTTGAAGACAAGAAGGAACCTATCACAGGTTTCTCAAGAAGCTGTCAGGAAATCAACTCAACTAAGTTCAAATTCAAGAAGCTTTGAAGAAAGCTAAGATCCAGTTGATTTCATCCATCAGCTGATCAAGTGCTGTCTTGTCCCTTCTCTCTCAACAAGGAAAAGATATTATAAACTCTTTTTCAAATTCTGTAGGATCTATTTTTATAGATCTGAGTTGTAAGCCTATGTTATAAAGGCTGAGTGTAGGAGATTTGTTCTCTGAGTGGTAGGGTTGTTTATGCCTGAGTGTAGGAGAAGGTATTTCTCTGAGTTGTAGGCCTTGTGGCAAGGCTGAGGTAGGGCTTATTAGCCTGAGCTGTGGAACCTTTCAGGGTTCTGAGTTGTAGGGACCTTTCAAGGTTCTGAGCTGTAGGATCTGAGGATCTGAGATAAAGGTGGAAGTTAGGCCGATTCTAGCACACTACTAGATAGGTGAAGGGGGGAAAGTGGATGTACCCAGATCTTGAGGAACCACTATAAATCTGTGTGCAATCTGTGATGTGTGCATATTTTTGATTGCTGTGTTGTGTTTGCTGCAGTGTTTGCTGAATTCTCTTATAGTCAGTAATTATATTCTGTCTTAAGTTAAAACAAGCATTAGAACCTATTCACCCCCCTCCCCTCTAGGTGTTTAGGTGGTCTTGAAAGTATAACTATCAAGTGCCTCCCTTGTCTTTGAGACTGGGACCTCTTCTTCATCCTGAATTCTAGGAAGGTGAAGAATCTTTCTTAAACTTTTCAGAGTAAGTTTGACTCTATTTCCATGAACTGACGATTTAATCTTGAGTCCAGTGGAGTCCACTGTTACAGCAGCATAGAACTCAAACACTTCCTTCTTCCAGATCTTGGTAGGTTCAGATACAAGAAATTCTAATCCATTATCAGTAACAAGGGTAATGACCCCTTTAATCTTCGTCGTCGCATCATCAAAAGCATTGTGCACCAGCTCGTAGCCTTTGTTAATGTTGTCTTCAACCTTTGGCGCCATTGGGACGATGAGAAAACTTTAATGAAGAGAAGAGAGTTTGTCGACACAGGGTTTTAGTTTCGAAAACCTGGTAAGCGTTTCGATAGAATTTGTTCTGGACCTATTTATACCCTTTTAAACAAAGAAAGTCAAAAGGCGGGAAAAAATTGTCTAAAAGTGTTGATACTGTTGAAATGTGTAGACACATACTTCTATTGTCTCGACAACGGCATTGACTACTATGTGTCGACACCAATTGATGATATGTCGACACTAGACATACTTAGTAGTTCATCAAAAATTCTGTGTCGACTCTTATTGCAAGTGTCGACACAATTTCTGGAAGTGTCGACATCATTACGCTGGTTGTGTCGACACCACTAACTGAAGTGTCGACACCACTTCTCTGGATTTGTCGACACAGATTTAGTTAGCCAAAATTTGTTAAACTAGTCTATGTTCAACATTCCTAATTCAATTTTAAATTTATTGAATTTAGTTTCATATAAAGGCTTAGTAAATACATCTGCAATTTGATAATCTGTCTTAACAAATTCTAGTGAGATGTCTACATGGACTTGTACTTGCATCTATGTGTACCCCGCATCTCCTAAAGTTCGTCCTCGCCCATGATTGCAGAAGGGACCGCCTGCGCATGCAGGGTCGTCTCCTGTTTTTCTCTTCAGGACCGCAATCGGGTGTTGAGGGTGACCACACCCGCATCTCTGAGCAGCAGCGGGCCACCAAGCGTGTCCGCCAGGGCCCCGATATTTGGCGGCAGGTCTCGCGCGACAGGCTCGGGTTCCCGCGTCGGCCTCTGAGCTCGGCTGGCGGGAGATTTCGCCCGGTGCCGTCGGGTGGCCGGTTGTGCCCGCGAAGGCGCTAGTCCCCTCGTACCCGCAACTTTCCTCTTCTCAGTTGCGATCAACACCACGCCGGGGGGTTTGTAAGTTTTTCAGCAGGAACCTGCAGGACAACTGTAAGTTTGAACGTTAAAACCCACAGGTATGTAAATCCTTTGTGAATGAGTTTACACTCGGCGAAGCCCAAGTACGCCACCTCTTTCAGGCGGGGAATGTATTGTTCGATATCTAGGTGGGCCTTGTTGAAGAAGTTCACGATGTCCTTCTCCACCCTTTCAACTGAAGGCGTCAGAAAATCCGCCTCCTCCCGCGGATAAGGGTAGGAGCTCAACTTCCCGAGGTCCGACCTGAACATGGCGAACCAGGACTTCCACTCGTGAACCTTGTTGGGAAGGTTCAGTACCCACAGTTTGTTTGACCCTATGTACAGATGGCCCTTCGCGATCGCGTGAACAAAGAATAACTGCCTGAACACTGCCAGACTGAAGTTGACCCGCTGGAGTCGTCGAAAAGTAAAGAATGTGGTTGCCACCGCGATAGAGTTTGGGGTAAGCTGAGCGAGAATGAGCCCGTAGTGACCGAATACTTCTACCATCACTGGCAAGTTGGGGAAGGTACATCCCGCATCGAAGTGTTTGAAGGGGAGGATTAGTTCGTCGGTGAACACCGAGTGCAGGTGCTCACCAGGGTTGGGTAGCCGCGCGACAAACCTTTTGGCAAGAACGCGGATTCTTGCTAGATGGTTCCCAAACTCTCCATCTGATAGTCTAATTGTAGGTGGAGCGTGAAACAAAAATGCAAAAGTGCAGTCCGCTCGGGTGGAGCCCGCCTGGGGATCTGGCATGTTCTCCATGGTGCTCATGGTTGTATGTCGGGAAGGGGAGGCCCCGCGAGCCTATTTATAGGAGTTGACGATTTTTTCTTCGAAATGCAAAATGCCGCGGATAGTCATCGTCCATGGAATATTCGCGCTGCACGCCGCACACTCTCTTCACTGTTCTTTAAAAGCAAGAAAAAGGCATTGTGCGTATGTCCACTGACAAGTGAGATATGCGTTTGCATTGTAATTAGCGGCGGTTATAAACAAATATAAGTTGTTCCACACACACATAAGTCTGACAAACACAATAAGTGTTCGCCAATTGGTATTCACACATACGAAGTCCGCACCTGGATAATTATTACAAACTAAAATCAAATTGTTCCTAATCCTTGAAGATATCATTGCCTGACGCCCACTCCATACCCACAAACGTAAAGTTGTCCGTAATCTCAGCGAGCACATTGGACATGCCCAAATGGTGTTTGTTTAACTTGGCAACCAGCTCGTGAATGACGCGGTTGTCCTCTCTGACCTTCCGCGCGTACTTCTGAATGGCGTCCTCTGGTGGGGCAGAACCCTGCACCACCGGGAGAGCTCTTCTTCGCAAGGTGGGCATGACGTCCTGCTTTAGCGCTTCGATCCCCTCCTCCAGGCGGGCTATGCGCGCGCAGGCTTCCTTGAGCCCTTCTTGGAGGGCCGCTATCGCCGAGGTGTTCTCTGGGAGTATAGCAATAATATATTAATTGTCTAACAAGTATGTTGCAGCAAGACGTTCTCGACAAGTGCCTGCGGCAAGTTTGCTGTCTGGAGCAACCTTCTCCTGCTAGTCGTTCCTCTTCTTCTTCTTCGAGAGTGTTCGCGATAGTAAGAGGCTGGGTAATCGTCTTCACGACTTTCCTTTTGGAATCCGCCCGTGACTTCTCTAGCTCGAACTCGACATCGACAACCTCCACGTCGTCGTCCTCCTCGCCAGTCTCCTTGTCCGACTCCTCCGAATCCACGATCTTTTCGGGCGACACCTGGTAATCTACTTTTTTCGACAAAACCTACTGGAATGGTTATAAGTCCTTCCGGATGGCTGACTTCTCTGGGGTGTTCGACGTGCTCTTCACTAAGATTTCTGCACTCTTCGCGAGAGGGTCGGTGTCAGGTGGAGTATTCGCCTTACTCGATGGAGGCTTTCGGGAGACGGAGTCCTTCCGTTTCTGCGAGGTACTGGAAGAATGGCCAGGAAGTTGAGTGTCCGACGGGAGGTTCGCGCGCCCTTCCTTGTCTAGATCTGGGTGTTTTTCATATGCGCGACTAGATCCGAGATGGTGGGGATGAGACTGTCCAATTTCTTGGCAGGCCTTTTCAGAGATGACAACGACGTTTGCTTGGAGGAGCTACCCGGGAATTTCGAGGGTTTTTCGCAGCTTGTCGGGGTCCGTCTTTTTTTAAGCATCAAGGTTGTAGCCCATCTTGGCGAGCAGCTCCTGGTTTATACTCATGGCGAGCAGGAAGGAAGGGAAATTGGCTGACTGTGAAAAGTGACTCCGCTGGGCGTAGATCTACGCTATTTATAGATTTTCGGGAGCATTAAGTGCGGGACGCAGCTTCTGCGGTTACCAGTTTACTTTTTCAAAGCCCACGCGGTCTGCCAAAAAAGTGCGGGGATTATGTTAACCATAATCCTGCGACAGCTGAGGTGAGCATCAGACAACTCAGATAGCTTACCCTGGTGACCATTCCCAGAGTTCGCGAGGCCTCCAGGCGAACATTTTGGATGTCCGTATACATTCTCCGGTTCGTGTCTTTAGCACGACACTGTCCGACGCGAACACTCTTCAGGCGACCTCGACACGAGGTTCGGGCAGGTAGTCTCTCACAAAGTTGCTTCGTGAATCCGGCCCAAAGGTCGCGGTGAACACTTCTCTTGGAGCCCGTGCGGACTCACCTCTTCGTCATCGACATCGGTGGTACCGCGCGGTTATATGCGGTCTTTTCTCTCAACCCTCGCCGCTCGAATGTGTACCTCGAGCGGCTGCGCATTTAATGCCGTAGTTAATGAGCCGTTAAAAGCCCGTCGGTTCGTGAATCGTTTGAACCGCCTACCCTCGAGTATAAATAGGGGTCAGGGGGGACTTGGTTGGGACACGCGAACTTACCCAGAACTAGCCTAATTGTTGGTGTAAACACTAAGTATTTTTAAAGTTTTTTTTCTTATTCCCCCTTGTACTTGCTCGTACTCTCTTGTAATCATTTTGCAGTTAATCAAGAGGCCCGTCACAAGAAAGGCATTTGCCGCGGCGGGTCAAATCTGATGTTCGCCGTTGCAAGCGACATCTCCTTTTAACGCTCTTTTACTTGCTTTAACCATCTACAGGGCTAGTAACCGATCACTTGCGGACCACTCTTTCCTCTGCTGACCACCCTTCCCAGGAATAGCGTGCAAAGAGTTGGTGACATTTTTGATTCCAACAACTCTTGATAGATATCAAACAAGACTTATTACTAAACACTTTACCCAAATTGATAGATATAAAGCAAGACTTATTATAGTAAACAAAAGACTTCTATGTGTCTTTTAGAAAAGAAAAAAATGTGAACCATAAATGCAACTAGCGGTGTTTGTTTATTAAATTAACAAATTGTTCTTCAGATTTAAGTAACTTTTTTTTCATTAAAACTATAAAGAATTTGATTTAATTTTATTATTTTATTTTTTTACTATATACACGTGCATATATATAGACACATGAACATGCATATACATGTATATGTGCATATATATAAATGAACATCTTGCACATATATTTATCTAAGTCAATGTTAGTTACGCTATATCCAAACATATCCGCATTCATTTTTTTTTATTTTCACGTATCACCTATCCGCACCGGTGCTTCATAGATATCACATGCCGTGGGTAAGGCGTATTTTTCGTATTCTCAGTCTATTGGATCGGGACAAGATGGAAAGGGGAGAACATCAAAACTTGAAGGTGCATTCTTTTCAACATCAAATACATATAAGCCATAATGCGTCCTACCAGAGCTGATCTCCTTCGTCTGCAATTCCTGAAAGACACGTTAAGAAGGAACGAAAGTGTCAACAGTTCATAGAATTTGTTATTTTGCTAACATATAAGAGATTGTGAGTCCATGGATGGGCAAATGACTAGGATCCAATAGACTGAGAAGTGAGCACTTGGAGTCCATGATTGGGCAATTTACTGAGAAGTGAGCAAAGCAGGGAGAAGAGTGGTAGGCAGCACAATGGTGGAATGAGCACTTAGGAGTTTATAAATGGTCAAATGATGAGTATGGACTAGAATTGGGCTCAAAAGAGTCCATAAATGGTCAAATGACGAGGGTTGACTAGAACTGGGCTCATAAGATAATCCCTGCATCATGTGTCTAAGACTTATTATCTCATCAGTGGAGAAAAAACTAGGTAGAGAAGGACACTCAAATATCCGACCGCCAGAAATATTGTCATCAATGCATTCAGTTAGGTGAGCAGAGGGAAGAGTTAAAGACTGATCTGCCACGACCACGTCCTCCAAAAGGTACCTTTTCACCTCTTGGTGGGGGAAACCCATGCAATTTAAAGCAAGTATCACGAGTCACATAACAAATGGTTGTTGTCAATTGGCTTGTGCTTAAAGTCCCGAGTATTAGTACCTCCAGAATAATGAGAAGTAACAAGTGCAGAACCACCAGAGGTGACCTTTGTACTCCAAGATTGTGGATGGTCATATTATTGTTGGACAATGCTATACGTCTTTGACAAAGAGTAGAAGAAACTCAAACACTCAGCTTCGATCTTTACGAGCTTGAACAATGGCCGCATCAGCGGAGCAAATAAGGCCGAGGGATTCAAAATGGTCGTACTCCTGATATAGCTTGGTGAACTCCAAATAATAGATCGATGCTGGTCTATCACCTAGTAGAAGGAGAAAGATATTCCTTCGTAATTAAATACATAAGCTGTGTTTCCTCTCTGGGAGTATGTAGATTCAACTTAGCTTCAAATGTCCGCAACATTATCTAAGAAAAGATAGTTCCGTGCAATGTCGTCTTGCGTGAAAACAATCAACCATTACATAACTAATGAGTTCTCTGATTCACATTGTTTCCAACTAGACACAGTCTTTGCGAGCTTTGTAATAATACTGTTCACATAGCCAAACAATTGGCTGACTCCTAAGAGCTAGAGCCATGGATTGAAACCAAGACAAATAGTTTGTAATATCATGGCGAATAGTTGTAATATGAGGTGTAACATCTGTAATTATTAATGCAAAAATAATTGTAAATTGCAGGGTCCGACCTCGAGCGATTTTGATAAGCCAGCGTCTAATCGAGGTATGGTTTTAGTATGGTTAATTTTTGTACATTAATTAATGGATTTATTATAGTCGTTAAAAATGTACTCGTCGCATTTTAGTGTTTGCCCAATGGCATAACGTATATATTCTAAATGATAGAGTGGAATGACAATCGTGTAATAATTTAGAAATGCCAAATTTCCCCCAAATGAAACTGAAACGACATGAATCGTTTTTTTCTTCTTCCCAGGGGTTATCATAACCGGCCCCTTAGACCACACACCGTTTCAATTTCTTTCTTCCCCCCATACGATAAAATCAGGAACTGTCGCCGTTTTCTTTATTTGCCCGAGAGGAACAAAAGCCCTAGTTTTCCTTCTTTCCCCTCTATGATTTTTCTCCCCCAGCCGCACAGCAAAAGGAAGCCGCCGACTTCTCCCCTCTCGTCGATCCTTTCAGTTGACGGTGCGAGAGGCTTGACCGTGCAAATCGTCGGCGTTAGGAGGCGCATCATCGGTTTTCCCCTCCGGAAATGCTCGAAACCTCCTCCCCGTTCCTTGGAAAGGTGCACAGAACCTTCCCTGGGTCTGCAAGCTCTTCCCCCTAGTTGATTCTTCACCCTCCGACTGCTTAGGTACCCGCCAAATGTATTTCTTAGTAAAACCTGTGCAGATTTCCGCTCAGTTCCCACGATGTCTCCTTTCTCTGCAGTCGTGAGGCTCGATGTCGGATTGAGTTGCTCCCTGTTGGTTTCCCACTGTGTGATTAGAGACTTAATTTGAAGCCTTTCCCCTATCTCCTCCACGACAGTCTTCCTAGGGACCAATCTTTTTTGCCCAGATATTATTACCCTCCTAAATATTCCTTTTTCATAAATCAATATGATATACCAGTCAACTATAGGTGTAAGAGATAAGTCTGATGTTTAGTTCTCTACTCTATAATTTATTTCTGCTCTGATACAGATACAAATTTGGGTGTAGTCGGAGAATTCGAAAGCCATTATACCCCGCTATTAGAGAAGTTGTAAATGTCTTCCTTTGGTTCTAAAACAATATTTCCTAAAATTTCGGAGAGGTATTTATAACTATGTTTAATGCCCTTTTAGGTTTCTTAAGAAAGTAAGCCTCCTTGTTACTCGGAGATCAAATTAGTGCCTCATAATATTTATTTTAGAGAAGCATTCCGCCGCGTCGCATTTTCGTGTGCAACAATACTGAAATATGAACTCTTATTCCTTTTTGCTAGACATACCTGATAGTAGTGCGATAAATTGTTTTTTTATATTATTCGAATAATTTGTTATAGTTATAAGAAAGTGCACTTATTATTAAAAAAATATAACCTAGCAAACATTTCACTGATATACGTAGATTATAAGTAATATTTAAATTTCCCAAATAGTTAGATCTCCAGAAATTGTGAAAATTATGGATCATATACACACGTATATATTTACTAAGCATCAAATATTAATCTTATGAATATGAATTCCAGTCGATTAACCAATTTGATGCACTGTACAAAATATGCAGATGAATACGTAAGCAGAGTATCACTAGATAGAATATGACTAGTAGGCATGATTGAGAACTCTCGTGCTAGATAGAGACACACTCTCTTTCTCAATGAGGCGTAGTGTACCTTATGATCCTCAGTTCTTGGGAAGATGACCCGCCATTTCAAAAATTTAGTAGATGAGAGTCCGTGTTTGTGTGACAGTAGAACACTTGGGTTTGTTAGTAGTGTCTCAGATCGTTTGATTATAATTGCGTTTCAGAAGCTACTCTGCATAGAAATTAGGGAAGAACAAACATAAGCCATTTAGCACTGAAGTATAGAACGAAGCTTAGAAATTCTTTAGTCAACCAATTTTGGAAACTTGAGTAAATATGCTAAGCATGCATAGTAGAACAACACAGTTTTCTTCAGTATAAAAACCTTATTTTAAAAAGCATGGATACATACTTTTTCAACATATTTTTAGTGTCACTATGAGGATTAGTTTTTCTTACTCTCCAGTTGGGGTGATACGTTTTCGAGAATTTATTTTTTAGGGGTCACAGGTGAGAAGTTGCTCCTAGGATGAACGCTCTTCCAGATTTTCTCTTTATAGTTTGTTCGTACTCAGTTGTTCATCATTTCAATACTGTATTGTTATCCTTTCATGGACTCCATATAACCATAATGTTTAAGTTTTTCCTTGTACCAGACATTACATAGTATTTCAGATGTATGGTTCATTTTATAAATCTAGTTGGATTTGTGAATTCAGAAATGATGAGTTATATTTTACCCTTAGTTGCATTTTCTACTTTCACTGTGAATTTTCTTTTTGTACTTTTCATTTTTGCCTGCTTTGTACCCGTTTTATTACTGTTGCTTAGTTTACTTCTTGTCACGGGACCCGACCAGGTTGCTGATTTGTTGCTAAACTAGGTTGGGGTGTTATAATTGGTATACCAATAACTCCATTCCTTACATATTATAGGCAACACATACCTGTGAAGTGGGCGATCCTTCTTATCAAAATACAACTCCTGAAATAGTCATAGATGTCAATTGTACACCAACAACGCCCGCAACACCAGCAACGCCCGCAACACTGGCAGCACCCGCAGCACCAACAACACCAACAATGCCAGAACCGACAGAAATGACAACTATCATTGCCAGGGCAGTGCCCTTAGCTCCGTTCGAATTCGGAAATGCACTTCCAACTGCAGTTCCCGTACTAGCTGCCAGTGACTTAGGGATGAAGCGTTACTGAGAAACTTCTGTGATCTCCACCCCTCTAATTTTAATGGGGGAAGAAACGCCGATGGACACCGACGACTGGCTGATAAAGACCCGTTACTTGCTTTAGGTGATGGAGTGCCTAGAGAATAAGAAGGTTCCTTTAGCGGATTTTCTCTTGAAGTGAGAGGGAAATTTGTGGTGGACCGAACACTTAACTGGTAAGTAACTTATTTCCAAGTTCCCTTTCCCTAGTATACATAATCTTTTAAGCACAATGATAATGTGATCTCCAATTATGTCGGGTTGTACAATAGATATGTTCTTGTGGAATGACTTCTCGACGGTGCTAGCTAGCTGGTTCGTACCCTCTTCCGAGCGCCACAGTATTCAGGAAAAGTACCTCAGGCTTATTCAGGGGGACAAAACTATAATAGTCTATGAGCGGGAGTTGACCCACTTATCTCATTACGCAGGCACAATGCAAGAGGACGAGAACGAGAAGGGTAGCCGGTTCGTGGACGGACTGCGTGATTCTCTGAGGCAACCATTGATGACGATGATCAATGCTGATTACAAGAGCGTAGTTGACATTATAAGGAAGTTGGAAGCTGATCAGCAGAAGGTACAAAAGTGCAACAACTTTCGTTCGAAGCGGCCCCAGGATGCTCCATAGTAGCATCTAGACAAAAATAACCAATGAAAGAACTGGAATAAAAAGTAGAGGTCTGATAGTAGAAAGGTGGTTGGACCGGGGTCAGGGTCAAGGATTACCCCCACTGTCCTAAGTGCTACCGCCACCATCAGAGTGAGTGTTTGACTACTGCAGGGGTTTGTTATAAGTCCCAACAACCTGGACTTATAGCCTGCTATTGCCAGAGAACTCCCGTGAATCAGTTAATTCAAACTCAATTGTGCGCCCATTTTAAACTTATACCCTCTTCACATTAGTCTTATAATTGCAACTCCTTTTGTAGTCAAAATTTGACGTTAGTGGCCCTAATAGAACTGATAAGGAAAAAACACCAATGAGTTCTGATGTGAAGCCAGCTACAAGACGAGGACCGGTGCAGCTCAGAGCTTATGGTCTTGTCTAGCAGAAAGCCAAGGAGTAGGACGATGTTGTGACAGGTATGTGTTTATCATATAAACAGTTTAATTTATTCCTCCTTAGTGACACCGCTTTTTACCAATATACAAGCCTCAATGTAGGTATACTTATGATTTGTGTCATACCCTCAAAAATTCTCTTTGATACGAGCTTCTCGCATTCATTCATAACAGAATCTCTTGTGCTTAGGATGAACTTAAAATCTTCCAGAGCCAACATCGTTAGAGGTCATGATACCTAATGGCTCCTTTCTGCAGACCAGACATAAGTGTAGAGTCTCAGTGTAGTTTGGAGATGCGGAGATTGTTATAGAAGTTTCACTCCTTATTGCTGGATTTGATCTGATTGTGGGTATGAACTGGTTATCAGATGTAAACGCCAAGATAGATTACAAGGGTAATGTGATACAATTTGAGGGACCTAACCAAATAACCATTACCTTATAGGGAGTGAAATAGATCTCCAAATTAATTATCTCCTCCGTCAAGGATGTTAGATGCACCAACAAGGGTTGTGAAACCTTCTTAGTGCCGATGAATGGTAAAGCCAAAGCTAATCTGTTAGAAGTACCCATAGTTCAGGAATTTCCGAATGTCTTCCCTGAGAGATTACTTGGTGCCCCTCCTACCAGAGAGATTGACTTCCAAATTGATCTTTTACCTGGAGTTGTGCCTGTGGCCAAGACTCCTTACCGCATGGCTTCCAGAGAACTTGCAGAATTAAAGGTCCAGTTGCAGGAGTTGCTCGACTTGGGTTTTATTCGCCCCAGCACTTCACCTTGGAGTGCACCAGTACTGTTTGTCAAGAAGAAGGATGACAACTTGAGTTTGTGCATAGACTATTACGAGCTAAACAAGTTAACAGTTAAGAATGAGTATCCTATCCCCAGGATAAATGATTTGTTTGACCAGCTTGGGAGATCTTATACGTTATCCAAGTTAGATCTGAGGTCAGGCTACCAACTGAAGATTCAGGATGTGGACATTCAGAAGATGACGTTCAATACTAGATAAATACACTATGAGTTCGTGGTCATGTCATTCAGGTTGACTAATGCCTCGTTCGCCTTTGTGGATCTATTGAATATGGTATTTTGGGAATTCTTGGATCGTTTTGTTAACGTGTTCATAGATGACATTCTGGTACTTTCTAAGAGTGCAGAAGATCATGCTACTCATCTCAGGACCGTTTTGAGTATGCTCAGGAAGAATCTACTATATGCCAAATTTTCTAAATTCGAGTTTTGGTTTTCAGATGTTGCATTCATGGGTCATGTTATCAGTCAGAAAGGTCTCTCCGTCGACCTGAAAAAAATAAATGCAATAAAAGATTGGCCGATACCAAAGACAGTTACCGAGGTCCGTAGTTTTCTGGTTTTAGTAGGGTACTACAAAAGGTTCATTTAGAACTTCTCGTAGATTGCATTTCCGTTGACTTCACTCACCAGGGAAGGTAAAGCCTTTAGTTGGACAGTTGAGTGCGAGTTGGCATTTGACGAGTTCAAGACCAGATTGATGACCACCCCAGTCTTTAGTCTACCATCAAGTTCAGATGGGTTCAGATTTTTAGCGATGCATCAGGTCAAAGTTTAAGCTACATACTTATGTAGCATGAAAAGGTCATAGTCTTCGCATCCAGACAGTTAAAGATTCATGAGAAGAATTATCTTGTTCATGACTTGGAGCTAGCAACCGTCATCCACAAATTTAAAATTTGGAGACACTACCTCTACGAAGCTCGTTGCGAGATTTTCACTGATCACAAAAGTCTCAAGTATATTTTTGATCAACAAGAGCTCAATATGAGACAACGTAGATGGATAGAGTTTCTGTCAGATTATGATGTGGATATACAGTATCACCCGGGGAAAACAAACGCGGTAGCTGGTGCGCTTAACAGAAGAGGTTCGAGTTACTCCCTCATTACTTAGCAAGAGTAGCTTGTGCGAGATCTGGAGAGATTAGAGATCAACGTTGTTCCGCGTTTCAGCTTGGGTTCAACCAGTTTAAGTTGGATGGAAATCACTTGTGATATTAAAGATAGGATTAGAATAGCTTTACCCCTAGATCCGAAGATGATCGAGATTTGTGATTTGACTCAGGCAGTTCGGAAGAAGTTCAGTATTCAAGAGAGTTTACTGTTGCATGGTAGAAGGGTGTGTATCCCAGATGTCAACCACTTTCAAGAGGACATACTATTCTAGGCTCATAATTCTAGATATTTGATACATCCGGGTAGCACAAAGATATATGGAGATCTTAAGAAGATAGCTTGGTGGCCATATTTGAAGAGTAATGTTGCAGAGAATGTTGGAAAATATGAAACTTGCAAATTAGTTAAAGTTGAGTGCCAGAGGCGAGGAGGCAAGTTGCAGCCACTACCCATTCCAGAGTGAATCTTCGAGGATATATCAATGGATTTTGTCCATGGCCTTCCCAGATCACTGAATTGGAATGATTTATTATGGATATAGTCGACCGTCTCTCCAAGGTTACCAACTTCATTTCCAATTAGAGGACTGATCAGGGTTCGAGATTGGCGCAATTGTATGTAAATGAGATTGTTCGACTGTATGGTGTTCCCGAGACTATAATTTCAGATAGAGATGACAAGTTTACTTCTAAGGAGTAGAGATATGTTCAGGGGCAATTGGACACTAAGCTACATTTCAGTACTACTTTTCATCCCCAAACCGATGGGCAAACGGAGCGCGCGAACTGAACTATGAAAGATATGCTTCAGATGTGTATTCTAGATTTTAGAGGTAAGTGAATGAATTGTCACTCTGGTTGAGTTCTCCTATAATAAAAACTTCCAGACAAGCAATTAGATGCCGCCTTTTGAGGCTTTGTATGACAGATGTTGCCAGACACCGTTATGTTGGGCTGAGAGTGAAAAAAGATCTTCCATCAAAGAAGCACAGATTAATAAGAACACAACTCGTATCAAGCTCATCCAGGAGTGCGTTAAAATAGCTCAGAATCGTTAGGTCAAATACTATGACCAGAGGAACAAATTAGTGGAATTCAGTGTCAGGGATTATGTTTATTTGAATATCACACCAGTCAGGGGCGTCTCTCGAATTAAGTTGATGAAGAAATTGAGTTCAAGGTTCGTTGGTCCATTCAAGGTACTGAAGCGCATTGGTGAGGTTGTATATAGGTTGGCCTTACCTGAGGAAATGTGTGATCTACATCATGTATTTCATGTCTCCCATTTGAGGAGAGTAGACAGAGATTTTAGTCAGATAATCAGTACCGAGAAAGGACCAATCAAATCGAAACTTAGTATCAGTATCAAACCAATTATAATAGTGGACTCAAGAATTCAGAAGCTCTGGAACAAAATGGTCTGTTTTGTAAAAGTCTTTTTGATGAACTGTAGCCGACCAGATTATACTTGAGAACGAGTGGATGAACTCTGGAGCAATGCAGTTTATGTTTTCTCTTTGACTCAGGTATGTATGTAATTTTCGAGGACAAATTTTTTTTAGGAGCAAAAATTTTTAACATATGTAATTATTAATGCAAAAGTAATTGTAAATTGCAGGGTCCGACCTCGAGCGATCTTGATCTAGCCAGCGTCTTCTCAAGGTGCGATTTTAGTATGGTTAATTTTTGTACATTAAATAATGGATTGATTATAGTCGTTAAAAATGTACTCGACGCATTTTAGTGTTAGCGCAATGACGTAATGTATATATTCTAATTGATAGAGTGGAATGACAATCGTGTAATAATTTAGAATACTTAATTTCCTCTAAATGAAATTGAAACAATACGAATCGTATTTTTATCCTAGTGGTTATCAAAACCGACACCTAAGACCACGCACCGTTTTAGTTGCTTTCTCCCCCACATGATAAAATCGGGAACTGCCGCCGTTTTCTTTATTTACCCGAGAGGAACAAAAGCCCTAGTTTTCCTTCTTTCCCTTCTACGATTTTTCTCACCCAACCGCACAGCAGAAGGAAGCTACCGACTTCTCCCCTCTCGTCAATCCTTTCAGTCGACGGTTTAAGAGGCTTGACCGCGCAAATCGTCGGCGTTAGGAGGCGCAACATCGGTTTTCCCCTCCGAAAATGCTCGAAACCTCCTCCCAGTTCCTTGGAAAGGCGCACTGATCCTTCCCCGGGTTTGCAAGCTCTCCCCCCTCATCGATTCTTCACCCTCCGACTGCTCAGGTACCCGCCAGATGTATATCTTTGTGAAACCTGCACAGATTTCCGCTCAGTTCTCATGATGTCTCCTTCCTCTGCAGTCGTGAGGCTCGGCGCCAGATTTAGTCACTCCCTGTGGGTTTCCCATTGTGTGATTAGAGACTAAATTTGAAGCCTTTTCCCTATCTCCTCCACGACAGTCTTCTTGGAGACCGATCTTTCTGCTTAGGTTTTAATACCCTCCTAAATAATACCCTCCTAAATAATTTCCTTTTCATAAATCAATATGATATACAAGTCAACTATTAGTGTAAGAGAGATAAAGTTACAGATTTGGGCGTAGTCGACTCCAATTCGAAAGTCATTATACCCCGCTATTAAAGAAGTGGTAAATGTCTTCCTTTGGTTCTAAAACAATATTCCCTAAAATTTCAGAGAGGTATTTATAACTATGTTGAAAGCCCTTTTAGGTTACTTGAGGAAGTAAGCCTTCTTGTTACTCGAAGATAAAATTAGTGCCTCAGAATATTTGTTTTAGAGAAGCATGTTGTTGCATCGCATTTACGAGCGCCGCGCTGCTGAAGTAAGAAACTCTTATTTCTTTTGGCTAGACATACCAAATAGTAGTGCAATAAATTGTTTTTCTATATTATTCGGAAAATTTCTTGTAGTTATAAGAAATTGCACTTTTTATTAGAAAACTATAACCTATCAAACATCTCAGTGATATACGTAGATTAAAAGTAATATTTAAATTTCCTAAACAGTTAGATTCCAGAAATTGTGAAAATTATGGATCGTATACACATATATTTATGGAGCGGGAAATATTAATCTTATGAATATGAATTCTTGTCAATTAACCAATTTGATGCACTGCACAAAATATGCAGATGAATACGTAAGCAGAGTAGCACTAGACTGAATATGACTACTTGGCATGATTGAGAACTCCTCTCGTTGTAGATAGAGGCACACTATCTCTATCATAAGGCTTATTGTAACACCCTATCCGTCAAATGTCATATAGCAGTAGGTCCGGCCGGGGCCCGACGCCATATACTACGGACAGACCGGTTGGTTACGCGTTGAAACCATTCAACCAATCACAACGTCCTACACAACACCTAGCGGAAGCAATTATTAAGTTGCACAGTTAAGAACCTTGCTAACATGAATGTCCACTGAACCAAAACATAAGAATGTTGAATACACAAAACAACTAGCCTTAAAGCCTTACAATGTTTGCTTTATAAAACATGACTTTCAAACCTCGGCACGCAGGCCGGCCATACATGAGTAAATAAGAAAACACTCAAAAGTTTAGGCCTTCGAGGGCCGGCGCAGCAACTTGGGCTTTAGCCCGCTATTTACCGCTCGGCTCTGCAACACCTGCAAGCAACAATCCACCGCACGGTGGTAAACAAAAGTAACGGTCAGCTATGCTCACCAAATTATAACGATCCCGCCCCCAAAATCGGGGCGGCGATGCTCTTTCCCTGCACTTTATTAGTATAAACATCAAAATAGAGAATAAGCATAACATCACAGGTGCGGCTCAAACAACCACACACCCCGTGCTCTCAGGGCACTAACTCGATGAACCCGGTCGTAACCGTGGTCTCACCACCATCCCTTGGACGGCAAAACTCGTGAGCAATATAGTCTTTCCGGTCTAAGCCTAAGACTCACTCGACCATGCCAATGACCAGTCTCTTTTACAGATGTCTGTCACCAAACCGCATAGCCCGGGTCCGCATCCACTTGCCCGTTGCTCACATCGCATAGTCATATTAAGACGTACGCGCGGGCCAAGCTTCTCCCGGATCCCAAAGTTCGATCACACAAGCACATAACCCAGTTATGTTTATGGTTGGCTCCCCGGCCACAAGGATGACGGAAAAGCGTTTCCGCCCAGTTTTCCGGGTGCGCCTTAGGGTTACTCCCCAAGGATCCCTGCTGCAATCTACCCCGTAGAAACCAGAAAACAACAAAGGGCACGGAGTCTTCTCCGGCTAGAATGCAATGCACATCACCGATCCAGACCAACTTGTCCGGATAGGCTTCACACACCATGCCTATGTCCGTTTACGCATACGGACTCTACACAAGGGGGACTTTACATATCTACCCCAAGGAACGCTCCAACTCTTCACTCACTCGCGAGAGAGGGCTTTCTATGCAAAGGAAAAGAGGGCTTCACATGGCCTAAGATGAGAAATCGTTACCCTTGCGTTCTTCCGCGGCGCCATGAAAAATCTACGCGGTTGGAAAGCTCCGCAACGTCGTCGCCTTCGCGGATCTGGACTCGGATCGCGAATCGGAGCTCCGAAGCTCTACCGGCGGCCGGATCTTGGTCTCCTTCCTCCTTGCTCTCCCTTCTCTCTAAAATCTTAGAGAGAGAACACCCAAAAGAAAGTGAGGTTTTGCAACCCTATTTTCGGGTTTAAACTGCCAGCACTAACCCTCAGCCGTCGGATCCAAAGCCAAGGAAACGAACGGCCACGATTCGGCCTAAAATTACAAAATCTGGGCCGAACACGGGTTGCAACACGGCCGTGTGCATGGCCGTGTCACCCATTCGCCGTCTCGACCGACGCGATAACCAGCACACGATATTCGACACGGCCTCCGACACGCCCGTGTCGCATGCGACACGGCCGTGTCACGACCTGTGTCACCCCCGTGTGCACTGACCCACACTCTTTTCCCGAGAAGGACACGGCCTGCGACACGGCACCCGACACGCCCGTGTCACATGTGACACGCCCGTGTCTGTGCCCGTGTCATGGTCCGTGTCCGACTACCAACACTTGCTTCCCGAGGAGGACACGACCTGCGACACGGGCCCCGACACGCCTGTTTCACATGTGACACGCCCGTGTCTGTGCCCGTATCATGGCCCGTGTACATGACTCAGGAAACTCCCTAGCGTGACACGCCCGTGTCACGCCCGTGACACGCCCGTGACACCTGCTCCAAGTCCCAGCCTTGGCTAAAAAACGTCACCCGTCCCTCTTTTGAGTTTCGGGGCGTTACAACTCTTTTCCCCTTAAAAGAATTTCGCCCACGAAATTTACTAAATGAAAACAATAGGAACTGAAAGCTCTTAACGGTACCTGAGAGGAATAACTCCGGGTACTCCTCCAGCATAGTTTGCTCCCGTTCCCAAGAAAGATCCTCCCGACCGCAATTATCCCATCGGACCTTAACCATCCGGATCTCCTTGTTACGGAGTCTCTTCACCTCGAAGTCTTCGATACGAACGGGCTTGACCCTTGTCGTCAACCCTTCGTCCACCGGCACTTGATCAACTGCGATCACCTGCGAAGGCTCTGGCACCGCCTTCCGCAAAACAGAGATGTGGAACACATCGTGTAGACCACTCAACTCCTCCGATAGCCTTAATCGGTAAGCCGCTTCGCCGTCCCGCTCTAGAACCTCAAAGGGTCCAAGGTATTTTGGGCTCAGCTTCTTCAAGCGTCTTACCCGCGAAACACCCTTGAACTGCTTCACTTTCAAGTATACCCAATCGCCTACCGCGAACTCCACGTTCCGGTGCTTGACATTGTAATACTTCGCCTGCCTGTCCTGAGCGATCAACAAGCGCTCCCGAATGATCCGCACCAACGAGGTAGCACTCTCCACCTCCTGCTTCTTGTACAACTTTGCCTCATCCGTTTCCAACCACGATAACGACGTGCGACACTTTCTACCATACAGGGCCTCAAAGGGCGCCATTTGGATACTCGCCTGGTAGCTGTTGTTGTACGCGAACTCCACCAAATACAGGTGGTCCTCCCAATGCTTCCCGAAGTCTAGAACACACATGCGTAACATGTCCTCCATCATTCTATTGACTCTCTCGGTCTGTCCATCCGTCTGCGGATGGAAGACTGTGCTGAACTTCAACTTGGTCCCCAGCATTTGTTGCACCAACCTCATATCATTGGACGTGAAACGCCCATCGCGATCACTCACAATGCTACGGGGCACACCGTGCAGTCTAACTATATTATCCACATATAGCTTCGCCAACTTCTCCACCGAGTCATCCTTCCTATGCAAAATAAAGTGCGACATTTTAGTTAACCGGTCTACGATCACCCAGATGACGTCGTTCCCCTGCTGCGACCTTGGCAAACCATGCACAAAGTCCATCGATATGTCGTCGAACTTCCACTCCGGTATAGACAAGGACTTCAAGAATCCTCCCGGCTTTTGGCACTCCGCCTTCACTAAGTCGCACGTTTGGCACTTAGCCACAAACAACGCTACGTCTTTCTATAGCCCCGACCACCAAAACAGCTTCTTGAGGTCACGGTGCATCTTTGTGCTCCCTGGGTGGATTGAGTACTTGGTATGATGAGCCTCGTACATCAACTCCGCCCGTAGGTTACCCCCGCTTGGGACGCACAACCGATGATCCTTCCTTAACAACCCATTCTCAACAGAAAATTGGGAATTTGATCCATCCAACGCCGCCTCCATAAACTCTTTCATGGTTTCATCCAACTCCATTGCCTGCCGAACACGATCAGCCAGGTCATACTGAACCTCCGTCCAGTTCAACAAAGCCTTGACGCTTGTCTGCTTGTCCACACAACAGATCTCCAACGCCTCCAACTCCCGTACTAGCCTCTCATCATGAACCGACAACCAGTTGGCTTGGGCGGAAGCCCTGCGACTCAACGCATCAGCAACCGCATTGCCCTTCCCGGGTACATAATGAATCTTGAAGGTATAGTCCCCCAGGAACTCCATCCACCTCCTCTGCCTTATATTAAGATCCTTCTGATCCAACAGGTACTTCAGGCTCTTGTGATCGGTGTAAATATCGACCCTTACGCCGTATAGGTAGTGCCTCCACAACTTAAGTGCAAATATCACGGCCGCCAACTCCAAGTCGTGGACCGGATAGTTCCTTTCATGCACTTTTAGCTGACGCGATCCATAAGCTATCACGCTCCCATGCTGCAACAGCACGCAGCCCAAACCACTACCCTAGGCGTCACTATAAACCTCGAAGCCCTCGGTCCCACTCGGCGAACTAAGCACTGGCGCCGTGGTCAACCGTCTCTTCAGCTCCTCAAACGCTTGCACGCACTCCTGCGTCCACAAGAATCTCTGATCTTTCCTTGTCAACTTCGTGAGAGGTAGCGCTATCCGCGAGAAGTTCTCTACGAAGCGCCTGTAATATCCGGAAAGCCCGAGAAAATTACGGACTTCCGCGACAGAAGACAACACAGGCCACTCCCGTATCGCAACGATCTTCGCCGGATCCACCGCTATACCTTCCCCACTGACAATGTGACCAAGGAATGCTACTGAGGGTAGCTAGAACTCGCACTTGGAGAATTTTGCAAAGAGTTTATTCCTTCTTAGAGTCTCCAACACCAGATGCAAGTTCTTAAAGTGATCTTCTTCGCACTGCGAGTACACCAATATATCGTCAATAAAGACGATCACAAAGCGGTCTAGGAAATCTCGGAACGTCCTGTTCATCAAGTCCATAAACTCTGATGGCGCATTCGTCAGTCCAAACGGCATGACCGTGAACTCGAAATGCCCATACCTTGTGCTGAACGCCGTCTTCGGGATATCACACTCCCTGATCCTCAACTGATAGTACCCCGACTTCAAGTCCAACTTAGAATATACCGACGATCCGACTAACAGATCGAAGAGATCATCAATCCTCGGGATCGGGTACTTGTTCTTCTCCGTCAGCTTGTTCAACTCTCTGTAGTCGATACATAGCCGCATACTCCCGTCCTTCTTCTTAACGAAGAGGACCGGTGCGCTCCAAGGCGACGAGCTTGGACACACATAACCTTGATCCATCAGCTCCTCTAGCTGAACTTTCAACTCTGCCATCTCCTTCGGCGCCAGCCTATAAAGAGCACGTGACACAGGTTTGGCACCTGACACAAGCTCGATAGTGAAATCAATCTCTCGCTGCGGTGGGGCTCCGGGAAGACTATCCGGGAACACATCGGAGTATTCACAAACCACGGGGATAGTATCCAAAGCGGACTTCAGCTCTACAGCCCCCACTATTGCGAAGAACAACTCTGCGCCAGCACGAATTGCCTTTACCACCTGAAGAGCAGACATCAGCGTCCTGCTCGACCCCTTCAGTCCCGTGAATGTTGTCTCCCGTCCAACACCCAGCTAGCAAGTCGAACTCTTGGCTCCCTATGTGAACCTTTACGGCGCACACTCTGTCTGCACGCATCGAGCACCCATTCGGTAGCAGCACGTCCAACTTGTCCTTCGCCATCGAAGAAGGGACTCCGATGCGCGATATAAAATTTTCGGACAAGGAGTGTGAAGCTCCCGTATCAAACAGTGCCCGTGCCGGACTATCGCTAATCAAAACAAAGCCTATGCAAACCATATTAGGCTAACAAGCAATAGATAACAGTATTTAAAGCTAACTTGCTATAAATTAACCGTACCTGTCACCACGTCAGCTTATTTAATGGTTTCCTGCTGGCCCAAGTTGTACACTCTAGGTTGAGTCGGAGCATAATGGGACGCGGTTGACTCCACCGTCTTGCCCTTCTCTTCGTAGGTAGCTCCTTGTTTGCTCTCGGACTTTGGGCGTCCGCTCCAGCAATCGCGGGCAAAGTGCCCCGTCTTTCCGCAAGTGAAACAAGCGCCCGGGGTTCGGTTGGTAGTTGTCCCCGAGGCGGACCCGACGTCCTAGCCTTCTTATTCCATCTTCGAAAGCCAGACTTTGAAGTCGGCACCTTAAACTCCGGTTTCTTACCACCGGATTCCTTCTTCACTTGCGCGATCTTCATGTCCTTTTCCAAGGACCGGGCCGAGTTGACCAAGGTCATGAAACCCTGCGCCATAGGCCCCGACAGTAACAACCTCAACTCGTCTCTTAACCCTTCATAGAAGCGGTTCGTCTTGCGCTCCTCGTCGGCAAAGGTAGAGCTAGCGTATCGTCCCAAACGAGTGAACTCGTGGAGATACTCGTCCACGGTGTTGTCTCCTTGCACCAACTTTTGAAATTCATTTTCCAACGCGATCCTCTGGGCTGAGTGGAGGTATCGAGCCATGAACAGTCTCAAAAACTCCTCCATAGGTACTTCGGCCAACGGCCTTCCCCTCAACTGGTGTAGCTCTAGGCCTTCCCACCATAATCTCGCATCCCCGTCCAATAGGAACGTTGCTATCGTGGTCTTCTGCCACTCTTTCGTTTCTGTTGCTGTCATTACTCTATTGACTCTCGATAGCCAATCCTCTGCCTGAGTCAGGGTTCCTGTTCCCGAGAACACTGGTGGGTGGAAGCCCATCACATGCTTAAGTTGTTTCTCAGTTGCTCTCCGAGGCAACTCCGGCTCCACAATCACCTGTTCCACCCTTCTCGGCTCTGCCGCTTGGAGCGGCACTTGATCCGCAGCAGGAGCAGGCTGCTGCACCTGCCTTGCCGGCTGCGCATTAATCATTGCCATGACAGTTTATGCCACCAACCTAATGGTTTCGGCTGACAGAGGTGTTGTAGGCGCATCACTTGGTGCGCTGCTTGCCTCGGAACCTGGCCGTTCCGACGGTCCAGCACCACTTCTGGTCACCTATAATCGTGCAAAACACCAATAAGCGACCAAACAATGTTGCACACAGCAATTATAGGAACACGCAGGTTCCTCAAACACGTGTATTTTCATTCCTAAGTGAACATTCATGGGTTCTGTTCATGTTATAACGATGACGCACACACATGTGCTCACCACCCCTTAAAGTGAATTCGCCCACGAATTCATTTAAGCTTGACCGAAACCGATAGTCTGATACCAATTTGTAACACCCCTATCCGTCACATGGCATATAGCAGTAGGTCCGGCCGATGCCCGACGCCATATACTACGGACAGACCGGTTGGTTACGCGTTGAAACCATTCAACCAATTACAACGTCCTACACAGCACCTAGCGGAAGCAATTATTAAGTTGCACAGTTAAGAACCTTGCTAACATGAATGTCCACTGAACCAAAACATAGGAATGTTTAATACACAAAACAACTAGCCTTAAGGCCTTACAATGTTTGCTTAATAAAACATGACTTTCAAATCTCGGCACGCAGGCCGGCCATACATGAGTAAATAAGAAAACACTCAAAAGTTTAGGCCTTCGAGGGCCGGCGCAGCAACTTGGGCTTTAGCCCGCTATTTACCGCTCGACTCCGCAACACTTGCAAGCAACAATCCACCGCACGGTGGTAAACAAAAGCAACGGTCAGCTATGCTGACCAAATTATAACGATCCCGCCCCCAAAATCGGGGCGGCGATGCTCTTTCCCTGCACTTTATTAGTATAAGCATCAAAATAGAGAATAAGCATAACATCACAGGTGCGGGCTCAAACAACCACACACCCCGTGCTCTCAGGGCACTAACTCGATGAACCCGGTCGTAACCGTGGTCTCACCACCATCCCTTGGACGGCAAAACTCGTGAGCAATATAGTCTTTCCGGTCTAAGCCTAAGACTCACTCGACCATGCCAATGGCCAGTCTCTTTTTCAGATGTCTGTCACCAAACCGCATAGCCCGGGTCCGCATCCACTTGCCCGTTGCTCACATCGCATAGTCATATTAAGACGTACGCCCGGACCAAGCTTCTCCCGGATCCCAAAGTTCGATCACACAAGCACATAACCCAGTTATGTTTATGGTTGGCTCCCCGGCCACCAAGATGACGGAAAAACGTTTCCGCCCAGTTTTCCGGGTGCGCCTTAGGGTTACTCCCCAAGGATCCCTGCTGCAATCTACCCCGTAGAAACCAAAAAAACAACAAAGGGCACGGATTCTTCTCCGGCTAAAATACAATGCACATCACCGATCCAGACCAACTTGTCCGGATAGGCTTCACACACCATGCTTATGTTCGTTTACGCATACGGACTCTACACAAGGGGGACTTTACATATCTACCCCAAGGAACGCTCCAACTCTTCGCTCACTCGTGAGAGAGGGCTTCCTATGCAAAGGAAAAGAGGGCTTCACATGCCCTAGGATGAGAAATCGTTACCCTTGCGTTCTTCCGCGGCGCCATGAAAAATCTACGCGGTTGGAAAGCTCCGCAACGTCGTCGCCTTCGCGGATCTGGACTCATATCGCGAATCGGAGCTCCGAAGCTCCACCGGCGGCCGGATCTTGGTCTCCTCCTTCCTCCTTGCTCTCCCTTCTCTCTAAAATCTTAGAGAGAGAACACCCAAAAGAAAGTGAGGGTTTACAACCCTATTTTCGGGTTTAAACTGCCAGCACTAACCCTCAGCCGTCGGATCCAAAGCCAAGGAAACGAACGGTCACGATTCGGCCTAAAATTACAAAATCTGGGCCGAACACGGGTTGCAACACGGCCGTGTGCATGACCGTGTCACCCATTCGCCGTCTCGACCGACGCGATAACCAGCACACGGCATTCGACACGGCCTCCGACACGCCCGTGTCGCATGCGACACGGCCGTGTCACGACCCGTGTCACCCCCGTGTGTAACGACCCACACTCTTTTCTCGAGAAGGACACGACCTGCGACACGGCACCCGACACGGCACCCGACACGCCCGTGTCACATGTGACACGCCCGTGTCTGTGCCCGTGTCATGGTCCGTGTCCAACTACCAACACTTGCTTCCCGAGGAGGACACGACCTGCGACACGGGCCCCGACACGCCCGTGTCACATGTGACACGCCCGTGTCTGTGCCCTTGTCATGGCCCGTGTACATGACTCAGGAAACTCCCTAGCGTGACACGCCCGTGACACGCCCGTGACACGCCCGTGACACCTGCTCCAAGTCCCAGCCTTGGCTAAAAAAACGTCACCCGTCTCTCTTTTGAGTTTCGGGGCGTTACACTTATTATACCTTATGAGCCTTAGTTCTTGGGAAGATATCACTCCCTTTCAAAAATTTAGTAGATGTGAGTCCATGTTCGTGTGACACTAGAACACCTGAGTTCATTAGTAGGAGCTCAGATTGTTAGATTAGAATTGCGCATTAGAAGCTACTCTACCTAGAAATTAAAGGACAAACATAAGTCATTTTGAACTCAAGTATAGACCGAAGCTTAGAAATTTTTTAGTCAACCAATTTTCGGAACTTGTGTATATATGCCAAGCATGTATAGTATACCAACCCATAGTTTTCTTCAGCTTACAAATCTTATTTTAAAAGGTATGCATTCCATACTTTTCCAGCATATTTTTAGTGTCAGTAGGAGGAATATTTTTCTTACTCTTCAGTTGGGTTGACCCATATTCGGGAATTATTTTTCAGGGGTCATTGGTGGGAAGTTGCGCCTAGGATGAGCGCGCTTGCAAATTTTTCCTTTATAGTTTGTTCTTACTCAGTCGTTCATCATTTCAACACTGTATTGTTATCCTTTCATAGACTTTATGTAACCATAATATTTAAGTTTTTCTTTGTACCAGACATTACATAGTATTTTAGATGTATGGTTCATTTTATAAATCTAGTTGGCTCCGTGAATTCAAAAATGATGTACACTTTTTTCCTTGTCCACAGTGAGTTTAATTTCAGTACTTTTCATTTTTGCCTGCTTTATACCAGTTTTATTACCGTTGTTTAGTTTACTGCTTATCGCGTGGACCGACCGTACTGCTGATTTGTTGCTAAACTAGGTTGGGGTATTACCTGAGGAGTGGTATGATTGCGCCCAACCTGGGTAGATCAATTGGGTTATGATCCATCACGAGAATCAACAACTTTCAGACATAACAAGGTAAGGGGCACAAAATATTTCGAAGAATTTTGGATTTCTTCAAAAAGAGGTATAAATTGCCATAAAGTCATTGTTGTAAAAATTTTTTGGGAACACAACCAATAAGAGCGCCCGGGATTCTAGTTCTTTAAACCCTTAGGGTTTGAAGTCATTAGATTACTGAATAAGGAGGCAGTCCTCTTTCTATGCTTGGAAGTGGAGAATAATACTAGAATGATGATTATGAGAGATCCAGTGAATCAATCGATTGATCCTTCTCATATGTGATTGGGGGAGAAACTAATCTCTTCTGAAAAAATCATGCGAATCAGACGGTTTTCGAAGAAGCAGACATCAATTGCAGCCGATCAACCCATGTGCCGATCGACATTCACACACAGGGATCTGTAGCTTATGATTTGGAACTATGAAAGAGAGAGGAGGATATGTAATGGAGTCAGGTGGAGGAGATGTATTAGTGTTGATAAGGATGATTTTTGTTGAGAAGGACGAGAGTCGGCAGTAAGTATCAAGCTTCTAGAGCTCTGATACCATATTGCAAAAATAACTTTGTTATTTGCATGAAAAGTGAGAAACCCTGTACATATATGAGAGGATATTACAAGAAAATGAAACAAAATAAAATATTAATAATTCTAACACGAAGAAAGCATAGTGGAGTGAATTATCACTCTATCAGGGAGAAAGTTATCAACAAACATATATGCATTTCATTTGTAGCATTAGACAAAAATCTTGCTGACAAAATCACTAAATCCATTTCTTAATTTTTTTTCTGGTATTTGTACCAAGTTGTGAATAATTGATATATATATGCTCCAGCTTTAGTTAGAGTGTTATAACATTAATTCAAAAGTTCAAAACAAGGCCCATTGTAAATTTTTATTCCCACATCTCCTAATCTTGATTGTGTCTCCTTCCCTACGCTATATAAAGAAGGCAAATGATTTTCTTCTTCTCTAGTTAATACTTGAACTTTTTCTAAATTATTGTATCCTGCGATTGTGCAGGTACAAGCTGGTAGTGTCTACATGGGAACCTAAGAAAGTATCATCTCCAACAATGACAAATATTCAGGTCCATGTTCGCTTCCTTTGGTTGTTAAAAGTAACATTTTCTGATTGTTTAGTTGATTTGCGTAAACTAAATGAATTTCTTTAGTAATACTGTGAGTGAGCAAGCAAAGTTTATTTCTGATTCCAGATTTTCTTTTCTTAAAAAGACTTCATGGCAAAGTAGTTGTTGAAGGTGGTATTTAGTGTTGTTTCCTTGGTAAATAACATTGTGGAAGTTGGGCTTGTTTGGTTTATCAATGCTGTCTCAAGACACTTGGCCCTAGCTATTTGAGTAGGTTTAAGAAGTGTAAGATTTTTTTCTCTCCTACTCTCTTTCTCTCTCTTCCCCCTCTTTCTCATGTAAAGCTCGAATAACCCAGATGTTTTTGATAGTCTTATATGAACTTCCTTTAATATAGTTTAGATGTTGATGGAGACGACGACCCTCAACATGTTGAAGACGATGATGACGTGCTTACAGAAGATATTTCTCCGCCTCCAGATAAAGACTTGCAGCACCGTGACGACCGTGTGGAGCGACGCCAAAATATCCGCCCGCGGCGCAAACCAATATATTAATAATTAATAATAATAATTATTAATTATTAAGTCACTTTTTATGTTTTGTTTTATTATTATTTTATTTTGCAATGTTATTTAATTTCATGTATGATGAGTGCCTATAACCTTCAATTGCTATCTTTATTTAATGTCTTTAATTATTGTTTTGTTATGACATGATGGGTGCCATTAGCCATCATGAGTGGTTTAATATTGTATGGTAGAGATTGAGTGATGTAGCCTATATATAGGCCTTTTCATGAAGGATTGAGTAGAGAATGAAAAATTGAAAATCAAGAATTCAAAATTTGAATTTCCCCTCCTCTCTCTTCCCCTCTTGGAAAATTCGTTTCCTCCTCCTCCTCTCCCCTCTTGAAATTTCGGCCAAGGCCTTCTCCCCCTCTCCCCTAGCATCCTCCTTCTTAGTCGCCAACCACACCACCACCTCCACTTGCAAAAAAACGAGCACCACCCTCAATTGAAGATAATTAGGCCAAGGCAATAAAGGTTGCTTCCTTGTGGATTCCAACTCCGGCGTGAAGCGACGAAGGCGGACAAGTTTCCTCTCCTTCCGACGTGATTCCGGTGGAGACGTTGAAGAGTGATCCACGTAGAGATAATAAGAATCATCCATTCCGGTTGGGGAACGAAAAATTCCTACCTTCGTGTGATTTCTTTTTCTAGATATTCTTGTGGTGAAAATCCTTGGCGTTGAATTTTGATAGCATTAATTCATCGTGGGTTTTTTCGCTTGGTTTGTGTTTTTCTTGATTGATTTATTTTCGAAAGGGTTTGACGAACCTTCGTTTTCTTTTGTTGGGAGAGATCTTCCTTTTCCAAATCGTATTTTTTTGGTAGATCTCTTTTGGTACAACACCGCTCGTTCGGACCGTGTAGGTCCCTTTAGCCGGAAAGAACTTTGGCCTATAGCCCCTGTTCAATCCTAATCGGTTTGGCTACCCGTACGCTAGTATAAAATTGATAACATTAATTACGCGATGCTACGTAGATCGAATGCGCGAGTGTAGAATTTGGTTCGTAGAGGGATATTCTTGTGCGTCCGTAGATATATTTCGGTGTCAACGTGCAAGCCTGCATCAATTTGGTATCAAAACAAGGTTCACGTCAATTTCTTAATTGGCATCCTCCCCTTTTATTTGCACGTCGGCACACGTTTTTTGTTTGTTTATTTTAAAATTTAACAAATTTTTTTTTTGTGGTTTGCCAATAGCGGTGTAAATTTCTTATTTTTCAGTCAAATTCAATTTTTTTTAATAATCCTCATTTTTTCCAGCAAGAAAATCTATTTTATATAATTATAACCTTAGTGGCTAAGCGGGAACAATTCCATCTTTCCTAGAATTAGTTGTTCAGGTACCTTTTCTTTGCATTCGCACAAAATCCGGATCGAGTGTCCTCTCCGGTTCACACTGAAATTGCTTTTGACGTTAACGCTTTCAATCGTCCCCTGACTTATCTACACACTAATATTTTTTCCTATGATGATTATGGGGATCCCAAGTATTTTAGATACTGGCTTGAGGGGGTAGAAACCTATTTTGAATATAACCAATTGGGCGAATACCAAAAGGTTAGTGTAGTCCGAGAGCGGTTAAGAGGTCGAGCCCACGAGTTTTGGCTGAACGAAGAGAAAGAGCGCGGTGCTGGTAGCTATCCTTATGCTTGGCCGCACATGAGAAGAATTCTCTCAGAGAAATTTGATTCCCCCTACCGCCTTAGCACTAGCCCGACATCCAATAGCCAGTATTGTTATGGCAATAGAACCAAGCCGGATCATAGGAGTGACATATTATCCCAAGATAGGTCCTTTCCCCAGGTTGGTAGACCTACCCCTAGCGTACCTGCACCCACCTATGATGCAGCGATCCAGAGCCGCCCCGCTCTGGCGCAGCCAGAGGAACACGTCCGGCGATCACTACCGGGCTGCAGCCCAAGCACCCCACCCATGACCGCACCTATTCTCAGCGCGGCGGGATGTTGAGGCGAGTTCTCGAACCCAGCCCCCTTGATAAAGAGCTTTCCTAACAGCTCTCATCACCAACTGAGCTGCAGCTTTGGTGATGGAGCTGTTAGGAGCTCTTTATCAAGGGGGCTGGGTTCGAGAACTCGCCTCAACATCCCGCCGCGCTGAGAATAGGTGCGGTCATGGGTGGGGTGCTTGGGCTGCAGCCCGGTAGTGATCGCCGGACGTGTTCCTCTGGCTGCGCCAGAGCGGGGCGGCTCTGGATCGCTGCATCAACCTATAGAGGAAGGGAAATAGTGAGGTCCCCTATCCCGAGTTCTGTACATGTGACTGCTAGGACTGCCATGATCCCGCGGGGTGAGAGTAATCCTACCCGTAAAGGTAGGCAAACGATTACGACATATGTGTCAAGTGGCGCACCTTATCTTGGCTCTGTTGAGCATCCTACCCCGATTACGCCCTTAGGCCCTATTAAGTCTCTCCCCGAGCTGCCTGAATCAGTCGTTGACTCTCCTGTTGAGTCTGAGGCAGTTTCTAGGATTGTGCCCGTCACTGAGGACGAGGCTGAATACGCTGGCGATTTGAGTGACGATGAGGAGATTGGTTACCCTAGGGACCTGGACGAGGATTTCTCCTCTGAGGAACCGTCTCCTCTTCCTTTCAGCGATGTTTCTGAGGCTGCTGCCTTGATAGTTATGGAGTCTTCTGATGACCCTGAGTCAGAAGACATTCCGGCTGAGTCACCCTATGTTGAGAGCTTACCTATTACTGATTTAGGTGATGACCTGCTAGAACACGAGCTAGTTCCTTCTAGCCCGGAACATATTGAGGTGCCCATTTATTTAGCTTCCCCGTTGATCAATCCAGTCGGATTAGTGCGAGTGAGGATCACAATATTATAATGATTGATCCAGGATTGGTAGATGTTTCAACGGTGTTGGAAGAGTCACCTTGGGATGGATGTTTATCTTGGGATAATCTTAGTGGTGCACATCCAGAAGATAGTTCATTGATATTATCATCGTTGCTTGAGGGTCATACTAATTTAGATTCTCCCCGGGATTCGATTTGCCCAACCCTCCATCCTAATTTAGACAATGTACCTACTTCGTGGGAAGATTTGGTTAGCGAAGGATGTGACGTTTTGGAAGATTTAACCTGTGTGGAAAGGCTATTTGTGGATGACGGTAGCACTGAGGACCCGATAGACATTTCTTTGATGTTAGCTCCTTCGCCAGAAGCCCAAAATGGGTTAGAAATTTTTTCGAGTACGATTTTGCCTACTTTTGAGACCAATACTAATTCTGATTTGGACGAATTATCTAGTGGGTTGGAAGACATGTCGGCTGAGTTTTCGGTAAGGACGAATATACCGTTTGATTTTTCCTTTGATTTTGATGGCTTGCACCCGGAGGATTTTTCTTGGATGTTAAATCCATGTTTTGACGGTGAGTATGATTTAGTTCCTCCTCCGGAATCGACCATGTCGACTCCTCCGGTTCACTTGACTCGATTAGATGACTTGTTTGGGAACGAGCTTGTCATTTCTAGCTCGAAATATCTGGAGATGTTTATTTATCCAGCTCCCCCGTTAGACTTACCCAGACGGATGTGTGTGAGCGATTTGTTAGTTGTCGCGTTCGGTCTTTCCACTACTTGTCATAGATCTGATTATGTTGTTCTTATGATGGACCGTTCATCTGACCGCTTGGCGTTGGGTAAGGTTTCGTTTTGGACTGCTAGTGATTCCATGGCGATGGTACGTTTTGATGTGGTGTCCCCTAGACACAATTATTTGCCAAGCTCGGTCGCTTGCATTTATCCTCCGCCTTTTGATGATCCGTGCATGCACACATTAGTGAACGTAGTTGGGTATGTTGAGTTGTGTCTCCCGCACTACCTTTCAAATCCAGGAGCGTCCAACTCTATAGTTGGTGATGAGCGTTTTCCGCAGGCATTTCTTTGTGAAATTTTTAAATAAAAATTTAAATCAAAATTTAAAACTATGACGATGGACTCTACGGAAATCGTTAATGAATTTAAAGCACCCGTTAACTCAGGTCATGTTGCACATGAGTTCACCCCTCACGGTTTTAATTTAATTAGGCGCATTCTTAACATCTTAATTTATCAAAATGCGTCCTTTAAATTACTTGCTAGTTTGTATCGGAGAGTCTCCCACCGTTATGTGGATGATTTGGTTTTGGCTTGTCTCACCCCTAAACGGATGCCCCTGGGCACCTTAAAAATATTAACGAATCGACAAGTCCATCCTTTGTGAATCTTAAGGGAGTTTGGAAACATGATATTTCTTTTAGAATTTTCCACTGATTGGGGCATAGCTTCTATTTTCATCGTTTCATGCTTCTATGCCACTTGAAATATCTACCTTTCCGTATATATTTTCCAATTTGTTCTCTTTGGGTCTGGGTAGTGAGTTTGTGCTTGGATCACTATCTTCATCGGTCTTCACTGGAGGTACGTTGGTTGTTGATGATGAATTTTGTTTTCCTTTATTGCCTAATGCGTTGCCAAGGTTCCCTAGAAACATATTTTTGCATGACAGGATACTCCGAGTTGTTGTGCCCTCCTCTCCTAGTGGTGCTGTGTGCTGCTTCGTGGTTCTAATGGATGATGCTTTCTCGCACCTGTACAATCGAATCTACTCATCGATGATGAGTACTTTTTAGCGGGGGAGGATTGATGGAGACGACGACCCTCAACATGTTGAAGACGATGATGGCGTGCTTACAGAAGATATTTCTCCGCCTCCAGATAAAGACTTGCAGCGCCGTGACGACCGTGTGGAGCGACGCCAAAATATCCGCCCGCAGCGCAAACCAATATATTAATAATTAATAATTAATTATTATTAATTATTAAGTCACTTTTTATGTTTTGTTTTATTATTATTTTATTTTGCAATGTTATTTAATTTCATGTATGATGGGTGCCTATAATCATCAATTGCTATTTTTATTTAATGTCTTTAATTATTGTTTTGTTATGACATGATGGGTGCCATTAACCATCATGAGTGGTTTAATATTGTATGGTGGAGATTGAGTGGTGTAGCCTATATATAGGCATTTTCATGAAGGATTCAGTAGAGAATGAAAAATTGAAAATCAAGAATTCAAAATTCTAATTTCCCCTCCTCTCTCTTCCCCTCTTGAAAAATTCGTTTCCTCCTCCTCTCCCCTCTTGAAATTTCGGCCAAGGCCTTCTCCCCCTCTCCCCTAGCATCCTCCTTCTTAGCCGCCAAGCACACCACCACCTCCACTTGCAAAAAAACGAGCACCACCCTCCATTGAAGATAATTCGGCCAAGCCAATAAAGGTTGCTTCCTTGTGGATTCCAACTCCGGCGTGAAGCGACGAAGACGGACAAGTTTCCTCTCCTTCCGACGTGATTCCGGCGGAGACGTTGAAGAGTGATCCACGTAGAGATAATCGGAATCATCCATTCCGGTTGGGTAACGAAAAATTCCTACCTTCGTGTGATTTCTTTTTCCTAGATATTCTTGTGGTGGAAATCCTTGGCGTTGAATTTTGATAGCATTAATTCATCGTGGGTTTCTTCGCTCGGTTTGTGTTTTTCTTGATTGATTTAATTTCGAAATGGTTTGGCGAATCTTCGTTTTCTTTTGTTTGGAGAGATCTACCTTTTCCAAATCATATTTTATTTGGTAGATCTCTTTTGATACAACACCGCTCGTTCGGACCGTGTAGGTCCCTTTAGCCGGAGAGAACTTTGGCCTATAGCCCTTGTTCGATCCTAATCGGTTTGACTACCCGTACGCTAGTATAAAATTGATAACATTAATTACGTGGTGCTACGTAGATCGAATGTGCGAGTGTAGAATTTGGTTCGTAGAGGGATATTCTTGTGTGTCCGTAGATATATTTCGGTGTCAACGTGCAAGCCTTCATTAGATGTATATGTATGTATATACGTACTATCTATTGGGAAAAAACCATTTGGTGAAAATTTTTCTTTTTATTTTACGCTCCCCTTTATGCATCTTTTATAAATTTTTATAAAACTGCATTTAATTTGTATGTTTTATTTTTTTTTATAATATGCATTATTCTTCCAATTTGTATTAAATTTTTTATTTGACAAAAAAATTTCATTGAGACAGGGAGCGGTGGGTTTATAACTCCATTCTCACGGGTGGGGGGGGGGGTCTCTTTGTGCGTCCATGACACTACCTATGGTTGCGAAAGCATTTTTGGCCGTGACAATAAGTCCAAGTACAAAAGCACTTCCTACCGTGAAAATAACTCTGACTTTATTTGGCCAGGGTGGAGGTATGGAGGAGTTGGTGGTCTCAGAACAGCGATGGATGTGAATTTGTAGGATTGGATGAAATTTTTTTGAAATCAAAACTTAAGTCAAAATCAATATCAAAATTCTTATACATAATGAAAAGGAAAAGAAACCAAAGTAGATAGAGAAAATAGAAACAATGGATATCCAAAAAATAACAAAACTCCATTTCAAAATAGAAACAATGGAATCCCTGAATCCATAGTGTCTTGATATCAATATAATTTACAAGTTGAATATTTATTTGAAATAAAACTGAATCTTTATTTCATAGAAATATACTTTCTTGAACTAAAAGAACAATATGAATTAACCTACATCTTCATTTGATCAAAATATATTTAGCATAAGTAAATCAACATTATCATCTTCTAGCTAAAAAAAGCATTATGATCCTGCCTCTTCATAGGTGAAATTCAATGTGGAAAAAGTCCTTTGAGGAGGTTGGACATAAAGTGATGCGGAAAGTGTGTCGCCTTTCCCGCATCATAAAGTAGTGCAAAAGAATACCCATGAGATAGGGATTGTGAAGCAAAAGGCAAAATGCATATTCAGGTGTTGTCTTAGTTATTAAAGGCGCACCAAGGAGCAAAGGGGTCTTGATACCTGGGCGCAATCACGCGTTAGATGAGGGCATGGTGCAATCACATTCATTTTAAATAATCAACATCAAACATCAATTCATCTTCTTGATCAGATTCTTCTGTTTTGCCAATTAATCATTTATTAATATCATTTATATCTCTTAAAAATAGAATCAATGTGGTCACTTGCATAATATCTTAGTTTCAATGCTTGATTATGTTTCATAAACACTAAAACTTAAACAATTTTTTGAGTTTTTACATTATATCTTTCTTCATTCGAAAAAAACATTACAATAGAAATCTCACGCAAGTGCACCTTTTATGCTCCAAAGGTACATTAAGACGCAAAACTCTGAGTCTGGTGAGCCTTGAGCCTTAGGTGCGCCTTTAACAGCATTGAGTGTTGTTGATGTGATGCCTTTGTATACGATGATCGAGCTGCACATGAGTTTGCCGAAAACGGTGAAGCTTCGCACAAAGCGGAGATGCGATGGGACTTAGAGATAGATGAAACCAAACTGAGTGGTGGCATTTTCGTGGAGTCGCGAGGGGGAGTAAGCTTATTTCATGGGATCAAAAATTGTGGTGAGGGCTCGATTGGATAGATTTGGCAATTTAAGGTGTTTATATCCATTAGATTGATCTTGATTGAGTTAATCCAATGACTATGATTGCTCCGACGGTGTGGTATCCTCTACCGTTATTAATAGTATATATACTCTCTCTCTTAAGGTTTAGGGAGGGAAGTTAAGTACCGCCTAAATGGAATTATACCAATGATAAGTGTAGGAAATAATAATCTCATTTTCCCCTTACCATAAGAGGGTATTTATACATAGCAGAAGACACCAAAATAACCCTAAATGCCCTTTAAGAATACAATTTGAGTTTCTGTAGTAACTGACTAGCTACAGATAAATACAAATGAGACACATAATAGTTTTACAATGCCCTCCTTCAAGTTGATGAATGAATATCAATCATTCCCAGCTTGCAAGCAAGATGATGAAACATCTCTATGTATTATCCATTCGTCAAAGCATCATCGATTTGTAATTCTTAAGTGATATGAGAGGTAGATATAAACCCACTATCCAGCTTCTCCATAATAATGTGTTGATTAATTTCAAGTGTTTTGCTCTATCATGTTAAACTAGATTGTGTGCAATGCTGATTGAGGATTCCCCAATTGAAATTCCTAATCTCTAATACAACTTTGATGAATTGATTATTTTCTCCATATTTAACATTGAAGATATATATCCACACAATTTTGAGTTTTTCGCATTTTTCATAACGTGTTTCCGTAATTGGAGTTCTATATTTTAAGATTCTATTGTTCCAGCGCTATCATCTACCCCCTCTCTAGTGTGTCAACATTGATGATAATTGAACTTTGTCAGATTGGCAGCCATTCTTTGCGTATTAGAGCGCTAAGCCACTTGAAGAAAATTCCTTAATTTACCACTGTGACTTGAACCAATTGGTCAATGCACATTTATCAAAAGACTGCTTCATCATCAAGAACACAGATTAAGTTCATATTCCTTGCTTCCATTGCCATGTGACTTACTTAAATTTGATGATACTGAGATACATAACATCAATATCCAAGACTTGCTGCTCTTATTTCATATATTCTGCCTACATTCTGTGTCGATGACAAATATGTTCATGAATCATGCCCACCATGGAAATAAAATTTCCAAGTCCTTATCATGACTCTTCAGGCGAAGAGTTCTATCCACCATGATGAGTTAATGCAATAAGAGGGCAATTAGCTTGGTATTTTAGTTTAAATTAAACTTTCTAGATAAATTAGGAGTTATCCTTCTTGATAATTTTTAGTTTGAAAGTATCTCCATGATAGGATATGCATTAATTTCGAACACTATTTCTATTAGTAGGGGGCTTATATCTTGTAGTTGAATATGCTATTTATATATGAATTAAACCCCAGGGTTTTTCCCTTTATGATTTACTCTCTAGAATATTTTTCATAATCAAATATGTCCTTTGATTTAATGAATTGAATCCTAGATTTTATCCTCTATTAATTATTTCATCTCTTTCACCCAGTTCTTGGGCTGCTCTCTTAGTACTGGACTTTTCTTCTTGTTTCACTACCCTAACTATTCATCAAACCAGTAGAGAGACCAGAAATATTCGTCTCGGGATGTTCGGGAAGAGTAATGCGAAATGCTTGAGTAATCAATATTCTTGTGAAGAGATTAAAGATTTACAACCTTGGAAATTGTGAGGGTGGATCCAATAAGGTGAAAGATGAGAGAGAATTGAGGGGAGTTGATAAGTTGTAATTATACCTACTTTTATAGTATTGTTATTATGATATTTTACTTTATTTTTGCCCTTTTTTGTTTGTTTTGTTCAATAAATTGTTCATATTTTGTAAATTTTATCTTTAACTTAGTTATTTTTGTTTTCCAGAAAAATTCAGGAAAATGTCAAAATTTGACCTGACAAGCCCGTGCCATTGCCCGACACGCCCGTGTCAAGCACTCAACGCCTTCGGCAAGTTGACACTCAACGATTTTACTGTTCAACACTCAACGCCATCATGTCACGCCCGTGTCCAAGCCTGTCACGCCCGGGTCGATGTCGACACTCAACGCTTTTTCACACTCAACGCTGCCGACATCAGAACTGCCAGCTGTCCAAGTCACGCCCCCCCGTCACGCCCGTGTCTGACACCTGTCACGCCCGTGACGGACACGTGGCCCTTCCCGAACCTTCCAGAACGACGCCAGCTCGCCGAAGTCACCAAGTTAAACACGGCAGCTGTGACACACCCCCTGTCACGCCCGTGACTAGGGCGTGTCAAACCCGAACTTTTTGTCTATAAATAAAAATTTTCTGTAATTCCCAAGGGTTCACTTTTTTGAGCCAATTTTAGTGTGTTTTGTAGGCTGCCCTTGTGGACTCCATTTTCATGTAAGGAGACTTCCCCCCCCTCTTTCTTATGTTTTTTTTAGCTTTTCAATAGCTTTGTAATAGTTTGTAATAGCTTTAATTGTAGAAATAAAAATGATGTTCTCTTTTTTTTGTCTCTCTACATGGAATGAAAATGCATTTGGGTGGTTCACTTTCCTTCTTCCTTTTTTATCCTTATGTTCATCTTTATGAAAAAGTGTGTGTGAGTGTATGAGAGTAATTTGTATTTTTTACGCTCTTAGTTAGTTGTCATGATAGGTTTTATTTTAGGCTTTTATAAAAAAAAAAGCCGTTATAATGACAAAATTTAGTTTAAGTCTTCTTTTTAAAAAATCAAAGCTGTATTGAAAACTTTTTAAAGGTTTATATTTTCATTCCTATGAAATTGTAAAAGAGGTTTTAAAGTGTTTTGTTTTTTTTACTTAGCTTTGTTTTAGGATTGTAAAACCTTTTTTGTTCCTTTAATCTTTATTTTCACTTTTTCATCACTTTTATGAAATCCTAAGGATGAAAATGTAAACGTTTTAATTTTTCAACAACTTTGATTTCAACTTTGTTTTCAAAAATCTTTTGCTTCTTTAATTTTTATTTCATCTTTTTATTTGTTTTTGGCAAGTTTTAATGGTAGAAAAGTTGTAGTTTTAATTTTTAGATAACTTTCATTTTGTGTTATTTCTATTTGTGTGTGAGTGTATGAGGATAGTTTTATTGCTTTCATTCTCCCGCCCAATCATTTGAGCCGGGACTCGCAATTTTATTGCTTTATTCATTTATGTAGAGTGTGTGAGTGTAGATGATAACTTTTCATGCTTTGTTTATCGCTTTCTCAATTATGTAGAGTGTGTGCGTGTGTGCATTTATTTCCACCTACTCGTTAAGAGTTAAACGATGCTCTGCTTAAATTTTCCGCCCACTCATTTTAGTGGGACTTGTAATTTTCATTTTTTGTAACTTAGTTTCCTTTTATTTATGCATTTTTTTCCGCCTACTCGTTAAGAATTAAATGACGCATTGCTTTAATTTACTGCCTACTCAGTTTTGAGTAGGACTTGTACTTGCATTTATTTCCCGCCTACTCATTTGAGTAAGATTGTTCTACTTTTTGTTGTCGTGTTACACTCTTTTGAGGGAAAAGAGGGCAACAAATTGCTCCTTGTTACAATTATTAGAGAGAGTACCAGACTTAGAGGGTGACAGACCACCTCTCACAAAACTAATTCTTTTTCTCGCTACAATAGAGAGTTTCACACTCTGGATGTTTTGGAGTCTTTGATTGCTGCTTGGAACCGGGAGCAGCTTGCTTTGCTTGTCCTGATACGAGGTGCTTGGAAGCTTGAGCGATGCTTCCAGTGCATCTTAGCCTCTACAACTTGTCTCTTATTGTGTTTGAAGGAGTCTGGAGTGTTGGTCTCATCGGCTATAGGTATGCTTGTTCCTGAGTTGAGAGCATTGAACGCTTATAACAATCTTGAGAGTGGTGCGTGTTATGGCACACTTAGAGAGGGATTGAGGGCAGAGCGCACGGTGACACACTTAGAGCGATTTTGAGAGCAGAGTTGATAGATTTAACTTCAAGACAACCTAAACACCTAGAAGGGGGTAATAGGTTCTTATCCTTGTTTCAATCTAAGGCAGAATATAACTTCAGTTCTTTAATATAAATCTGAAAACTCTACAGCTAACACAGCATATACAATCACAGAATCTATAATAACACAAATCACAGATTGCACACTGATTTATAGTGGTTCCCCAAGGTCTGGGTACATCCACTTCCCCCTTCGCCTATCCAGCAATATGCTAAATTCAGCCTAACTTCTTCCTTTTTCTCAGATCCACAGATCTTACAGCTCAGAATCCTGAAGGATTCCTACAACTCAGAATGTATCCACACTCCTACAGCTCAGGCTAATAAGCCCTACCTCAGCCTTGCCACAAGGCCTACAACTCAGAGAATTGATTCTCCTACACTCAGGCTCAAACAGCTTACCACCTCAGAGATCTAAATCTCCTACACTCAGGCTCAAACGGCCTTACAACTCAGAGATCTAAATCTCCTACACTCAGCCTTTATAACACAGGCTTACAACTCAGATCTTTGAAAAGATCCTATAGAATTTTATAAGTATTTTTGTTGGACTCTTACCCTTGTTGAGAGAGAAAGGATAAGAGGATTCTTGATCAGCTTCTTGATGAGACTGATGGCTAAAATCAACTAGTTCTTAGCTTTCTTCAAAGCTTCTTGAATCTGAACTCAGTAGGGTTGATCTCCTTTGAAGTCGACTGACTGCCAGCTTTCTCCTGAGAATCCAGAAATAACTCTGAATCCTTCTTAGCAGATTGGTTCAAGATCTACTTCTTAGGAGACTTGTAAATGTCTCCTCCTTTACTTCAACAGCTGAAGATCTCTCTCACTCTTCAGAACTTATAAAGTTTCTTCAGAATTCTTGTGTGAATTCTCCTTAGATCTTCTCACGAAAATCTTCTTCAGTGTGACGTGCACTTTCTTGATCAATGATCAATACTTCAATAGTTGTGCCTGATGTTGTTGTTATTCATCTTCTGATTTGACAGAATCCATCTATATATATAGACTTCATCCATGGTAACCGGCTGATCCGGTTTCTAACTAACTTCTGACAAGTCTGTCAGCTTCAGTAAACTTGTTGGAATACACAGCTGTCAGGTCTCCAGTCAGTTCTTGAACCTTTGTCTTTGTCAGCAAAGCATCGAGACAGATTGCCATTATGTGTCGACATAAGTAGATAAAGTGTCGACACAAGCTTTGGTGATGTCGACATAACTCCTTTGGTGTCGACACAGCGCCTCGACACTGCCTCTATGTGTTAACATAGACACTTCTTCACTACACAGCAATCAACAATGTTGAAACTCTGCTGAGTGTCGACACAAGTCCTGTGTGTCGACACAGTTGATATAGTCTCAGAATTTGTGTGTCGACACTGCCTCTAGGTGTCGACACAGTTGATGTCGACTAATACTCCTGTGTGTCGACACTGCCTCCTGGTGTCGACACAGTTGATGTCGACTAATATTTCTGTGTGTCGACACTGCCTCCCAGTGTCGACACAGTTGATGTCGACTAATATTTCTGTGTGTCAACACAGTTGCTTCAGGTGTCGACACAGCTTTTCCAAGTGTCGACACAGATTTACTTAAGTGTCGGCACATGGACTTAGAAACTTTTTCTGCATATTAGCCAATACTTAACCTGCACATATAAACTCAAAATAACATCAAATACACCTTGATGTATATCATTGAGCTAAGTGAGGCTTCTCCAAATCAGGTACACATTTTCCAATGTACCTAACAATCTCCCCCTATTTGGAGAAGTCATAACCCTTTTGTCAATAATATACACCACTTATGATAAATAAACATGATGACGTGTATAAGCATTATTTAACAGGGTAATTTATAAACAAAACAAATAATAAACTGACATCACAGAATAAGGATGCAAATTAAATGAATATGAAACATTGTTTTGTTTATTATATCAAAAAGTTTCTTAACACTGTTTATATAGACTTCTTTAAAACTAAGAATTACATAGTTCTTGAAAAATCTAGTAAAACTAAACTAAGGCTGGACAGACTCCTTGATGACTATTCCTTTCCCTGATCTAATCTGAGCCTGCACAGAAGGTTCTGTATCTTCAATGGGCTTTTTGCCTTTCAACTCAGCCTTCTTTTGTGCTTCAGCCTTAATCCTTTGTCTTTCAAAATAATGAAAAGGCTTAGGGAAATACTTGCTAGGTTCCTGAGCATCAGGAGGTAGCTTCCCACTCTTAGCCTTTCTTTTATGTTGAACTATGGCTTCCTGCCTTGCCTCATACTTCTGTCATTCCTGCTCATTATGCCATTTGCCCCTTTCATGAACCTGGTCGTTTACAGCTTTCCAGACAGTTAATATGATATTTCTAGAAGTGGGGCTCCATTGCTCAAAATCAGTTTTTAACTCTGCCTGCTCTATGAATCTCTTCTTTGATAATTGAGCATCTTGCTGATCTTTCACACCAGCTTCTGGCATATCTACCTTTCCAATAATAGCATTAGCAACTTGTTGTGGAGGGTTGTACATAGACTGAACTTATTGATGTATCGTTTCAAAATTTGCAGGGGGGTAAATGACTTAGGCAACCTCAGGTTGATCACCTTCAAGTAGAGCTGGTTGCACACTTGACTCAGCCACATTGTCATCATCACATAAGGGTGGATATCCCAGAGTGGCTCTGATACTGTTGGTTATCCATTTGGCATGATCAGAGCCTGCATATACTAACACCCTCTCCCCCTTTATGACTTCTCTGGCTACATGATCTCTTAAATCATCTTTTTGAAATCTGATTTGTCCATCCAGGAAATTGATACCATCTTTAAAGAATGGCTTTAACTTTTGAAGCTTGTCAGTAATTAAATTCTCAGATGAAGTGATGGCAGTTTTAACTGAATCTAGGGCAGCCTGTAGCTTCTTATTATATTCTTCCATGTCTTTAGCCCTTGCACCAGTTAATCCAGTAACAGTATTTTTTAACTCAGTTAAGATTGCATTGTGAGAATCTGTCAGATTCTCATTCATCCACAGTTGGTTTTCAAGGACATAGCCTTGTTTGATGGCAATATCATCCACTTATTGCTTGATCTCTACCTGCTACTGTACTAGAAATACCACAGCATGACCCCCTTATGGAAGCAATCTGTTATTTCTTTCTTATTCTGATTTACCTCAAATCTGATTGATTTTATATCTTGTGCTATATCAAATTGGAGGGCCTTATGGATTTCATCCACATATTTTTCCAAAACCAATCTCTTCTCATCTAATTTCACTTGTAAATCTACAAAAAATTTGCTGTAATCAGTCTCAGGAGCAGGTTGTGGAGGAGTAGTTTGTAGTGCCCTTTTATAACTTTGGCTCCTTCTCTTAAAGACTAGAAGTTTTCTCTTCTTGGCATTCCTAAGTTCTTCATTCTCTGAATCAGAAGTACTGGCTATCTCAACCCTTTCTGGTGGAGTAGAGGATGTATTTTTTTCAGTGCCAATCTGCTCCCCCTCAAGATTAGCCTGCTCCCCCTCAAACCACTTCTGTTCCTCCTCAACCCTGATATGTTCCTCCTTATCTGTTGCTCCCTCAATCTCACGAAACAACTCTTCCAGAGTGAATTCATGTTGAGTGTGAGCAAGTGATAGTTCTTTCTCAGCAGCATCAGCAACTCAAGAAGTAGCAAGATCAGTTTGTGAATCTATTTCTTCTGATAAGTTGATTCTGTCTTCCTCCTGCGCCTGTGCAGAATGCGGATCCCCCTGCAACTATGCAATAACTGTCTCCTCATGGACTTAGGCATTTTCAGTCAGGTCCTGGACCTGTTCCCTAACTTGCTCCCCCTGCACTTGTGCACTTATTGTGTCCTCCTGCACATGGTCATGCTCAGTAATGTCATGTACTGGTGATTTTGCTGCAGTCTCTTGGTTATCCAAATCAGGTATGTCCTTTGAGAGGACCCTATCCCATCTGGATATTATTCTGATGTCCATCCTTCTCATATGATTTATTTTAGATCCTTGAATCTGATGCATTACCTCTGGAATTGCTCCAGCCAGGTATAAACTCATCAATTTAGCCAAATTAGGCTTTTTGATTCCTTCCTTTATCTTCTCAAACAGAACTACAGACCAATCTGTGTTAATCTTATAGATTATCTTTGTCATCAGACTGAACATAAAGGCAGAGAGCCTATCATGTCCTCCTGGTTTACACAAAATCACCTTCTCTACCACTTCAGATAGAAATTTTTCGTGTTGATTCATCCCTTTTCTGTTAATGGCTGCTCCAATCTTCATGGTTGGATCCAATCCACACCACTGTAGTGTTGTTGGGTACATTGGAAAATGTGTACCTTATTTGAAGAAGCCTAACTTAGCTCAATGATATACATCAAGGTGTTTTTTATGTTATTTTGAGTTGACATGTGCAGGTTAAGAATGTACTAAAATACAGAAAAAATATTCTAAGTCCATATGTCGACACCAGAAGAAGTTGTGTCGACACTTCAGAATAATTGTGTCGACACTTGAAGAAGGCTGTGTAGACACAGAGAAAAAGAGTTGACAACATTTGTGTCGACACCGGGAAGCAGTGTCGACTCACAGAAGTTTAGTCGACATCAACTGTGTCGACACTGAGAGGTTGTGTCGAAACACAGAATTGCTAGTCGACAACATTTGTGTCGACACCAGAAGACTGAGTCGACACACAGAGGCAGAGTCGACAACATCTGTGTCAACACATTTTCAAAATACAGTGTCAAGAAGCTAAGTCGACATCAAGACAGCTTTGTCGACATCACCAGAGGCAGTGTCGACACTTAAGTCACTTGTGTCGACACATCTTGACAGATGGTCTCGACACTTTCTAACAGATAGTCTCGACGCTTTGCTGACAAAGACAAAGGCACAAGATCTGTTTGAAGACTTGACAGCTGTGAGTTACAATAGGTTGACAGAAGCTGTCAGACTTGTCAGAAGTTTGTTAGAAATCGGATCAGCCGGTTACCAAGGATGAAGTCTATAAATAGACAGATTCAGAAGAAGGAAAAAGAGAATTGAGACATAGAAACACGGCGACACATTAATCATCTATTGGGAGATAAGATCTCTGATCAAGAAAGTGCAAGGCACAGAAGAAGATCTTCGTGAGAAGATCTAAGAAGACATTCTGACGTGTACAACCACTCAGGATCAGTCTAAGTGGAATTCTTTCAAGAATTCTGAAGTATCATCAAAGGTGTTGGATAGAGAGGGATCCAGCCATTTTGTAGACAAGAAGGAAGCTGTCACAGGTTTCTCAAGAAGCTGTCAGGAAATCAACTCAACTAAGTTCAGATTCAAGAAGCTTTGAAGAAAGCTAAGATCCAGTTGATTTCATCCATCAGCTGATCAAGTGCTATCTTGTCCCTTCTCTCTCAACAAGGGAAAGATATTATAAACTCTTTTTCAAATTCTGTAGGATCTATTTTTATAGATCTGAGTTATGAGCCTATGTTATAAAGGCTGAGTTGGTTTCTCCATGGACAATGTCACCTTAAATCGTTTTTTTAGTCTTCATCATTTACTCCCCTTTCTTTTAGTAGGCGCCAGTCTTCCAATCAAGTAACAAAGAAAGTAAGTTTCAAGAAAAAACCTTTGAGGTGACCCTTTGACTCTTCCACGGACTTATACATGTACCGAATGCTCATACGGGAAAGTTCACTCCTGGGTCTAGAACCAGGGGGGTTGCTCCGAGAAATCCTTTCTTTCTCGTTCACTCCAGGGGGAGCTATGATATTGCACAAGATAGGTGGATTTGGGAGATTTGTTCTCTGAGTGGTAGAGTTGTTTATACCTGAGTGTAGGAGAAGGTATTTCTCTGAGTTGTAGGCCTTGTGGCAAGGCTGAGGTAGAGCTTATTAGCCTGAGCTGTGGAACCTTTCAGGGTTCTGAGTTGTAGGGACCTTTCAAGGTTCTGAGCTGTAGGATCTGAGGATCTGAGATAGAGGTGGAAGTTAGGCTGATTCTAGCACACTGCTAGATAGGTGAAGGGGGGAAAGTGGATGTACCCAGATCTTGGAGAACCACTATAAACCTGTGTGCAATCTGTGATGTGTGCATATTTGTGATTGTTGTGTTGTGTTTGCTGCAGTGTTTGCTAAATTCTCTTATAGTCAGTAATTATATTTTGCCTTAAGTTAAAACAAGCATTAGAACCTATTCACCACCCCCCTCTAGGTGTTTAGGTGGTCTTGAAAGTATAACTATCAAGTGGTATCAGAAGGAGGTTACTCAAAGAAGGACTTAACAGTCTGAGTTAGATCCCTAAGGCAAAATCAAGAATCAAGAAAATGGGTTCTGGAGAGAATCACAAGAAACTAGGGTCAATGAAATTACCCATCTGCAGGAAAGAGATTTTTGGAATCTAGAAAGAAAGGGTTAGGTTGTTTATGGAGGCTTCTGATCCAAGGATATATATCACAGTACAGGAAGGCCCCTTCATTCCAATGAAGGTATCAGTTCTTGATGTAAATATTCAAACTCCAAAGAGTTATTCTGAAATGACCAAGGATGAGATCATCCTAGCAACACTAGACAAAAGAGCACAGAACATTATTGTAAGTGCTATAGATGATGCCACATTTCAAAATCTGATTCACTGCAAAACCTCCAAGGAAATGTGGGACACTTTGATTGTCTACATGGAGGGTTCTGAAGAAGTTAGACAAGATAGAAAGTCTATGCTCAACCAAGAATATGAGAGTTTCAAACAAGGGAAGTCTGATAGCATAACTGAATGCTACAAGAAATTCTACAGGATAGTGAATGAACTAATGTCCTATGGAAGGGTCTTCAGTACCTATGAACTGAATGACAAATTCCTAAGATCCTTGACAAAAGATTGGGACACCAAGATTTATGCCATAAGAGAAGTGGCCAAACTGGCAGACATTTCTCCTCCAACCTTGTTTGGAAAGTTGCTATCATATGAAATGCAACTAATGGCTAGGAAGGAGGAAGAAAAGAATTCAAAAGGAGAACATAGAGAAAGGTCTGTGGCCTTCAAGGCTGAAGCCACTAGAAAGAATAGGAGGATATCTCCATCACCTCCTAAGGAAGTTGCTGAAGTTAACTCAGAAAATTCAGACAATAAGAACTCAGAAAGCAGTGATTCAGATGCAGATTTTGCTGCCTTTACAGGGCAGTTTCAGAGGTTCTTGAAGAAGAAGCAGTGGAAGTCAAGGCCCTCCACATCACAATCAGTTGATGATTACTATCAGAAGAGAAAATCATCAAGAAAGGAGAGGAGCAGAACTAAGCCCAACAAAGCTACTATATCAAAGATTGTTTGCTATTGCTGCAATAGGCCTGGAATTGTGGTGGCTGAGTGTCCAGAAAAGAGGAAGGAGTCAACAGCCAGAAAGAAGACTCAACAAAAGGGCAAGAAGGAGAAATCCTTTGTTGTTAAGAAGGAGAAGAGTCTTACAGATCAATCCTCCTCAGAGTCAGAATCTGAAGCTGAAGCATACATTGGACTGTATACAGCTAATGAAGAAGATGAGTTTATGCAATTGCTAAACTCCATCTATGAACAAGAAGATCATCAATGTATGGGACTGATGGCTGGATCAGAAGAAGACATGTGCCAGAATCAGTCTGGTCCCAGTAAGGTACATTGTCCTTCTATAAAATCAGTTTGTAGTACTAGTGCAGAATCAGCTACATATGCATCAAGTGATGTAGATGGATCTGAATCTGAAGGAGATGTTCATCAGTTAATAGATAAGTATGGGGACTTATTGCAGGCTCTTAAGAAAAGCAAAAACCTAGTCAAAACTCAGGCTCAGGAAATTGCTGATCTTAAGGTAGTTGCATCTGAGTTTGAAAAAGTATTAGATCAAAAGTTAAATGAGATTGCCAAACTGAAAAATATAACTATTATTCAGATGAGCACAATCAAATATAACAATGATCAAGTTAAAAGTCTGGAGGCCAGACTGAGAATAGAGAAAGATTTAGTGGCTAGTTACTCTAAGCCAAAATCTTTCTTACCTATAATAGATGAGTTTGTGGCTCAAAAGGTAACACCAGGGCTGCCCAATTCAAGAGAAAAGGCAAAGCTCCTGTCCAACCACTAAACCTTAAAGTCCCTGTTATGTTTAGAAAGGTACAAGTGCCTTCTAACAAATATGATCTTTAAAATATTCATGGTCATATTAAGACTGATGTTCTGAAAAACAAGGGTGTTAATGCCAATAGGTCTGCCCATGTTCATAAACCCAATGGTTATAAGAAATTAGTGGGTGAAGCTGCAGCAGCACCAGCACTGGACAGAAATTTTTCTGCCAAGGGTATATCTAGACCTAGATACAACAAATATGAATGTTGGTGATGTGGCAAGAGAGGCCATTTTGCCTTAGACTGCTGGCATAACACAAGTGTAAGGAAGAACAATAGTATACCAGTTAGAAGAGCTGCTGGTAGTTTTGATGTGAATGGTGCTAACCTGAACCAAGGACCCAAGACTTACTTGGGTTCTAAGGGAAAGTAATTCTGTATTGCATGAAAGTCCAAGTTGTCATGCCCCTATATGGTACTTGGATAGTGGTTGTTCCAGGCACATGACTGGAACAAAGGGGCTGCTGAAGGAGTACACATCTGTCAAGGATGGGCCTAAAGTTATCTTTGGTGGATCTGAAAGAGGGATCATCAAAGGGTTTGGTAACATTTCCTCAAACCAAATTACCATCACTCAAGTGGCTTATGTAAAAGGTTTGAAACATAATATGATAAGCATAAGTCAGCTGAGTAATCTTGGATATGATATTTCATTTGTTAAGGATGGATGTCATATCAAAAGGTTAAGTGAGCAAAAGGTCATATTGACTGGGTATAGAAAGAGAAATGTTTATTGTCTTGATTTTGTATGTGAGAACAAGGTTTCTCCTATCTGTCTTGTAGCTGATGATAATGCATCTCATTGTGTCAAATGGCACAAGAGGCAGGCTCATCTTAACTACAAGACAATTGGCCAACTCTTTAACAAAGAGTTAGTGAGGAATGGTCCTCAAGTTAAGTGTATAAAGGAAGGGATATGCTCAGCTTGTCAAAAGGGCAAACAGACAAAATCCTCCTTTCATAGCCTTGAAAGCAAGGATTTAGTGAGGTGTTTATACCTCTTACATATGAATCTTTTTGGTACTATGCCAGTTCATAGTCAAGGTAGGAAGGTCTACACTTTTGTGGTTGTAGATGACTATTCTAGATATACATGGGTGTTCTTTCTGAGACAAAAATCAGAAACTCCAAGTGTCTTACTTAGTTTTGTGAAACAAATTCAGAATGAACTGAACAGTACAGTGGTCAAAATCAGAAGTGACCATGTCACTGAATTTCAATCTGAAAGTATGACAAAATTATGTGAAGACTTTGGGATTTTCCAAAAATTCTCCTCACCTAGAACACCACAGCAAAATGGTATTGCTGAAAGAAAGAATAGGATATTGATTGAAGCTGGTAGAACTCTACTGAGTGACACTTCTCTTCAAGAATATTTCTGGGCTGAGGCAGTAAACACTGCATGTCATGTGATCAATAGGGCTTCTATCACCAAGAGCCACAAAAAGACTCCCTATGAAATTATGAAAGGTAGAAAACCAAATCTATCCTACTTTAGGATCTTTGGTTGCAAGTGCTATATACTTAACCATGGCAAGTCTTATCTAACTAAGTTTGCTGCCAAATCTCAAGATGGGATATTTGTTGGGTACAGCATCAATAGTAAGGCTTATAGAGTCTACAACTTGACTACTCAAGTTGTAGAAGAATCTGTACATGTTGTATTTGATGAAACAAGATTAATCAACAGTGAGTTGTCTTGTAGATCAAATAATTTAACAGGTATAAGCAAAAGGATGGACAAGCTTTCCATTGCAGAAGCATCAAATGCAGATGAAGTATTGGAAAATGAATGCTACTGTCTAGGGGGAGTACAAGACTCAATAGAAGCTGATGACAACCAAGAGGTGCAACATAATGAAGGAGCTGGAGACGTTCAACCTGAAGGAAATCTACCTCCAGCTACAAGACATCTAAAAGACCATCCAGCAAATCAAATTATAGGTGATCCAAGACAAGGAGTGCAGACTAGAAGCAGAAATCTGAGCACAGTCCTGCACTCAAGTTTTCTATCTCAACTGGAGCCTAAGAAATTTGAAGAAGCCATCCAAGACCAACACTAGATTAATGCTATGCAAGAGGAGCTTAATCAATTCAGAAGGTGCAAAGTCTGGGAGTTAGTTCCTAAACCAAGAGACCGCAACATCATTGGCATAAAGTGGATCTTTAGGAACAAGTTGGATGAGAGTGGAGTAATTGTGAAGAACAAAGCAAGATTGGTTGCTAAAGGATACAGGCAGGAAGAAGGGATTGACTTTGATCAAACATTTGCCCCAGTAGCAAGACTGGAGGCAATCAGAATGTTCCTTGCCTATGCAGCATATCAAGGATTCAAAGTATATCAAATGGATGTAAAATCAGCATTCCTGAATGGTGATCTAAAAGAAGAAGTCTATGTAGAGCAGCCATCAGATTTTGCAGGCTGTAGAGAAGATAGAAAGAGTACTACAGTTACATGTCAATTCTTGGGAGGAAGGTTGATATCCTGGAGCAGTAAGAAGCAGACTAGTGTGGCAATATCCACTGCTGAGTCTGAATATGTGGCTGCAGGAAGCTGCTGTGCACAGCTATTGTGGATTCAGCATCAGCTAAAGGACTATGGTATTCAAGTAAGTAGAACACATTTATTGTGTGATTCTAAGAGTGATATATCAATTACAAACAATCCTGTTTCTCATAGTAGAACTAAGCACATAGAGATTAGATACCATTTTCTTAGAGAACATGTAGAAAAAGGGGACATCTCATTGGAATTTGTTAAAACAGATTATCAAATTGCAGATGTATTTACTAAGCCACTGGATGAAACTAAATTCAATAAATTTAAAATTGAATTAGGGATGCTGGCCATAGGTTAATTTACCATAAAATTAACTAAGTAAAATGGTGTCGACACATTCAGTGATAAAGTGTCGACACAGAGAAGTCATGTCGACTTGTCAGGGAAATTGTGTCGACAAATGAGAAAATGTGTCGACACCTAGGGGTCAAGAGTCGACTCATCCAGAAATGTTGTGTCGACACATCCAGTATAATGGTGTCGACACTTACAGATTTTGTATCGACTCTTATACTAAGGGTCGACACATAATTTCTGATGCACTACTTAGTATCTCCCGTATCGACATATCATCAATTGGTGTCGACACAAAGTAGTCATCATTGATGTCGAGTCAATAGAAGTTTGTGTCAACACATTCTGTCTATGTCGACACATTTTGACTGTTTTTGCCCGACTTTTGACCTTCTTTCATTAGAGGGTATAAATAGGTCGAGAACATATTTTGTCGACACGCTCACAAGGTTTTCGAGACTAAAACCCTGTGTCGACAATCTCTCTTCTCTTCTCTCAAGCTTTCTCATCTTTCCAATGGCGCCAAAGGTTGAAGACAACATCAATGAGGGATATGAGTTGGTTAGGGCTGCATTCGACAATGCCGCGCCAGAAATCAAACAGGTGATTTCTCTTCTTGCTGACAATGGATTGGAATACCTTGTTTCTGAACCTTCAAAGATTTGGAAGAAAGAAATTGTCGAATTCTATACTACTGCAACTTTGGACTCCACTGGTCTCAAGATAAAATCTACAGTTCATGGAACTAAGATTAAAATTACTTTAAAAAGTATAAGAAAGATTCTTCATCTATCTAGCATTCAAGATGAAGAAGAGGTTTCAGCCTCAAAGACAAGGGAGGCTCTCCATTGGTGTGGATTGGATCCAACCATAAAGATTGGAGCATCCATCAATCGAAAGGGAATGAATCAACAGGGAAAGTTTCTATCTGAGATAGTAGGAAAAGTAATTTTGTGTAAACTAGGAGGCCATGATAGGATATCTGTCATAGTGTTCACTCTCATGACAAGGATACTCTACAAGATTAACACAGACTGGTCTGCAGTTGTGTTTGATAAAATCAAAGAAGGAATGAAGAAGCCAAACTTGGCTAGAATCATGAGTCTATACCTGACTGGGCTCATTCCAAAGGTCATGCAACAGATTCCTGGGTCTAAGATTAATCATATGAGAAAAATGGACATGAGATTATTCTCCAGGTGGGATAGAGTTCTGTCCAAAGAGGTGCCTGATGTGGATAGGCAGAACACACCTGAGACATCACTTGGACATGATCAGGGCACTGAACAACTTCAAGGAGAACAAGTTAGAGAGCGGGCTGAGGACCAGCCTGGGTCTACTCAAGTCCAGAAAGAAACATTACCTGCACAGGTGCAGGGGGAGCCAGTTCATTCTCCTGCCCAGCACATTTCTAATCCTGAACAGTTGTAGGGGGAGTCAATTTCTGAACAAGTACAAGTGGAAGAAAGAGTACACTTATCAGAAGATTTGAACATTGCTGGCCTTGATGACTCATCTTCTGCTCAAGCACAAAAGGAATTCACTCTAGATGAATTATTTCCTGATGATGGAATTGCTACTGATAGGATTGAGGAGGAGCAAGATGTTGAGGGGGAGCGAGTGAATGTTGAGGAAGAACAACATGTCACTGAGACAGAAGTTCCTACAACACCTCCTGAAAGAGTTCATATTGAAAGTTCTTCAGAATTCTAAGACAGAAAAAGCCAAGGAGGCTAAGAAAAGGAAGCTCATGGTCTTCAAGAGAAGAAGTCAAAGCTATAAGCAAGCTCTCCAGACTGTAAGTCATCAATCTCCTACTGAGTTTGATTACAATAAGTTCATGGTGAATTTGCAAGTGAAGATGGATGAGCAAAGAAGAGCCTTGGAAAAATATGTAGATGAAAGTAATAAGTCACTTCAGTTTGATCTTACCCAAGACATCAAGTCAATCAGATTTGAGGTAAATCTGAATAAAAAGGAGATGACAGATTGCTTCCACAAGGGAGGTAATGTTGTGGTATATCTAGCTCAACAACACCAAACTATCCTTGGTAAGGTGGATGACATTGCATTGAAACAAGGATATGTTCTAGAAAATCAGCTGAGAATGAATGACAATCTGACTGAATCTCACAATGAAATTCTCACTAAGTTAAAAGATACTGCAACAAAGCTGACTGCTGCAAGGACTAAAGATATGAAAGACTTTGATCAAAAGCTCAAAGATGCCCTAGATTCAGTTCAAACTGCAATAACATCCTCATAGAAAGAAATATCTGCTAAGCTTTAAACATTAAAACCATTCTTTAAAGAGGGTGTAAATTATCTTGATGACCAGATAAGGTTTCAAAAGAATGATCTTAGGGATCATATTGCTAGAGAAGTCCTAAAGGGGGAGATGGTACTCACTCATGCTGGCTCAAAACATGCCAAGTGGGTTACCAACAGTGTCAGAGCCACATTGGGATATCCACCATTGTGTGATGATGATGCAATTGCTGAGTCAGGAATACAACAAGGTCTACTTGAATGCAATCAACCTGAGGTTGCCCAAGTCATATACCCCCCTACTGATTTTGAATTGATTCATCAGCAAGTACAGGCCATGTACAGTCCTCCAAAGGAGGTTACAAATGTAATTATTGAAAAAGTAGATCAGCCAGGAGCCAATTTGAAAGATCAACAAGATGCTCAATTATCTAAGAAGAGATTTAGAGAGCAAGCTGAACAAAGACCTGATTTTGAGCAGTGGAGCCCCACCTCAAGGAACATTATACTAACTTCCTGGAAGGCTGTGAAGGATCAAGTGCATGAAAGAGGAAAGTGGTATAATGGAATTGAATGGCAAAAGTATAAGGCCAGGCAGGAGGCCATAGTACAGTTCAGAAGAAAGGCTAAGATGGGGAGGCTACCACCTGATGCTCAGGAGCCGAACAAGTATTTTTCCAAGCCCTTTCATTACTTTGAAAGGCAAAGGCTCAAGGAGGAAGCTCAAAAGAAAGCTGAACTGAAAGGCAAAAAGCCTGCTGATATTGCTGAACTTATTGTGAAGGCTCAGATTCAATCAGGAAAAGGAATTGTCATCCAGGAGCCTGATCAGTCTTAGTTTAAGTTTATCAGTTCTTTCAAATGTTTTGTAATGATTTGTTTGTTAATCCAATCAATGTAAACAAGCTGTAACAAACATTTCTAAATGGATAAACAAAACCTTGTTCTGTAATCATTTCTTCATGTTCATCTTTATTCTGTGATGAATCTGTGGTTAATGTTTTGTTTATAAAAGATTCATGTTGTATTATGCTCTTGTACATCATCATATTAAATTTTCATAAATGGTGTATATCATTAGCTAAAAGGGTTATGACTTCTCCAAATAGGGGGAGATTGTTGGGTACATTGGAAAATGTGTACCTTATTTGAAGAAGCCTAACTTAGCTCAATGATATACATCAAGGTGTATTTGATGTTATTTTGAGTTGACACGTGCAGGTTAAGAATGTACTAAAATACAGGAAAAATATTCTAAGTCCATATGTCGACACCAGAAGAAGCTGTGTCGACACTTCAGAATAATTGTGTCAACACTTGAAGAAGGCTGTGTCGACACAGAGAAAAAGGGTCGACAACATTTGTGTCGACACCGGGAAGCAGCGTCGACTCACAGAAGTTTAGTCGACATCAACTGTGTCGACACTGAGAGGCTGTGTTGACACACAGAATTGCTAGTCGACAACATTTGTATCGACACCAGAAGACTGAGTTGACACATAGAGGCAGAGTCGACAACATCTGTGTCAACACATTCTCAAAATACAGTGTCAAGAAGCTAAGTCGACATCAAGACAGCTTTGTCGACATCACCAGAGGCAGTGTCGACACTTAAGTCACTTGTGTTGATACATCTTGACAGATGGTCTCGATACTTTCTAATAGATAGTCTCAACGCTTTGCTGACAAATACAAAGGCATAAGATCTGTTTGAAGACTTGACAGCTGTGAGTTACAACAGGTTGAAAGAAGCTGTCAGACTTGTCAGAAGTTTGTTAGAAACCGGATCAGCCGGTTACCAAGGATGAAGTCTATAAATAGACAGATTCAGAAGAAGGAAAAAGAGAATTGAGACATAGAAACACGACGACACATTAATCATCTATTGGGAGATAAGATCTCTGATCAAGAAAGTGCAAGGCACAGAAGAAGATCTTCGTGAGAAGATCTAAGAAGACATTCTGACGTGTACAACCACTCAGGATCAGTCTAAGTAGAATTCTTTCAAGAATTCTGAAGTATCATCAAAGGTGTTGGATAGAGAGGGATCCAGCCATTTTGAAGACAAGAAGGAACCTATCACAGGTTTCTCAAGAAGCTGTCAGGAAATCAACTCAACTAAGTTCAAATTCAAGAAGCTTTGAAGAAAGCTAAGATCCAGTTGATTTCATCCATCAGCTGATCAAGTGCTGTCTTGTCCCTTCTCTCTCAACAAGGAAAAGATATTATAAACTCTTTTTCAAATTCTGTAGGATCTATTTTTATAGATCTGAGTTGTAAGCCTATGTTATAAAGGCTGAGTGTAGGAGATTTGTTCTCTGAGTGGTAGGGTTGTTTATGCCTGAGTGTAGGAGAAGGTATTTCTCTGAGTTGTAGGCCTTGTGGCAAGGCTGAGGTAGGGCTTATTAGCCTGAGCTGTGGAACCTTTCAGGGTTCTGAGTTGTAGGGACCTTTCAAGGTTCTGAGCTGTAGGATCTGAGGATCTGAGATAAAGGTGGAAGTTAGGCCGATTCTAGCACACTACTAGATAGGTGAAGGGGGGAAAGTGGATGTACCCAGATCTTGAGGAACCACTATAAATCTGTGTGCAATCTGTGATGTGTGCATATTTTTGATTGCTGTGTTGTGTTTGCTGCAGTGTTTGCTGAATTCTCTTATAGTCAGTAATTATATTCTGTCTTAAGTTAAAACAAGCATTAGAACCTATTCACCCCCCTCCCCTCTAGGTGTTTAGGTGGTCTTGAAAGTATAACTATCAAGTGCCTCCCTTGTCTTTGAGACTGGGACCTCTTCTTCATCCTGAATTCTAGGAAGGTGAAGAATCTTTCTTAAACTTTTCAGAGTAAGTTTGACTCTATTTCCATGAACTGACGATTTAATCTTGAGTCCAGTGGAGTCCACTGTTACAGCAGCATAGAACTCAAACACTTCCTTCTTCCAGATCTTGGTAGGTTCAGATACAAGAAATTCTAATCCATTATCAGTAACAAGGGTAATGACCCCTTTAATCTTCGTCGTCGCATCATCAAAAGCATTGTGCACCAGCTCGTAGCCTTTGTTAATGTTGTCTTCAACCTTTGGCGCCATTGGGACGATGAGAAAACTTTAATGAAGAGAAGAGAGTTTGTCGACACAGGGTTTTAGTTTCGAAAACCTGGTAAGCGTTTCGATAGAATTTGTTCTGGACCTATTTATACCCTTTTAAACAAAGAAAGTCAAAAGGCGGGAAAAAATTGTCTAAAAGTGTTGATACTGTTGAAATGTGTAGACACATACTTCTATTGTCTCGACAACGGCATTGACTACTATGTGTCGACACCAATTGATGATATGTCGACACTAGACATACTTAGTAGTTCATCAAAAATTCTGTGTCGACTCTTATTGCAAGTGTCGACACAATTTCTGGAAGTGTCGACATCATTACGCTGGTTGTGTCGACACCACTAACTGAAGTGTCGACACCACTTCTCTGGATTTGTCGACACAGATTTAGTTAGCCAAAATTTGTTAAACTAGTCTATGTTCAACATTCCTAATTCAATTTTAAATTTATTGAATTTAGTTTCATATAAAGGCTTAGTAAATACATCTGCAATTTGATAATCTGTCTTAACAAATTCTAGTGAGATGTCCTCTTTCTCTACATGGTCTCTAAGAAAATGGTATCTTATTTCTATATGCTTAGTCCTACTATGTGAAATAGGATTATTAGCAATAGAAATAGCACTAGTAGAATCACAAAACAAAGGTGTTCTACTTACCTGAATAACATAGTCTACTAGCTGGTGCTGAATCCACAACAGCTGTGCACAGCAACTTCCTGCTGCCAGATATTCAGACTCGGCTGTAAAAATTGCCACACTAGTTTGCTTCTTACTGCTCTAAGACACCAATCTTCCTCCTAGAAATTGACAGGTGTCTGTCGTGCTTTTTCTATCTTCTTTGCAACCTGTAAAGTCTGCATCTGAATAGCATGTTAGTAGAAAATCTTCATTCCTAGGGTACCAAAGGCCTAGATTAGGTGTGCCCTTTAGATATCTCAAAATTCTCTTTACTGTAGTGTAATGAGATTCTTTAGGGCATGCTTGGTAACTAGCACAGACACATGTTGCATACATAATGTCTGGTCTACTTGCAGTGAGATATAGTAGTGAGCCAATTTTTCCTCTATACAAAGACTCATCTACAGGTTTACCTGCATCATCTTTGTATATAGGCATACTTGTTTCCATAGGAGTTCTCATGGTAGAGGATGATTCCATACCATACTTCTTAATTAACTCCTTGGTGAACTTTGACTGGGATATGAACAAGTCATCATCAGTCTGTCTTACTTGAAGGCCCAAGAAGAATTTTAGTTCCCTCATGCTGCTCATCTCAAACTTTCCTTGCATAAGTTTAGCAAACTTCTTGCAAAGATTGGTTTCTGTAGACCCAAATATTATGTCATCTACATAAATCTGGAATAAGATTATCTTACCTTTGGATTCCCTTAGGAATAGAGTTTTGTCTATTTTCTCTCTTGAGAATTTGTTTTCAATAAGGAAAGTAGACATGGTTTCATACCAAGCCCTTGGGGCTTGCTTTAACCCATACAAAGCTTTCCTAAGTCTATAAACATAATCAGGTTTGAGAGAATCTACAAAACCTGAAGGCTGCTCTACATAGACTTTTTCTTTTAGATTTCCATTCAGGAATGATGATTTTACATCCATTTGGAATACCTTGAATCCTTGATATGCTGCATAGGCAAGGAACATTCTAAAGGCTTCCAGTCTTGCTACTGGGGCAAAGGTTTGATCAAAGTCTATTCCCTCTTCCTGCATGTACTCTTTTGCAACAAGTCTTGTTTTGTTCTTCACAATAATTCCACTCTCATCCAATTTGTTCCTAAAGATCCACTTTGTTCCAATGATATTGTGGTCTTTTGGTTTAGGAACTAACTCCCAGACCTTGCACCTTCTGAACTGATTTAGCTCCTCTTGCATGACATTAATCCAATGTGGGTCTAGGATAGCTTATTAAAATTTCTTTGGCTCTAATTGAGTTAAAAAGCTTGAGTACAGGACTGTGTTCAAATTTCTGCTTCTGTTTTGCACTCCATGTCTTGGATCACCAATTATCTGATTTACTGGATGATCTTTTAAGTGTCTAACAGCTGGAGGTAGTCTTTCTTCAGGCTGAATACCTCCAGTTTCTTCAATGTGTTGCACCTCTTGGTTTTCTTCAGCTTCTAGAGAGTCCTGTACTCCCCCTGGATAGTAGCCACCATTTTATTTTTCTTGATCTGCAGTTGAATCTTCTGCAATGGAAAGCTTGTCCATTCTCTCATTTATACCTGTTGGACTGCATGAACTACAAGGCAACTCACTGTTGATCAATCTAGTTTCTTCAAATACAACATGTACAGATTCTTCTACAACCTGTGTAATCAAGTTGTAGACCCTATAAGCCTTACTATTATTGTTGTACCCAACAAATATCTCATCTTGGGATTTGGCAGCAAACTTAGTTAGATAAGACTTGCCATTGTTAAGGATATAACACTTGTAACCAAAGATCCTAAAATAGGATAAATTTTGTTTTCTACCCTTCATGATCTCATAGGGAGTCTTTTTGTGGCTTTTGGTGATAGATGCCCTATTGATCACATGACATGCAGTGTTTACTGCCTCAGCCCAGAAATACTCTTGGAGAGAAGTGTCACTCAATAGAGTTCTACCAGCCTCAATCAATGTTCTATTTTTTCTTTCAGCAATACCATTTTGCTGTAGTGTTTTAGGGGAGGAGAATTCTTGAAAAATCCCAAATTCTTCACACAGTCTTGTCATACTTTCAGATTGAAATTCAGTGTCATTGTCACTTCTGATTTTGACCACTGTACTGTCAAGTTCATTCTGAATTTGCTTGACAAAACTATATAAAATACTTGGGTTTCTGATTTTTGTTTTAGAAAGAACACCCAGGAATATCTAGAATAGTCATCTACCACCACAAAAGTGTAGACCTTCCTACTTATACTATTAACTGGCATAGGACCAAAAAGATCCATATGTAAGAGGTATAGACACCTAACTAAATCCTTGTTTTCAAGGCTATGAAAGGAGGATTTTGTCTGCTTGCCCTTCTGACAAGCTGAACATATCTCTTCCTTTATACACTTAACTTGAGGGTCATTCCTCACTAACTCTTTGCTAAAGAGTTGGCCAATTATTTTGTAGTTAAATTGGGCCAGCCTCTTGTACCATTTGACACAATGAGAGGCTCTCTCATCAGCTACAAGATAAATAGGAGAACCTTTGTTCTCACACTCAAAATTAAGACAGTACACATTCCTTTTTCTGTATCCTATCAAAATGACCTTTTGATCATTTGATCTTTTGATATGACATCCATTCTTAACAAATGAAATGTCATATCCTAAATCACTCAGCTGACTTATGCTTATAAGATTGTGTTTCAAACCCTTCACATAGGCCACTTGAGTGATAGTAATCTGGTTACTATAAATGTTACCAAACCCTTTGATGATTCCTTTTTAAGAGCCACCAAAGATTACTTTAGGCCCATTTATGATAGGCAAGTACTCCTTCAGCAATCCCTTTGTTCCAGTCATGTGTCTGGAACATCCACTGTCCAAGTACCATATAGGGGCATGGTAACTTGGACTTACCTACAATAAAGAATTACCTTCCCTTAGAATCCAAGTAAGTCTTGGGTCCTTGGTTCAAGTTAGCTTTATACTTAACAAATCTACCTGCAGCTCTTCTAATAGGTAGATTGTTGTTCTTCCTGACACTAGTGTTGTGCCAGCAATCTATGCCATAATGACCTGTCTTACCACAGCACCAACATTCATACTTGTTGTATCTATTTTTAGATACATTCTTGACAGTCTGGTTGACAGCAAATCTTTTGTATTGTGTTGGTACTGCTGCAGCTACACCCACTGGTTTCTCACAAACATGGGGTTTATGAACATGGGCTGCCTTATTGACATAAGCACCCTTGTCATTCAGAACTTCAGTCTTACTATGACCATGAGTATTCTCAAGGTCATACTTGTTAGAAGGCACTTGTACCTTTCTAAAAACTATAGGGACTTTAAAATTCAATGGCTGGACTGAGGCTTTGCCCTTTCTCTTGAATTGGACAGCCCTGGTGTTACCTTTAAAGCCTATTCCAGTCTTATCCTTTTGAGCCACAAACTCATCTATTAAGGGTAAAACTGATTTTGGCTCGGAATAACTAGCCACCAAATCTTTCTCCTTTTGAAGTCTGACTTCCAGACTTTTAATTAGATCATTTTTGTATGTGATTGTACCCATGTGAATAACAGTTATAGTTTTCAGTTTGGCAACCTCATTCATTTTTTGATCCAACTCTTTCTCTAAACTAGATGCAGCCATCTTAAGATCTGCAATTTCCTTAGCTTGAGTTTTGGCCAGGTTCTTGCTTTTCTTTAGTGCCTGCAACAAGTACCAATATTCATCTATCAGCTGATGAATATCACCTTCAGACTCAGATCTATCCACATCACTTGATGCAGATGTAGTTGACTCTGTGCCAATACTACAATCTGAATTACTAGACAAACATTGTACCTTGCTAGGACCAGGCTGATCCTGACACTTGTCTTCTTCTGATACAGCCATCAGTCCCATGCACTGATAGTCTTCTTGTACATAGATAGAGTTCAGCAATTGCATAAATTCATCTTCTTCATCTGCTGCATATAGGCTATTGTATGCCTCAGCTTCAGATTCAGACTCTGATGATGATTGGTCTGTCAAGCTCTTCTCCTTCTTAGCAACAAAGGATTTCTCCTTCTTGCTCTTTTGTTGAGTCTTCCTTTTATCAGCAGACTCCTTTCTTTTGTCTGGACACTCAGCCACAACATGTCCAGGACTATTACAGCAATAACAAACTATCTTTGATGTTGTAGATTTGCTAGGCTTAAACCTGTTCCTGTCCTTCCTAGATGACTTTCTCTTTTGATAATAGTCATCAACTGGCTGTGATGTGGAGGGCATAGATTTCCACTGCTTCTTCTTCAAGAATCTTTGAAACTGCCTTGTAAAGGCAGCAAAATCTGTATCTGAATCACTGCTATCTGAATTTTGGTTATCTGAATTATCTGAGGTAATTTCAGCAACTTTCCTAGGAGGTGATGGAGACATCTTCCTATTCTTTCTAGTGGCTTCAACCTTGAAGGCCACAGACTTTTCTCTATGCTCTCCTTTTGCATTTCTTTCTTTCTCTTTTCTAGTCATTAGTTGCATTTCATAAGACAGCAGCTTTCCAAATAAAGTTGGAGGAGAAATATCTGCAAGTTTGGCCACTTTCCTGATGGCACAAATCTTGGTGTCCCAATCCTTTGTCAAAGATCTTAGGAATTTATCATTCAGTTCATATGTACTAAAGACCCTTCCATAAGACATCAGCTCATTTACTATTCTATAGAACTTCTTATAGCACTCAGATATGCTATCTGACTTCCCTTGTTTGAAACTTTTATATTCCTGATTTAGCATAGACTTTCTATCTTGTCTAACTTCTTCAGAATCCTCCATGTAGACTATCAAAGTGTCTCACATTTCCTTGGAGGTCTTGTAGTGAATAATATTCTGAAAGGTTGAATCATATATGACACTTACTATGATATTCTGGGCTCTTTTATCCATAGTTGCTAGGATGATTTCTTCCTTAGTCATCTCTGAAAAGTCCTTGGGAGTTCTTTGGTTTGCATCTAGAACAGACACCTTCATTGGAATATAAGGATCTTCTTTTACTGTAATATAGATCCTTGGGTCAGAAGCCTACATAAACAACCTGACCCTTTCTTTTAATATTCTAAATATCTCCTTCCTGTAGATGGGTAATTTCATAGACCCTAGTTCCTTGTGATTTTCTCCAGAACCCATTTTCTTGATTCTTGATTCTGCCTTAGGGATCTAACTCAGACTGTTAAGTCCTTTCTTGAGCAACCTCCCTCTGATACCACTTGATAGATTTAACTTCAAGACAACCTAAACACCTAGAGGGGGGGGGGTGAATAGGTTCTTATCCTTGTTTCAATCTAAGGCAGAATATAACTTCAGTTCTTTAATATAAATCCTAAAACTCTACCGCTAACACAGCATATACAATCACAGAATCTATAATAACACAAATCACAGATTGCACACTGATTTATAGTGGTTCCCCAAGGTCTGGGTACATCCACTTTCCCCCTTCGCCTATCTAGCAATATGCTAGATTCAGCCTAACTTCTTCCTTTTTCTCAGATTCATAGATAGTCTATGAATACCTAGAAGGGATGTTTTAATTTCATTTAGCAAATCTGTGTTCCTGATACTACAGATATAGTGGAAGAAGTCCTAGCTGTTCATCAACCTGCTCAAGAACCAGTGCAAGAATCTGCTAATCAAAAGCATGTACCCTCTTCTCCAGCTTAGGTAGCGGTGAATGATGAACGTGTCCTCATGACAGTTGCAGCTGAGATAGAGGAAGTTTCAGATATTCAAGAAGAAAAGTCTACAGTCTGGGATGATACCCCTGGACTAGATCTTGATACTCTTCTAGCACAGGATGCCTTAGAAGAAGAAAGAGAGAAATCTGCCTTAAAAGCAAAAGAGAAAGTTGAGCAAGAGGCTCTTGATCCCTATGATCATCCTCAATCATCTGATGATGAAGATGACTCTGATGATTCAGAAGGAACCAAGAAGAAGAAATCTGCCAAAAGAAAAAGAAAAGTTGCTGCTCCTCCTCTACCTAACCCTGATCATGATGTACCATACTATATCTTGAAAGGAATAGATCCCAAGTCAAAAGAATATCAGCACTGGATGGGATTCTCCAAGAATCAGCAAAAACAAAGAAAGAAATCTAAAAGATATGACAGTCCAGCTCCTAAATGGAATTCTAAAGGACCTCCTCCTCCTCCTAGTGCAGGAGCATCTGGAAATGTTGCTAGTCCCTCTGCTCATCCTTCTAGATTCACTTCTTCCCAATCTTATCAGAGGAAAGGAAATCAAAGCTACCATGGCAAGTCTCAATCTGGACATCAGAGACAGGAAGCTGAGTTACAAGAACAAGTGAAGGAGGTAGTTTACTTAAAGCCAACCTTTTCTCCTCCTCCTTCACCCAAAAAAAGGATATCACCAGATAAAGAAAGCAAGATTATATCTTCCAGAGAATCTGATCAGAAAAGGAAAATAGATGCAAAAGGCAAAAGAGTTATATACTCTGAGATATCAAGTAAAAGATATGTTGAATTTGCTCCTCCAACATCTTTAGTTATTCAAGAAAAGAAAGAATCAGCTGCAAGCATGTTAGAACCCTCTACTAAATTCAGAACTATAAATCCTCTAAATCCAGCTGATGAAAATGAGTATGAAAGCTTAGAGCTTAATCCTGACTTCAGGATGGCCAGATTCCTTGAATTGGTTGGATCAGCTCAGATCAGAAAAGCCAGAGTTGAAGGAAAAGATGTTACAGGCTTAACTACTATGTCCAAATTCAGAAAGAAAGAACTTGATAGATTCCAGGTAAGACCTGAAGTTTTTGATGCTACCAAATATATGGAAAAATATTCAGAAGCAGTTGTTCCAAGAACAGGAGAAACCAAAGTTATTGGAGAACAAGATCTGAAGACATCAAAGAAGGAAGCTCTAGATCCTCTATGAAAAAACTCTTTTATTCCTGACTCTTCTATCTCTAAACCAGATTCTAATGTTGTTTAAGTTTTATTGTCAATCTGTTTATGTTAACTGTTTGATTGATGCATTTGATGCTTAGATGTTTCTTTCCTGAGTTATTTTTTTCCAGTAGTTTTTTTTTTGAGAGACTTAACCCAAATAGGGGGAGATTGTTGGTACCCTAGTTTGGATTTGTGTTAAGTCCTCTCATTTAGTTTCTTGACCCAAGATTTATCTATGGTCAAAGGTTAGCTAATAGGTTAGATTCCCTTAGTTGTAGAATTGCTTATCCAGATGAAAATTTGGTTAAGTCGTTTTTTGTTCGACTATAGTCGAACGCCGCTCGACCATCGTCTATCGACTGGTCGACGATCGTCTATCAGTTTGTCGACGTTCGTATGTCAGCAGATCGTCTTTCTCTGAGTTAGTTCAACTCTCGACGATCTGCGGTATCTGCGGTATCTGCCTTGACGAACGTCGAACCCCGCTCGACTTCTTTTGTTAAGACAGATTTCTTGATAGTTCGACTATCTTCCTTGATAGTTCAACTATCTGATAGCTCGACTATCTTTTTTGATAGTTCGACTATCTGCTCTGTGTTGATAGTTCGACTATCTGTTTGATAGGTCGACTATCTTTCGGTTAGTTCAACTATCTGTTTTGATAGTTCAACTATTTGATGGCTCGACTATCTGTTTGATAGGTCGACTATCTTTCGGTTAGTTCAACTATCTGTTTTGATAGTTCAACTATTTTGATGGCTCGACTATCTGTTTGATAGGTCGACTATCTTTCGGTTAGTTCAACTATCTGTTTTGATAGTTCAACTATTTGATGACTCGACTATCTTTGTGGTAGTTCAACTATCTGTGTTGATAGTTCAACTATCCGATAGCTCGACTATCTGTTTTGATAGTTCGACTATCTGTCTGCTTTTTGATAGTTTGACTATTAGTGTGATAGTTCGACTATCTGTGTGATAGTTCGACAATCTGTGTGATAGCTCGACTATCTGCCTTGATAGTTCGACTATCTGTGTCGTTCGACTATCTGTCTGATAGGTCGACGATCTCCGAGGGTCGTTCGACGTTTTTTTGTCTGCCTTTAGTAAAGTTATATTATTTATTTCTTATCTGCTTGGCATATTTTATTAAAGTATATTTCATTGAGGTTATACTATTATTTCCAGGCAATCTTTGCTCCATTCTTTATGCATAAGTCAATCTTTATCTGACAAAGTGGTTTGTCTTATTAGTTGAAATATATTTTCTGCTTTATCTGCCAAGCTGTCCTTTATAGCCGTTAGACTCAAAAGTCTTCTCTGGCCGTAAAGAGCTCTTTCTGATGTGACTTTTTCTAGCACTCTTTTATCAGATTGATTTGCAGCTTCTTAGAAAGCTTTATCTTTTTATAGGATATCTGTCTGCAAGATATATTTTGCTTTATGCTATTTGCAGCCCAGTTTTGCAGATTCCAGAAGAAGATAAAGTTCAAACTCAGATTAGAGCCATTGCAAAGGCTCATATATTAAGTGCCTTCTAAAGACGGCGAACAAAAACACAAAAAATACAAGAAGTTTTACTCACAGCAGCATAGAGATCTACAGCTCTCAGAAATTCACATTCAACTGAGAAGATCAAATCTCTTTAGCATTCTTCTTCATCCTGAGTTCATCCTGCTCACAGGAAGACATTCACTCAGAGGCTTTTAGAAGAAGAAGAAGAAGAAGAAGAAGAACGGAAGCTGATTGAAGAAGAACACCTTTTCCAAATCAAGAGTCTTCTTCAAGCTTCTCCTTCAGAATTTCTAGACAGTTCTCTGTCAAGAGTTCAAAAGAGTTCCTGCACCCTGAAGCAAGACTTCTTCCTGGATATTCTCTAAGCCAGGGGGAGCCTTGATTCTTTAGAGCTTTCTAGCTCTGTGCAATCCACTAGCTTCTCTAATCTGTTTTAACAATAGAGAAGAAACTTTAACTCTCTCAACCTCCTGTATAAAGGGTTATTACTCCCTTCAAAAGTGAACCTTGGTGGCAGGGCACCTGATCAAAAACCTGTGTTGGATTTTGAGCTCCTGATCAAAAGCTCAAAGGGTCTCTTTGGATCTACCTGAATCAGATCTAATGGTGGCAAGGCACCTGATCAAAAACCTGTAGTGGATTCCTACCAGGGTGGTAGAAGAGTGGACGTACCTATTTAGAGGGAACCACTATAAAATTTCTTGTATCGTCTGTGCTGCTTATTTAATTTATTGCACTGTGGCTGTGAGTAGAAATAACTAGGATTGCTAGTTGCTGTGTTAGGACCAAAGCTTAACTGTAATTACAGTTAGCTTTCTCCAGTGCACTTCACTTTGTGTTAGGCTCTAGGGTTATCAATATCTATAAACTCATTCCGCAATTAACTCTAAGGGAGTTGAGTAGGGTGTCATAATTTTTGAATACTCTATTCACCCCCCTCTAGAGTTGTATCTATCCTCACTTCCAGAGCGCACGACGACGCACTTGGACTAGTGGGCATACTAAAGGATGTACGCAAGGAAAAATGTGTGCACGACAGAACATGCTTATAAAGGGGCGTGAGCGAGAGGGAATGCGTGCACACCCAAGGAACGCATACACTATGGTGAAGAGACACATGCAAGCAGAAGCGCGCATGAAGAGGAACATGCACCCAAATGGGCGTGCGTACGTTGACGGGCAGACACACGTAGGGGGGAGCGCGCACGAGGAGGAACGTGCACACAAAGAGGCGTGCACACGTTGGTGGAGAGATGCACACAAGAGGGAGTGCGTGCAAGGATGAACATATGCATGAAGGAGGAGTGCACACGTTGGAGGAGGAGAATAGAAGAGGAGAGAGGTAATCTGTAAGAGGAATTGGAGAGGAGAGAGAGAATTAGTAGGAGGAAAATGAGAGGAGAGAGGAAATATGTAGGAGGAATTCAGGGGAGAGAAAGGGTTGAAATGTAGGAGGGTCTGAGGCTCTAATTATAGGCCCCAAAGGTGGTTATGGTGGTTATACGGCTATCCACAGACCATAACCATCATAATTACAAATTGTAGACCGATTTCATAATGTATTGCGCGCATACTATTTTATTAATTTTATTAAATGCAGACCGGTCCTATTTTTGGCATTGCATTTTCCCCACTACGGGAGGTCATGTGGGCTATTACGTAGGTGGTTACCCACGTAAATGACGACGACGATCATGTGCGTGCTATCAGACGGTGGAGAATTGGCGACGACCAAGAATCCGGTCAGCGGGGGTCAGCCGACGAAGGAATCTGGTTGGTGGTGGAGGCCGGTTGGACGGAGGAGGAGACCGACTGAGAGGCACGGGGGAGGAGGCCGGCGCCGGTGAACACAATGTTGGGAGGCGACGGTGGTGGCGAATACGGTGTTGGGAGGTGTTGGTGGCAGCGTTCGTGGAAGAGAGGGGCAACAACGTCTGTGGAAGAGAGGGGTGACAATGATGACATCCATAGAAGAGAGGGGCGTTTGCCCCCTAAAAAAGAAAGGGGGGAGGATCTACCTGGATCCGGGCGACTAGGGAGCCGCCCGATCTAGTGGCCAGAGGGATGGGGCGGCCGAGAGGTTGCCCTCGCTCTGCAAGAAAAATCTGTTGCTGCCCTGATCTGGGCGACCAGGAGGCCGCCCGTTTCGGGCATCCAGTGGGCAAGGCGGAGGCACATGCCCTCTATAGCGGGAAAAGCCGCCGCTTGGACCTGGGCGACCAGGAAGCCGCTCGATCCGGGCGTCCAAAGGGCGAGGCGGCGTCCCACCCTCCACAGAAAAGATGGATGCCTAGACCTAGGCGGCCGGAAGGCTACCAGATCTAGGCGGCCAGGGTGAGGGCGGCGAAATTGCCGCCACTCCCAGGAAAAGAGGCCGCGCGCTGCACGCGACCATATGTCGCACGCGGGTGGGCATGCGCGGCCTGGGGGTCATGTGTAGGAGCGTGCGGTCCCATTCCGCAAGCAAGCGCGCAACCCCTAGGCAGTGTGTAGGCTTTCGCGTGATCAGGAGGGGCCATACGTGTACTCACGCGTCTCGAAATCCTGCGTCGAGGGGAGTGTGCTTGCGCGGCTTTGCGATTGCATATTGGTGCTTGTGGAAGGCGGGTGCGAGCACGATCAGCGGTCGGGATTGCGCTCGTTGGATTCATGATTCGACCAGACCGATTAAGAGGAACCTCATCAATTATTTTTATTTTTACCAAAATATAATGAAAAATAACAAATATATATATATATACACACACACGAGTGCCCGACACAGGGCTCCGCCCCTACGGCCAAGCGCGACAGTACCTGGCCGGCCATTGACCGAATACTTGATGTCCCTGTTTTTATTGAGTAAAATTTTCTTCATCACAGGAAAATATTAGAATAGAATTTCTCCTCTCAAATCTGAACTTCCTTTACTTTCAAAATTAAGATAACACCAACAAATGTTTGGAAGAATCCAATTAAGTTCAGACACCTAACACCTTTGTAGATCAGGAAAAAGATAAAATTTTCCGGCAAGAACTTATACCACAAGATGTCGACAACAATAGAAGAAAGGTCTCAAACATCTGGAACTCCATATCTGAAAAAAAAAAGCAGGGCCAATCCTTTTGCAGCATCTAAAAACTGCTATTTTTTTAATTAGGAAGAAGAATGTGAGATGAAGGTAATCTGGGTTTTCTCCAATCCAAAAATCAACAAAGGGGAATAAAGAGGGAGTTAGCTAGATCATTCCTCCGTGTCATCATCTAGACCGAGGTGGAAAGAGGTTCGTGGTCTGCGTCGCTCGTCTGTGTCGCCGTCTGGAGCGAGGAGGATGTAGACACCGTCTGGAGCGAGGAGGATGTAAAAATCAATAATGTCGTTCCCCTGTGTCGTCGTTTGGGGCAAGGAGGAAGGAGGTTGGTGAAGTAGAAGAAGAATAAAGTAATGTCAGGCGAGAAGGGGAGGTAGAGCTGGCGTGAACGGGAATGTCTAGAGCAAGGAGGAGGGAAATCGGCTTGAGTAGGAGCGATAGAGCCGAGCGAGCAAGGCGCCAGTGTGAGGAGTGCTGTGTTTTAGGGCAGAGATCGTGGGCTTGGTGGGGAATGAGGAGAAAAGTAGGCAGGAGAATTTTGGGGAAAAAATTTATATACAGACCAGATCTACTTAATTCAACGACCTAAATTAATTTAATGAGTTTTTAATTCATTGTTATTTACAAGCTTTACATTTCTTTTTAGAATAATAATATCTATATTATATTAAAAGAAATAACATGGTTTATAATAATTTGATTAAAATAGACCATTCATCATCAACAACCAACTCAATCATTCTCTCTCCTCAATTCCTATCTTTTTTTTAAACATCTATTTTTTTTGGAGAGAGAAAGAGAGGGAGAGAGAGGAGAGATTGAAAATTAATTTTTGTACGTCAAAACGTACATTTTTTTACAAAATAAAAATAATAGTATTGATGTATATTTTTTATGATCATTTTGAGTACTCATATATATATGTTGCGGGCGCAACTCGCCTTGATGCGGGCGTAGCCCACAACGACCCATGGAGCACGGGCAAAGCCCGTCTGGGCCTGGCGAAGCCCACCGGGGCCGGGAGAAGCCCACCGTCATCGACCAAATATTGTTGCACTTGGTCGTAGGGGCGGAGCCCCGTGTCGGGCACTCATATATATATCTCTACTAAGATACGAAAACTACTCTTTGATGAAACATTGTGTGATGTCCCTATATTGCCCTTATAGTTGTATTCATAATTACACAATTATACCAAATTTTATATTAGTATATTATAAAGACAATATCCTTTTAGGTAATTACACAACTTTACAATATTAAAATACAAAAAATAAAAATACTAGATACTCTAAACCTATTGTCTCTAGCTATGAATGATAAGAGAAAAATTAATGTCTTAACGTTAAAATATAATTTGTTTTACAAAATAAAAATTTTATTCTTGATTTATATTTTTTTACGGTTATTTTGAGTACTCATATGTATATGTTGCGGAGCGGGCGGAGCCAGCCGGGAGTGGGCGGAGCCCGCCGTCGTTAGTCGGGTACTGTCGCGCGAGGCCATAGTGGAGGGTACTGTCCACGACAAATGTTGCCGCCCACGACAAATGTCGCCGCCCACGACAAATGTCGCCGCCCACGGCAAATGTCGCCGCCCACGACAAATGTCGCCGCCCACGACAAATGTCGCCGCCCACGACAAATGTCGCCGCCCACGACAAATGTCGCCGCCCACGACAAATGTCGCCGCCCACGACAAATGTCGCCGCCCACGACAAATGTCGCACCACCGGCAAATGTCGCACCACCGGCGAATGTCGCACCCCGGCGAATGTCGCACCCCGCCGAATGTCGCACCCCGCCGATTGTCGCACCCCGCCGATTGTCGCACCCCCGCCGAATATCGCCCGCCTGTCACTTGTATAAATATAAATATAAATAACTAACAACCAGTCCAACGGGCTCAATCTTGAACCTTTTCCTCCCCAATTCCATTCCGATCGAATTTGTTGGTTTCAAATAATATTTTGAATTAGGATTAAAATTGATAAGCCGATCTAAAAAAATAGTGAGAAAATAAACCCTATTTATCTAATCTCTGTTCTTGTTGCCGTTTCTGTGAAGGCTACCGTGCTTGCAAAAATGGACGGCACAAGAAGAGGCCGAGGCGGCGGCGAGGTCCTTAAGTCGATCTACTCGATCCTCCTGTTCGTCCTCGTGCTTGTGGCCTGCGTCGAGATTGGAAACGCCGCCATCGCTGTCAACGTGTACCGCTTGATTCAGTATGACATCGCCGGAGTACCATTTGGATCTCGACTTTCTGGCCTCAATCACCACGCTGGCTCTTCCCTCTCCAGCACTACCACCGACCTTTCTCGTATCGTTGTCATACTTCCCGTTCGTGAACTGAACCTCGCGCTTCTCAACGGTAGTCATAAACTCTCCATTAACTTGTAATTGAGCTAATTCGATAATTAATTTTTTTATACATCCATCTAGATAGGGAAACTCAGTCACGTTTAATCTCATTTTCTCAGGTACTGTTGCTTATAAGGTACCATCTTTTATTTTTTCAGCTCCAATGCAAAAAACTAGTAACCGAGCAATCTAGAGGGGTTATGCTTTAACAGCATAACCTATTTGTTTTTATACCTTGAGAACTGGACAGCCTAACAAACTTAAGTGTGTCAAGCTTGATCTTCTTGTAGGATTCCTGAGTATCATCTACAAAGCCTAATTTCCTTTTATACCATGAGAACTGGACTCTCCTTTGTCGAATCTGCTTGGTTTACCCAATACTATTGTGCCAGGAGCAAAGAAAAGAGTCTTTACTCTATCAACCTTTCTGTCTTAATTTCTTTTCAAATTGTTTCTCTAACTGATGGAGGAGAAGTGATATCAATATGCATTTCTTGTGCCATGTCAAAGTCTTCAGAATCACTTATAGATTCAGGAGATTTAAATCCCATCCAAGATATGAGAAAGACATTTGAGGAAACCCATCCAAGACTGAGAAAGACATATTTGAGGAAGCCCATCTAAAGCCAAGAAAAGATATATTACTTTCAGTTTTATTTTTATTATTATCTTCCCCATTAGAGGTTGCATCATCTGATGACTCAAGAAATGTATTTCCAGCAATTTTATTTTTGTTATAATGTGAAATATCTTAAATAAGATCATCATTGTCAATGTCATGCATACTTTCAAAAGTGCCTTCACTGCTATCTGTGTTTAGATCATCCTTTGCATTAACATATCTCGCTATTTTCATCATGTCAATGTCATGCACACTTGCTTTTCTTTATCAAGCTCATTGTCAGAAATCTCCTTTATTCCTTTACTAGTGTTAAAAATATTTTCATCAACTTTTTCTATTCTAACAGCATTTTCATTTTGTGACTCACTCACTTCCTCTAGTCTGTACTAGCAACTTTCTTGGCATCAACACCACCATCCTTCTTACTAACTCTAGAAGAAACATCAACATCAAGAGCACTTTCATCAGCATTTTTAGCATTATTACTTGTACGCCTGACCCTATTAGCTATGCTTGCAGCTGGGATCCTGTCATGAAGACTGATATTCTCCCCCTTCTTGACTTCATTTATCAAGGAACAAGAATTCCCTGGTGACATGATAATGGGTTGAGGGCTAAGCAAGCAATGCCATAGATACAAATAGATCTGAGATTTATTTTTGAAGATGATCACACCTTGAATCTAAGTGCTGTGATAAAAGATATATCTTGACCAATATGGCGGAAGCCATTGTAAGAACCCCCTCCCGGTAATTGGTCACAACCGAGGGGATTCTTTTGCCGAGGGCAGTTGCCATACGGTAGTGTTAGCAAACGGGCTAACCTCCACCGTATGACACCAGCCTCCTAAAGCGATTTATCATCATCACATCACAGTAATACCAATCTATAACAGAAAGTAGCATAAAAGGATGAATTCCAAAGCACAACTATATATATATATATATATATATATATATATATATATATATATATATATATATATATATATATATATATATATATAACAAAAGGATCATAAGATTTGGTACAACGAAAGACTAGGGCTAAACATGCCCTTCAAAATAAACTGCCTAAGGCGACAGACAGGCCTTTGGACAAAAATGGGGCTACTATATACCCTGGGTACTACTAAACTACATGTCCTCAGTACCAAGTGAGGATCATGGTACAAAGACAGTTACTCACATCCCTCAGTGCCTCCTCTGCTGCGGGAACGGGGTCGGGGGCGGGATCCATAACTACGGGTATCTCCACATCCATCTCAGGGATCTCTGGCATGAGCCAGAATTGGGGCTAGGGTGGGTACTGCTGGAACTGCTGCAGTTGGGGCACCTGAATGGTTTAATGATAAACCATTAGTCATTTTGACTAAGTCGGTTTCCTTCTCTTTCCCCAACGCATCTTAGAGCATGGGGTAGAATGAGGGCAAGAATGTGTAAACCGAGTGATGGTAGACAAAGATTGTGTTATAAAACAGGTAATAAACAAGGAAAGCGTAAGTAACTCAGCTTATAAGAATGTCCATACATCCTTATAACTTGAGAATCGTGTTGTAATATATATAAGCAATAGTGAGTAAGCAGGTTAATTAAAGTCTGAAAAGTAAATGAAGAGCAGTTTATGGTACTGAAATAACTTAACTTATATGAATGTCCATATAGAATTTTAAGTTACAGTTCTTTTTCATTATAAGAATGCCCATACAACTTGTAACATAAGGCTAACAAATGCAAAGTATGCTAAATTAGAATGATATGATGAACTATTTTATTGAATGTCTAACCCCTACCCTGCCCAGTTGTTTAGTGGGTAGCTAGCCACAGAAGCCTTATTACCGTGGCAGATGATAATAACGAATCAAACATCTCCACTTCTAGGTAGGTGACACACCACCAACCTAGGCCTAAATGAAAACACTGGCCCGCACTTTGTACTCCACCTATCATCCCCTATAAACCGCTGGGATACGCTTCTGACTAAGGGGAATTGCCCACCGAGATTTTAAACATAAGACAAATTGCTCTTAAAGTCAAAAGGATCTAAGATGCAAGTCTCTCCGTCAGTGTGTTTTGTTCAGTAGAGTGGTTAAACCCACCATAGTTTTAGTTAATTACTTCTGCGAGAATTCTCTCACCATGCTCACCGCGTGCCTTTACAATCCTCTATCTCATCATAGACCCGAAGGATGGTAAAACCTTAAACCTGGAGATATGCTAGTGTTGGAGCCGACGATTAACATATCCTTACTTTGATAATATCAATTCCCATGTTGTATTTGATCACATCTTGTGTTTGGTATAATGTGCAGGTTTACATGTTCAATTGAAGCGAGGAACTCCATTCTGTGACTTACAGCCGCGCGCTAGCGCTCTACCACCGAGCGCTAGCCTGGTTTCAACCCGAATGAGCGCTCTGGATCCTACCGCGTGGCGCTACCGCCCGCGCTAGCTTTTGGATTTAATCTGAACATGCGCTCTGGTAGCTACTGCGCAGCGCTAGCTTTCTACCGTGCAGCGCTAGCTCACTCAACGATCGTCGCTTTTTATTCTTCAAAACGCTTGAGCTAACGCCATGCGATAGCGTGCTATCGCCAGGCGATAGCTGGATACCGCGTCTCGCTAACACGAAAAAACGAAAAATAATCTTTTTGAATATTTTTCCAAATATGCAGGACAACTGTCACATCGACGCGTAATGACCTACCGCCAGGCGCTAGCCTTATCGCCGCTGGTAGCCTGTTTTTACACTAACGTATAAAAGGCGCTCGTTTTCTCGTTCCTTGCATGAATTACGACAGATATGAATTCTCTCTAGGGTTCGGGAGCCGCCTCTAAGCACCGTTCCGCCATCTCTGTCAAAGGAAGAGAAAGCCGCCTCCCTCCTGTTCGCGCATGAAAATCTTCGGCGAGCCAAGGATTACAACGACTACGAGGAGTTTGATCGGCTGAAACCAAACGAAGATCGTTAGTGCCGGTCACACATCGCTCAACGGTGAAATTCTTTTGAGGGAGATTCAATCTTAAACCTTCTTTATTCTTTTTTGTAATTTTCTCCTTTCTGTATGATTGTGGTGAGGAAAATCGATCGGTGAAGGTCGTCGGAATCCGGGGAGGATTTCGTGAGAAATCATCCCGGGAAAGGGACGTCTAGATCGGGTGATCTAGCGGGGGCTCTAAGACACTTCCTTACGTGAAGGTGAAGAACCGACTCGAAGACCTTTTTTAGAGGAAAAGGGAGAGAGCCAACCGGTTCGGGTAGTAGGTCGGTATAGAAAACCAAAAGAGTTTCTTCCTTCACCGCCTCCGATCTCCGGTGTCACGGAGATCAAACTTTTGTAATTGTAAAACACTTTTTGATTTTTGATTGAATAAAATTATTTATGTTCTTATTTCTGCGTATAACGTCCTGGTTGTTCTCCGACAGTGTTGTGGATGTCGGCCGACATGTCCGACATGTCGGCCGACATGAAGGTTTGAAAGCAAAAACGCCACAAAATCGGCACAAATTTTCTTTGTGTCGTTTTGAAAATAGCGGTCCGACATGTCGGAACCAAATATCGCCCATATCGGGCGTTATTTAAAGGTTTACTTTTATTATTAAATAAACTATTTTATTATTTATTAGGGAATAGGGATAAAATGAGCTCGGGGTTGAGCTCATTTCATTTCATCCCGCTGCCCTAGCTCTCACCATCGCTCTGCCCTAGCTCTCCCTGTCGCTCCTGCCTTAGCTCTCTCGCGCGCGCCGACGACACTATCTCTCTGGTTATTTCTTCTCCCTGCTTGCTGGTGCTTTCTGGTTTTCTTGTTCTCCGTTGCTCTCTAGCTCGTTGGTGCTCTCCCTCTCTCGTGCGCTGTCAGCACTCTATCTTTCTGGTTCTTTCTTCTCCCTGCTCGCTGGTGCTCTCTGGTTCTTTCTTCTCCCTGCTCGCTGGTGCTCTCTGGTTCTCTAGTTATCTGGTGCTCTCTAGCTCGCTGGTGCTCTCCCTCTCTCGCACGCTGTCGGCACGTTATCTCTCTGGTTCTTTCTTCTCCTTGCTCGTTGGTGCTCTCTGGTTTTCTGGTTCTCTGTTGCTCTCTAGCTCATTGGTCCTTTCCTCTCTTTGCTCGCTAGTGCTCTCTCGGCTGGTTCATTCTTCTCCCTACCTCCCCCTCTCATTCTATCGCTTTGCATTTCGTTTTTTATAGTGCTAGCTGTCGGCTGTAGCATGTTGGCTGCCTTGTGGGTTGTTACTGGTGGCTGCCGACCTATTTAGTTGTTGTCGGCTGTAGCATGTGATGAGTCCGATATTTATAGTGTTTTTCAGACTCATCTGGGCTAGTTTTAACGCACTTGCACTTCACTTTTAGTATGTTATCGTTGATATTTCATTTATTCTGCTTTTCACGCTAAGTGCACTATTTTGGCCCAAGGGTGTGCGATTGCGCATTCTATTGTTGGGGGTATGCACATGGCGCTCCTCGTTATCTTTCTGTTTAGTTTTGTTTGCATTTTTGGTGCTGGGAGCTTGTGCTCCAGCTTGTTTTTATTGCTATGCAGGTAGTCGGAATGTCCCGAATTCAATTTCCAGTTTCTGTGTAAAACGCACGGTCGTGCGCATTTCTTCGCGCACGGTTCCAGTCCAATCGTGCGTTTCACACAGCAATCCTGGGGGCTTCTGTTTCTACCCGTGCGATTTGTTCCCGCACGGTTTCGGCCAAACCGTGCGAGAAGGAATTGCACGGCCTGCACCTTTTGACAAGCTTTCCAGTGCTCTGTGGTTAATCATGCGTTTTGTTCACGCACGGGCGGCATCGCCCGTGCGCGAGTAAAACGCACGGTTCCCCTGTTTTACCCTGTTTTCTGCGCTCTGTGTTTACCCGTGCGATTTCCTTCACGCACGGGCGGAATCACCCTTGCGCGAGTAAATCGCACGGGTCAACGCTTCTTCTTCCTCAAGCATTATCTGCGCGCGAATATCACACGGTTCACGCACGGTCGTGCGCCAGACCGTGCATGACCAATTTTCTGATCTTTTTCTATTTAAGAGCAGATTTTCTGCCATTGGAGAACAACTTAGACAGCGGAGACAGCTTCATTCCAGTCGATTTCGCCGCCGATTTAGGGCGAAACTCCGCCGTTTCACCTCCGCCCTTCATCTTCCACCAAGGAGAGAAGCTTCGACCATGCTCATGAAGTCTACATCTTGCTGGCGCTTGCTCTCGGCCTTCTCGTTCATCTACTACATTTGCATCAAGCTTTGACGCCATAGCCATCAAGCAAAGGGAAGCTTGCAACCTTCTTCCGGATCGTGACACAAAGAAGACGGGTCTATTGGAGGGTAGTGACAGCCTTCTCTACCCCGGACGCAGTTGAGGACTGAGCTTGGACGCGGATTGACAACCCGACGATTCCTTCTGCGAACCCTCAATAAGACTTCAGATTCGGTCGATCTCTTGCCTTGTTCTTCCTTTATTGGTGTATATGTGCTGTTAAATATTTCTATGTAGATGGTTTGCACTTTGGTTGTATATGTTATGTGTTTCATGTCTATGTGATTCCTATTTCATTTTACCGCTTAAGTTGCTTTAGTTGCGCCATCTTTCCATTCGCCATCCCATCCGGTCTTGCCGCACTAGCAATTGCTAGTGGCGTGCGCAGCGAAGAGGTGCCTACGACCCTCAAATTCTGGTTCTTACGCTTGCTTACTCGTCTATCCGCCTAGCGATTCGGTGCATAGCGGCTCGTGTAGTCTTCCATCCAGCCTGACGAAGCGATGCATAGTGGTATTGCATAGAAGCAGTTTGTAGTGTTTTATTTTTCTTTTCCGCAACCATCAAAACCCCCCATCGTTAACTCCGACCTAAGGACTTCAATCTCAAGTCCTCCTCGATATTGACTCCCCCCCTTACTGTGTTGCTTGAAGAGATCAATACTTGGAAAAGCTACCCATTTTATATTACTTGTGCGACCGGTACCCTTGCCGTTCAAACGCATCAAGTTTTGGCGCCGTTGCCGGGGAACACATTCGTGTGAGTTTTTGGAGAGGGAGATAGTAGATCGAAGCCCTTTTCTATTTGTACATTTCATTTTCTCCTTTGCTTTAATTTTTAGAAATTTTTGTTTTGCTTATTCCTTTTTGCTCTTCTCTGATTTTTGATTTAGATAGCAGATCTGTGCTATTTTCATTCTAGCTGTGTAGCTCTTTTCGGCAATTATTTTATTCGCGATGTACTCTGTTGCCGAGTGTTGTCTTTATGACGCTTTGCGCTGATGCATCGATGTGTGGGCGGAAACGAAAGCTGAGCATTGCGTTAGGTGTTTGTTATGTCAAGGTGTAGGCCACATGGTGAAGGATTGCCCTTGCTTGTGCAAGCCTTCTCCCTCTGTGGGTGTGCCTGCAGTAACCTCCCGTTCGCGGAAGACTGCTGTAGACAGGCTTACCAGGGTGTTGCCTGACCCATACACTGACATCGCGCACCTTGCTCGTTCTTTGCCCGTTGAGATTACCGAAGAATCTCTCGCCGCATACAGATCTTTCATGGGTCCCTCGGTTCCTTTTTATGAACTTCTCTTGAGTGATGACGATCACTCTGGTGTTAGCTTGCGAGAATTGGATCTGGAACTCGTGGATGCTCCTGAATGGGACGATGAGATTGTTCCGGTCGTCGACATGACGGCGTCTGCGAATGATTTTGCGATGGGGCCTGCTCATTCAGTGTTCGATGAGAGCAGTTTCCCCCCTCCGCAATTTTTGCCGAAGTTTGCTACTCCTTTTTCTTGTGAGTCGGCTGATGATGCCGTATTTGTGGATGATTCGGTGCCCGAGGTTGCGCCGAAGTGGGATGATGATTCCTCTATCTCCGATGGAGAATGTGGATCTTCGGAACACTTTTACGCACCCCGGTGGGATAAGGAATATTCCCTTTCTGATGCGAAGGTTTGCACCTCTTTATTGGACAAGGCGGTCCCTCTTACCACCGCGGACCTCAAGTTCTCGGATTCCCCTTGATACGACTCATGATATCGACGATGATCTATGCTTGGATCTCGCTGAGAGTGATACCGGGATCACTCTCCCATTATTGTTATTTGGGCAGATGGGTAACTGCTCTATCTCCGTATCGGTACCAGTTACGGCAACGGATTATGGAACAGTTACCTGTGCATTTCTCTTTTCATATGCCCATTAGTTAGTACTTTTCGGATCTCGAATAAGTCGTGCTGGGATGACAGTAACCCTAGTACTTATTTAGGAGTAGGATTAACTAGTTAGTATTTACTGTTTTAAAATTTGCTTTATGTATTGTTGTTTTGAAATTTTTTCTGCTTCAATGCGTGCTTGCGAGAGTTTTGCCTGCTTGTGCCTAATTCGGGAAGTGGTTTAGTCGCTCAAGTTATTCTTTGTTCCATTTGTTTTTTTTTATTTTTCGCTGTTGTCCCAGGATGAGGCTTCCCAGAGAAAATGACGCGAGTTGGACTGTTTTTGCAAACACACGGTTGGGGAAACCGTGCGCGGCAAAAACGCACGACCGTGCGTTTTTCTTTTATTAAAAACGCTAGCCGAGCGTTTTTGACGCACGCTGGCCCTAATCTCGTGCGTCTGCTCGAGCGACTGCATCGCCCCTTTCTTCTCCGGTGAAATTTCCTCCTCTTCCAGATCTTCCCCCATTCCTCCTCTCCTTCTCTTCCACTTTCTTTTCTCCTCATCGCCATGGGTTTCGAGAAGGTAGCAAGCTTATTGCGCGGCAGTGGTGGTGCTTCTTCCTACTCCACCTGGAATGTGGTTCCGGATGAGCCGGAAGGTGCTCCGGATGCTCAAGTGAATACTGAAGAGGTAGAAAGGATGCTCCGTTTCGGGCGGCCGGAGATGATAACGAGGTTTGATCGCCTTGTTCAAAAGCCGTTTTTGGATTTTCGCTTTGTGTCGGACGATGAGCTCGCGACTGTCGGCCTAAAGCTGGAAGTGGATCGCTTACTCGATGTGGGTTCATGAAGTCATCTTTTCTCCATTGTGGAGACAGGATTTCGTGAACTCACTCTTGAGTTCCTTTCCACCTTCCGCATCTTAGAACGACGCGACGCAGTTACTGCGGATTCCACTTCTGTGTCATTTCGGATGACCTCCCGTCCCTACACCTTCGGTGTGGGTATGCTCGCCGTACATGCCGGGATATACACCACTGAGGAGCTCATGGAGTCTGATGTTCTGTATCGACCCCATGAATTCCCCACTGGTGTATCTCCTCACGCATTCTGGCAGGAGATCACCGGTCTGACGCAGCAGTACGAGGCGCGTTTGGCCAAATCCTCCCGCATCATCTCGCCTGCCCTCCGCTACATTCAACACTTAATCGGGCATTGTATCAATGCCCGCGCGATGAGCCAGAATGTAGCGGGATGGTCGGATCTTCTATATCTCTACAACATGCAGCACGGTGTCCCTCTCCACCTAGGCCGTGTTTTGGCGGACTATTTCCTGCACCAGGCTACGTACGTTCCGCTGAAGGCTATCGGTGGATCGCATTTTATCACGCGAATTGCCAAGGGCTTGGGCATGTTTGATGGCTTGCCGGCCATGACTCCCGTCTCCCGCGGTGATTTCATTTCTGCGACCATGATGACTGCCTTTCGGTTGGTTCGTCGCGTTTCTTCCGGTGGTACTTGGCGCTACGTTGTTCGTACTATTGAGCGTGAGCAGCCAGCTCAGGCCTCTTCTGCAGACGCTGGTCCCTCTTCTGAGCCCAGCAGGTTCGTCGATGTCGCCCCTGATCATACTATGCAGTTTGCACCAGCTTCTTCCTTTTCCCTTGCCCCACATCGTAGGAGTTTCGCAGAGGACTATCCCGAATCTTACGCGCGGCAGGTGCAGCTGGAGCAGCTGATTCGCAATCAACACGATATGACCGAGCGCATTGCGAATTTTCTTGGGGTGCCTCCTGCTGTCCCTGCTCGAGCTTCTACTTCGCGTGCTCGTACTCCGCCTCCGCCTTTTTCTGATCTACCTGAGTGATTGCTGCTATTCTACCCGGATGGGGTTGTTTTCTATGCTTGTATTTTGTTATTTGTTTAACTGAATTTGTACATTACTTTATTCAGCTGGGCATCGTCCCCAGGGTGGCTATTAGTTGTTTTGTTTGCATTATCTGTCTTTCCTGTGCTATTGTGTTTAGTTTCATTTGATAGATGTGATGTGATATTGTGTTTGGTACTAACTCGCAAGTGTTGCTTGGCTTATATTTGTTATGGCTTGGTTTACATTTCCTTTTGCTTGAGCTATTTTGTAGGTGACCTATCCTTGGTGCGGTGAGGTGAGCTAAAACTTTTTGCAGGTTTGGCTTCATGCTTTAACGCCAATCTTCTGGTATGCTCATTTGCTGAGCATTGAGTAACTTCTTCCCCGACTTTTACTTCATTGCTTTTATTGTAAATCTTGTGATATGTTGTTTAGTTTAAGTCTGGTGGGGGAGAGTTACGAGTTACCTGTGCACATGCACTATATGCACTTGCATACCTCAAGAGTATTCTCATTTTCAGTTTTTATTTTATTTTATTATGCCATCATTGCGCACTTACACCGCACGAGCGTGCACTTAAGCACGCGCTCAACCCAAGTTTAATTTATTTCTTTGGTGCTAACTCTAAGATAGTGGTGCTGGCTTAGGATTTTAGGATAGAGTAGTGTGAAACTCGTGCAGTGCTCCTAATCGAGTACTCATGATGTGTAGAAATAGTATAGATTCAATTTTTCTTTATGCTCGTAGTTTGTACTTTTCTGCATTCATAAATATTGTTTGCACTACTCAAAATTGCTGAATCGGGAGTAATCGAACGGTAGAGTAGGAATGTGTGTAACCGCCACTAGCCTCGTATTGCTCGAGTCGGGAGGAAGAATCAACTTTCTCGGTGACTAAGAACTTGTCCTAAGCTACTCTCGAAGCATTGGTGCTTGAGTGTGATGTAGGCCGTCATTTGTTTAAGTTTGAGCCTTGTACCATTCCCGACGTCTATCCGTTGCTATCCCTGTTGAGCCTGTCCCTTCCTTTGACATCCCTACGCCTCGCTACCAAAGCCTTACAGCCTCACCTACTCGCACATCCAGGTGTGATCGCTTGGGTAGTTTGCTTTATTGTCATTTGTTTTCGTTATGTGCGACAGCTTGTGGTGTTTGTACAGCTTGTGATGTTTGTACAACTTGTGGTGTTTGTGCAGCTGTGGTGTTGCCGTGTTTTGTATTTGGTTGAGGCTATTTGGTTTAAAAGAAAAAAAATAGAGGAAAAAAAAGTAAATGAAATGAAATTGTCTGATTGGGAATAAAAAGAATATATATGTTGTTGTTAAGTTGTGAAATGTTTTTGATTTTGTGATCGTGGTAGGCGTGCACGTACTGTAAAAAAATCCAAGTCTGGTGGTGCGTTGCACGTGTTTATAGCTGTGATTTTTTTCGGGCGGTTTCATTTTGGATGTGCGTGTCCGTCTTGTTTACCTTTGTCTATCCCGCCTTCGCCTAAGCCCCATTACTTTCCTAAAAGCCCTACTGATTCACGCCTGAGTCAAGCTAGCGTCGTGGAGAGAGTGTGAACGTGCGAGCGCATGGTTCCCGACATTGGTGGATTCCTTTGGAGGTGATCCTGCGCCCCGGTCTTTGACAATGCTCACCTCAGTGGCCTGCCTACTTTCTTCCTGCTTATGACTGTACGATTCTCCAGCATTCCTATTTTGAGTGACTACAATATTTGTTTACGCCTGCCGAAATTTATATACTCCGTAGCATTATTAAAAAGTTTATCTATTTTATTCTCTGCACCCATGAGTATTTGATTTCTCGCTTTACTTTATTTTGAAAATTCTTAGCCAGCTAGCTATTTTCGAGTCCACGGAGAGATGATTTGCTCGGGACGAGCAAATGTTTAAGTCTGGTGGTGTGATGAGTCCGATATTTATAGTGTTTTTCGGACTCATCTGAGCTAGTTTTAACGCACTTGCACTTCACTTTTAGTATGTTATCGTTGATATTTCATTTATTCTGCTTTTCACGCTAAGTGCACTATTTTGGCCCAAGGGAGTGCAATTGCGCATTCTATTGTCGGGGGTATGCACATGGTGCTCCTCGTTATCTTTCTGTTTAGTTTTGTTTGCATTTTTGGTGCTGGGAGCCTGTGCTCCAGCTTGTTTTTATTGCTATGCAGGTAGTCGGGATGTCCCGAATTCCATTTCCAGTTTCTGTGTAAAACGCACGGTTGTGCGCATTTCTTCGCGCACGGTTCCAGTCCAATCATGCGTTTCACACAGCAATCCTGGGGGCATCTGTTTCTACCCGTGCGATTTGTTCCCGCACGGTTTCGGCCAAACCGTGCGAGAAGGAATTGCACGGCCTGCACCTTTTGCCAAGCTTTCCAGTGCTCTGTGGTTAATCTTGCTTTTTGTTCACGCACGGGCGGCATCGCCCGTGCGCGAGTAACACGCACGGTTCCCCTGTTTTATGCGCTCTGTGTTTACCCGTGCGATTTCCTCCACGCATGGGCGAAATCGCCCGTGCGCGAGTAAAACGCACGGGTCAACGCTTCTTCTTCCTCAAACATTATCTGAGCGCGAATATCGCACGGTTCACGCACGGTCGTGCGCTAGATCGTGCGTGACCAATTTTCTGATCTTTTTCTATTTAAGAGCAGATTTTCTGCCATTGGAGAACAGCTTAGACAACGGATACAGCTTCATTCCAGCCGATTTAGGGTGAAACTCCGCCGTTTCACCTCCGCCCTTCATCTTCCACCAAGGAAAGAAGCTCCAGCCATGCTCATGAAGCCTACATCTTGCCGGCGCTTGCTCTCGGCCTTTTCCTTCATATACTAGCTTTGTATCAAGCTTTGACGCCATACCCATCAAGCAAAGGGAAGCTTTCAACCTTCTTCCGGATCGTGACATGAAGAAAACGGGTCCATTGGAGGGTAGTGACAGCCTTCTCTACCCCGGACGCAGTTGAGGACCGAGCTTGGACGCGGATTGACAACCCGACGATTCCTTCCGCGAACCCTCAGCAAGACTTCGGATTCGGTCGATCTTCTTGCCTTGTTCTTCCTTTATTGGTATGTTTGCGCTGTTAAATATTTTTATGTAGATGATTTGCACTTTGGTTGTATATGTTATGTGTTTCATGTCTATGTGATTCCTATTTCATTTTACCGCTTAAGTTGCTTGAGTTGCGCCATCTTTCCATCCATCATCCCATCCGGTCTTGCCGCACTAGCAATTGCTAGTGGCGTGCGCAGCGAAGAGGTGCCTACGACCCTCAAATTTTGGTTCTTACGCTTGCCTACTCGTCCATCCGCCTAGCGATTCGGTGCATAGCGGCCCGTGTAGTCTTCCATCCCCGCCTGGCGAAGCGATGCTTAGCGGCATTGCATAGGAGTAGTTTGTAGTGTTTTATTTTTCTTTTCCGCAACCATCAAAACCCCCCATCGTTTACTCCGACCTAAGGACTTCAATCTTAAGTCCTCCTCGATATGAACTTCCCCCTTACTGTGTTCCTTGAAGAGATCGATACTTGGGAAAGCCACCCATTTTATATTACTTGTGCGACCGGTACACTTGCCGTTCAAACGCATCAGCATGTTGCTTTTTTTGTAGTGCTAGCTGTCTTATTAGTTGTTACTGGAAGCATTCAAGCTACCTTGTGGGTTGTTACTCGTTGGTGCTCTCTGGGCTAAAAGAAAGAACCAGAGACATGTTGTCGGACATGTCGGTCCGCTATTTTATTTATATAATAAATGAATAATTAATAGTTTAATACATTGTGTTGTCATTTTAATTTTCACAGTACATTGGTGGTGGCTTAACGGTGCTGATACGCCGTACCTTAAAACTATGGCCATGAATTTTTAGTCTGACTACTTCATCCTCTGGCTTTGAGAGGAACTGGAGCACCTTCGAGATGGTATACATTAATTTAGTTATGTAGTTAAACATTAATATCTTATTATATGATTGTATGCATTATTTAACTCTTTTTAAAAATTTACAGATACATTCTAAAAAGAGAAATAAACTTGATAGCAAGAGATTGAACGATTTAGTATTTGTAAAGTTCAATGTTTTGCTGAAATCGAAATATTCAGAGACATCTCGGGATCCATTGACAGCTCAGAATGTTGATCCTAGAATGGTACAAGAGTGGATGGTGAATGTTGATCCTGAGGAGGATGAAGATGAAGATGACGATGATGAAGTCTTTCTTGGCGAGGGGCTGATATGAGCGCAAATTGACAATATAGTCGACGCTGATCATGATGAAAGGAGACCTCAAAGATTAACTACAAGCAAAGAAGTGACAATTAGTTATCAAAGAAGGGGAAAGAGAAAAATATCTGAAGTAGACGAGGGAGATTTAGAGGGTTCATCGGATGAAGATCATATTCTATCTACTCTGCCGACTATAGATGAGTTTTTAGGTGATGAAAAATGAGGTATGTTTGAAATTTGATTTTTGAAATTTTAATCTTAAAATCACTAGTTTTGCAAATTTTTATCTTTAAAGTGTTGTATGTTAAATGCTACATATAGATTTTAATATTTAAAAGTTTAATAGGTTGTAGAATAGGTAGTACTGTGATATGTATAAAAATTAAAAAATAACATTTAATTACATATATAATAAATTAAATATTAAAATCTGATATATGAAATATCCCCGATATATCCCCCGATATATAAAAAACCGACATGAAAACCCAAACCGACGTGTCCCCGACATCCGACATTTGCAACAATGTTCTCCGGTGGATCTCTGAAGGAGGTGTATTTCTCCAAGGAGAAATTTGCCTAGGAAAACGAGGTCTGTAACCTACCGCCGCGCGCTATCAAGCTAGCGCCCCGCGGTAGCTTCCAGAACGTGTTTTTATGGATCAAAATATTTCGAATTTTTAATTAACTCTTAAAACCTTATTAACCCCCTCTAAGGTTGGCCACACGATCCAATAAGTGGTATCAAAGCCAGGTTATTCCAAAACGGTTTCACCACCGGGAATAATGATCAACCTCGATCTCGAATTGACTAGTGGGGATGAAACTTTATACACAGAAAATTCGTTAGCACCACCTTTATTCACATGAGTGAACTGTAACGAATAGAGAACACTAATGAGGAAATTTCTTATACCACTAGACATAGAAGTATCGAACATAACTTGTATCAAACCCCTAAATAACTTAATTAACTATGAGTGTCATATAAACGCTAAAGCTATGAACAGTTTGTTATGTAGGCTTAGTCAAGAAATTTTTAAACTCATCTACACGCTTCCCACTGCCTATGATTTATGAAAATTTCTTGAATCTACTTATAGCTCTCTTTCTGCAGATGACGAGTTAGAGCTATTTCTCCTGGATCCTAGTGAAGAACCAAATGGAGACTTGCTCTTGGAGAAAGAAATGACAACCACATTACAGGGAAGGGAAGATGCGATCTCAATGTTGGATGGGGTGACACATGAAGGAGTCAAAGAAATCTTATGCTCCAATCTTGCCACATTCAAGTGCACTGGAAGGCAATCAAATTCTCTTTTCTTTTGTAATTCTATCTCTACATTGCGTGTGCTAAACAATGCTAAACGTAGAATTAAGAAGTTGATGAGTATTAACTCAAAATTACGATTAGAAAATAAGAGGTTGAAAGCAAATTTCAATGTAGAATCTTCTAGTGGTCTGCTTAGCTCTTTCACATGCTCTTTAGATAACACTCCTTTACCTTGTTTAGATTATAATGAATTAGACAAAAGATACAAGGTACTTGAAAAAGAGTTTCGCTTTGCAAACGAACAAAATGATAAATTATGTTTTGAAAACTCATCGTCGAGAAGTGATTGTGTTGGGTGCAGGAATTATAAAATTGAAATTAAAGAGATGGATGAGATGTTTGAGAAATACAGAAATAAGTATGAAGCTCATATCGAATCTGTAATCTCCACTCTCAAAGATAGCACAATCACGTACAAAAAGGCTAAACATAATTTTAAAACTAAAAATAAAGAATTAGTTACAAAAATCAACATGCTTAAAGTGATTATGGTTAAGAACTCGCAAAACACAACTCCTAAGTTTTACGCAAAACTCGAAAGCACGTTGAATATGAACCATCATGAAATTACCTGGTCAATCAAAGGGAATATGAAACCTCTAACTAAAGTAAGTGAAATTCCTAATTATAGAAATTACCCTCACTTGCAAAAACAAACTACTCCTTACCTAAAAGCTAATGAATGTAGATTTCCTTTAAATAATCACCATGCCACGAGTCCCTATGCTAAGCCAAAGACTTTTAACTTAGGAAACAATTTCAATATATCCAAACCTCCAACGCCATATTATTCAATTGATGATAATCACATAAAGACTTGTAGGAAATCTAATGGAAATTTGCAATATAAACATAAACTTAAACCAAAGTATGAATGGAGACCCGTAGTGAAAAATACGCACCTATACTACTTGAAAGAGCACATTCATCATCCCATATGCTAACACGTAGTGTTTGGGTACCCAAGAGAATCGCCACACACGATCTCACTTGGATACCTAAAACTCCTCTCAGATAACATCATCCCATAAGCTGACACGTAGTGTTCCATTCATCCCCTTGTTGGATTCGGATCTGATGGCACCCACTCTTCAGATATACCTTCAAAAACACACTAGACTACTAAGCATATCAAGCGCATTGTCCAATTGGGGGATCCGAGAGCGATATTTGATAGTGATTTTATTAATCACTTGACTATCAACAACATGCGTCATGTTCCATCCTTCTTCGGAACTAGTAATGCGAGAACGACGCACAAGCTGATGATCTCCCTAATATGACCTTTTAATATCAGATTAATCATCTACCTATGGAGTTCCTCATGCTCTTTCAGATTAATACGATAATGGGAAAGATGAGGTAAGCTAACTTGTGGCATCTAGTCAATATGGTTTGGATATCTCTCATTAGAGGGAGCTGATCGCGCAACTCCCCCGACATATTCTCAGAGAACTCGTCAATAAAAGATAGTATGACCTAGAGATGTCTATCATGGTGGGGGTGGAATCAATGCTAGATCACATATAAACAACATCAGAAGGGTGTGAAGATCTCTATGGGACTCTAGGAACAAGATTGTTTTTCTGGGGGAGAAAAAACAATCTTATGCCCATTGCGCTCGAAAGAATGAGAGTTCTTTTTACCGTTATGTAGGACATGTCTATCATAATGCCAAGGTCACCCTAATAGAATGCGACAGACCTCGATAATAATGACATGGTACTAAACCACATCATAATATGTGTTACTTATTGAAAACTCTACGAGACATTGGTGCGTGATATGTATCGTAGTACTACTGGTGACCCGTGATAAACTGTAAGGTTTTCCTAATGGCTTTATTTTTAATTTTAACTTATCAACTATGCATTGAGAAACAAATTTCTCCATACTGCCGTTATCTTTTGATCTAACAAAATTGTCTCTGTATGTCGACGGTCGTACGAAAAATATTGTTCCTCAACCAGTCATTAAAAGCATTTCCCCGATTGGTTAGTTGGCTGTGGTGGAGAACGCAAATTAGCTGATCAGGTTATTCTCCTTTGACCTTTAACTTGCTTTCTAACTCGAACTCGGTAATAGGATCAGACTGGGTGTCGCTAAAGAAGACTCCATACTCAGGTCCTTGCCTGTTTTCAGAATTAATGATAGTGACCAAGTTACGTCGTCGGGATTTTGAAGACTTATGACCCAGCTCCGTCTACTTAAGACATCTAAACACACAAAACTGTGTTTTAGATCCTATAATCTCCTTGCCTCTAGAGGGTGCGACAGGAAGTGCGGGGGTACTCAAGAGTATGGTTGGACGAGAGGGTCCTACGGTCCTAACCATTGGGGTAGAGGTGTGTGCTGGTCTATCAGTAGACCTAATTCCGCATGTCCTCTTCTACATGGCCTCTACTATACGTGCTCGACTCGAGATTTCTCTTAAGTCCCTATAGTCATGAAACTCTAATTGATCTCTAATGGAATAGCATAACCCTTTCATATAACGGAATACAGTCACGTCATCGCCCTCTCGGAGATCGAGGCGAGACTGCAGTATAAGAAACTCATTCGTGTATTCGTCAACGGATAATTTGTCTTATCGCAGGTTATGAAACCTACAATAGAAGGTCTGCAAATAATTGGGTGAAACATATCTTTTATGCAATTGTGTTTTAAATTCTGTCCATGCGATGATTGTGGCAATTATGTTTTCGAAATCACTCGCGACGTTTCAATTTCGAAAAAAGGCGTTAATCGTTATTTGAGAATGAACTCTCGAATGTTTTACGAGTCGAACCGTCATGGTATCCTTTCATCCACATGAGAAATCACAAATAATAATTTACGTGGTAACGATAACTTAAAATAGTACGAATGTTCAAAACAAGCTTATAATATTTAACCAGATCACATAAGGTTATTCTAAGTAGATGGAGCAAGTAAGATGAGGCGGAGTTTACCTAAGTATACACAAATCTACGACAAAGGGGAGGAGGCCGCCTCAACTTCAGTTGAACAAGCTGCTGTTGGGCTGTTCTCGGGTTGCGGTCGACGACATAGAAGGTTGGAAGGTCGTAACGTCCGACTACTAGAAGGAGGTGAGTAGTGGAACTCTGGTCGCTGGAACAAGTTGTTGGCGTCGACCGTGACCCGAGGGATCATCTACGCTGCCAGGAGGTTCTTGCGATGAGTGAGGAAGATTTGATGGAGCGTCCAGGCTAAGGAGTCAACGGTCCCGTCGAACGATAGAGTAGGGAAAGCTGGTCGTTGTCTTTGCCCTGGAGGTTCCGTCAGCTTGGCGGGGGAAGGTGATCAAAAGGGGAGTCGCGTGAACAATGGCTTCTCCATTTTATAGAAGAAAACAAAAAAATTTTGTTTCCTCTGTGATTTATGTGTCCTCTTTCACAAGATCCAAATTCTTTCCTCTTTTATTTATTTCCTAGATCCTTTCTTATTGAATTGGGAATATGATACGCACGTGCTCATAATTTCATTTATCTTGTCTTTATTTTTTGCTTATTGATGTGAGCCCCCTCCCTATATAAGGAGGTGGTATGGGAGTGTTAGGGCATCTTATGTTATTAGGGTTTTGGGTCTCCTCTTGGAAAGGCTTCTTGGAGGAACCAGCCTCCAGAAGTAGGGCACGAGTATACCTCGTGATTGTATCTGGTGTTTTCATCTAGTGAACTGATTTTCTCATACTCGTATCATTGGTCCGACCTGCCTCATCGCCCGCTCGTGGCCGTCGGTGTTGCTTCCGCTCCCAAAACAGTTGATCTTTCCGTTTCCGCACCAGCTCCCTAACCCGAATCAGCCGCGGGATCGATCCACCGAGTCTTCGCCGCTCCCAGCTCGCGTTTCCGCGCTCGATACACCGAGACCTAGCTGCTTGTATTGCATCTGCTGCACCAGATCACAGCTCCGCCGCAAGCAATCGACCCTCCCTGCTTCCAGCTTTCAGCCATTTGCAGCGCCGACTCCACCGCTCTCCGCCATTCTCTGCACCACAGCGCGGCTGTCCGACTGTGCCCACAGCGCCGCTCGTCGCCAGTTCCGTTAGCTTTCGCGCCGGCCCGATCAAGTTCTCGTCGATCCCTTCTGCCTGCATTGCTTCTGTTAGTTCTTCGGCCGCTCCGCTTGCTTCGACTTGATCCGTGCGTCCGTTCGCTGCTCCTCCTGGTCCAAACACGACTTCCTTCACTCCTCCAGCCAGCATCAGTTCCCTCCAGTAGTCCTCTACTCCGTCAGTTGCAATCCGATCCCCTCTCAGCAACACCGCCGATTCATATGGCAAAGAGTCGAATGGACTCCCGCGTGGAAGCCCATCAAACACACCCTCACCAGCATCAACTCGCGTCTCAACGCCTAGGCCGAGAAGCTCACGTCACTTATGACCATGCTTCACAACCTGCAACTCGGCCAGAACTTCGGGCATACTCCTTTCGCCTTGGGGTCCCCCAACACAGTGGCTCCCGCAGATCCCGTCTTGACGGGCTTACCTCCACAGCTCCCACGTTCCGACATCCCCACCTTCAACGGGACTGACCCACTTGGGTGGATTTCCTGCGCCGAATAGTTTTTTGATCTTCACTAGACTCCTTCGGCTCAGCAGGTCTCAACAACAATCATCGGCATGGAAGGGTCCACCCTCCATTGGGTTCGCTGGCTCCGCCAATCCTCCCCTGGCCTCACATGGATGGCCCTCATTCAGCGGTACGACCACCGCTACTCCGACTCCATTATCGAGCGCCTTTGCGGAGTCCGCCAAACCGGCTCCATTGACTCGTACGTTGATATGTTTATTGAGCTGGTCACCCATGTCCCAGGACTTCCCCCGATCATTACTTGGCATGCTACATGCATGACCTGCAACCACAAATCCAAGCCCGCCTCCGCACCCTTCAGCTAGTCACTGCGAACCAAGCCATTGACCTCTCCCCACTGGTGGAGGCCGAATTCCTCGTGCTGTCCGAGGACCCTCCTTCCTCACTGCCTCCCTCCAAACCTCCCTACCAGCCATACTTTCCTCCCCTGACGAAAAAGCCACCACTGCCACCTCCTCTACCTCGTCCAACCAATATGGGCCCACGCAACCACCGTCCTGTCCCCACTAACAGCCTATCCACCCAAGAGTACCATGAATTACGGAGCAAGGACCCGTGTTTTCGTTGCAGATAACCCTACTTGCCTACTCACGATTGTCCTATGAAGGAGCTCCAGTGCCTCATCGGGGAGGACATGCACGAGCTCACAGCTGCTGACTTGGACGCACTGACGATCATCGATGTACCTCCGGACGACGCTTCAGGCACCTCTACGTCTGCCCCCCCTCCTGTGGGGTGTATTGTTATGCACGTGCGCGTAACTTCTTTTATCTTGTCTTTATTTTATGTTTATTGATGTGAGCCCCCTCCCTATATAAGGAGGTGGTATGAGAGTGTTAGGGCATCTTATGTTATTAGGGTTTTGGGTCTCTTCTCGAAGGCTTCTTGGAGGAACCAGTTTCCAGAAGAAGGTCACGAGCATACCTCATGATTGTATCAGGTATTTTCATCTAGTGAAGTAATTTTCTCGTACTCGTATCAGAATAAGCTTCAGAATCTCTTGGATTTTATTTATTTTCATCTTAACCTTATGCGATCTTAATTACCGAACCATTTATTCATTATCTCACCGGGTGGTCAAACCGATGAGCCTAAAATTCCAAATATAAAATGATGCGCTGGAAAGAAACACATGATATAAAATAAATAAATAACTGACGCTGGTATCATTGTCGAATGTAGTTGTTGGGATGTCAGAGGTTTTGAAGGTACAGTCATTGTGGCGGAATTGGAGTGATATAGATAGTTGCGATGATCATGTTGAGTTGATCAGAGATGATGGATATGTGAGAGGAGTTACGGTTGGACATGGATAAGAGGGTGATGGCTTCTTAAAAGGTGCAAAAACGGGTACGCCCATTTCTGGGAGTTGGGGCTGAGAGGAGGGATAGTCAGAGAGTGACGATGCCAACAATGAATAGGACGACTATATATCTGTGAACAAGAACTTCAGTGATACAGGAAATGAGAAACAAGAACAAGCTCAAAAGTAGCAAATGATAGCAAATAATGCTTACATATTTAGACAAGACCATGTCCCAAGCTTACATAACTTAAAAATTGCATTTGTATAGTTGATAGGGAGCGGGTCATAGATATTTAATCAGACGAATAAATGAAAACATATCTAAGGGGATTACAATATTTGCTTGCTATCCTTTCTAGGGTTCTAGTATTTATAGAAGAGATTTGGGGAAAACTACTAGAATCGAGTAACGTTTTGGCATGAAAGAGGCAACCGATGACCATGGCTTCGCTATGAAACGTCGAATCTAATTTGTTGGTGGGGGAAGCTGGATAGCATTTGCCAAAAGGGGTTGTTGTGGTGGCTTGGTGAGAAGCATACACTGGGATGTTTGCGTCAAAGATGTGGGGAGCATCCTCATTGATTTCGATGTCTCATGGGGGGCTCTATGATGCGGAGCAGAGACGAGGACGCGTTTTGGGCCCGTTTGGGGCTTATTTGGCAACTTTCCATATATGGCGTGCCCGGATCGACGATCGGGCTCCGCGATTGCGTCCGGAGCATCGCCGCGAGTCAAAACGCTATATTACTTTATATTTTTTGAGTTTATTTTGATGTATTTTAAGGGCTAACCCACCAGCCAATCATAGCCATTGATATGGATACCCTAGTTTGTGTTTTCTTATAAATAGGATGCTAGGTGGCTGATTTGAGACCATTGCAGAATTTGGAGAGTTCATTTTCGGATTCCTGCGATCCTTCCCCGGTGCCGACGCCGTGGAGCCCTAGGTGACGACTCCTAGGTTGTTTTCTTCATCCCCAAGGTAATACCCATCCATAGCCTTCTCCTCCCCTCTTCCCTTTCGTGGATCCAGTCCCCCCCGCTCCGAAAACCCTAGATCTAATTGATCTAGCACTACTTTTCCCCGATCTACCGTCCACTTACGTATTCCCACTCCCGTAGCCCGGATCCGCCCTAAAATTAACGGATCTACCCACCGACACTCCGATCCATTCTCTAGTGGCCGGATCTCACCGTTTACGGCCCACATCCCCTCTTTTCCACCGTGGGCAGCCACCGTGACGTCACCGTGCCACCGTGTTCGCCTCCGATCGCCCGTTTTGCATCCGATCCCTCAAATTCTCCCCCACCTCGGATCAGCCCACTGCATCGTGAGTATCTCGTGGTATTGTGTTTTGTATTTGACATTTGCACTTGGTTGTTTATCTATATTTGTGCTGTGATCATAGTTTGGTAGTTGTTGTACTTTTACGCTAATATTTGTTTGTGGAATTAATCGCCGCCGCTTGCTTAGGCCCTCCGCGCGGAGGAAGCCGTTACCAAATTGCTAAAATTATTTAATTGCTTCTTTATTTTGATTAACTGCGTGGTGTTGTTAATTCTCACTGCTTAAATTAATTGTCTTTGCTATCCGACTATTTCATTGCATGTAGCATTGCATTCGCATATCCCCTCACACGTGCACGTAGAGTCCTAGCTTCCGAGCACCACTAGCCTACCCCTACATCAAATTGGTATCAGAGGGAGGTTAGGCCATTTGCATGCTTTGTAGTGGTAGGCCATATAGAGTCTTTAGGTTTATCCATGACTAATTATCGGCGTCGCTCCTCTCCTCTCTTGAGAGATTCGGAGTCCGCCTATACTCAATCTCATAGAGCGACTTCAGAGAAATCCTCACGTTATCACGATGATTATTATCGTCTGCGGCACACCACTTTCCGAGATCGTGTCAACCCACCGACACAACCTCACTATGCCAGAGACGATCAGTATGATAATTGTCGTCGCTCATATACTTACACGCGAGCGGATCGTGTTGATCCTTCGACTCGACCCGATTACCTTAGGGATGATTATTTTGAGGATCCTCACTTTGAGAGAGATCTTGAGAGTCAGTTTCGTACAGTTTCCCCTTCCTTTGACGGCTCATCGAGTCCCGAGTTTTTCAGTTTTTGGTTCGTGGATATTGAGTATTATCTCGATTATTTTGAATTATTCGTTGAGCGTCACATCAAGTTTGCGAAACTTAGGCTTTTAGATCAGGCGAGAACATATTGATCTAGCGTAGAGAGGACTCGCGAACGAGACCGTCTTCATCGTGTCACGAGTTGGGTGGGCATGAAGCGTATTTTGTGCCAGAGGTATCTGCCTTCATCATATCGGAGTCGCTTGCTCGACCAATTATTTTCCCTTCAGCAAGGACCTATGTCTGTCGTTGAGTATAGGGATCGTTTTGATGAGTTGGTTGTGAGAAGTGATATCCGAGAGGACCCAGCCATGACCACCACCCGATTTCGGTCTGGACTTCGATCTGATATACGTACTGAGGTGGCTTATCACAGTTCGAAGTCTCTCGAGCAGACATATCAGCTCGCCCTCCGCTATGAACAGTCCTTGAGATCCGTAAGAGCTGGTCGATGGGATTCTCTCCTTGACCTCCGCAGTACGAGTCCCTCCCCTATTGAGGACACCACGATGCCTGGTGCGGATTGCTCCCACCCCAGTGAGGTGCTTAGCCCAGTGAGTGACCTACCTTTGGTTTCTGATCCTCCTCTAGTGGCAGTTGGCACTGACCGAGAGTGAGCCTGAGCGACCTATTGAGTCTGTAGTGTTGTGCCCCTCACCCACACCTCCACTTTTGGCATGTCTGGGTTTGATTAACACTCATACCCTAGACTCATGTCTTGACACCGCATCCGCAGACCCAGTCTTGAGCGTAGGTTTATGTCACTTTTCCCTTGGCATTACCCTGAGCCACGTTACGATCGAGAGCTCAGAGTTTGGTGTTGATCTCGTAGTGGCTATGTCACCCATGCACAGGGGCACTACCCCTTTCGATGGTACTCATCGGGAGGACCTTGACCTTAGTGACGAGCCCTGTGACGAGCCCCCTGTTGAGCCTCGTGATGATCTGCCACATCTTGGTGAGGTTGAGACTCGGGTGAGTCACTCAGGTATGACGCCTCTTTCATCCTCATCTCTGGCCTTGCCCCAGAGAAGGGACCTTGAGTGGAGCATGACATATGTAGGGCCTACCTTGAGTCCATTTGAGCATACTCATATTGTGAGGACCTACCTTATGACACCTCATACACTGGATGAGTTTTGGGACACGCCACCCGCTGAGCCACCCGATGAGTTCTTTCTTGTCTGGGACGCTCACCACATTTTAAAGTCACGACTTCTAGTCAATGCACACGATTTTCACTCAGGTGGTCGTCTCCTTCGTGATGACTTTTCTTACACACCTCCTGGGGACCCCCCTGATGCGCCACGTTCCCCGAGAGACATTTGGCTCTTTACGAGCTCGTATTTGAGTATAGTTGTCTCTCACGGTCATCTGAGCACTCGTCACATACAGGATGAGTTTGTCTACACTCCACCGAAAGAACCTCCTGATAGGCCACCACATTTGAGAGACATCTCAGGAATTATTAGATTTTCTTATAAGGAGTGTACAGTGTCTGTCATGTTGTCTTTGCATCATTTGCATTACCTGCATGAGTCTGCTGAGTCATTTGCACAGCATTTGCATGTTTTGCATGAGTCGGTCCGCCGACGAATAATAGCAAGCAATGAAAATTACAAAACCCACGCAGATAAGTGAAGGCGAGAGCAAATACTTAATGTAGGCGAGAAGGTAATGGTGCGAGTCCGCCCTGCGAGGCTCCCTTCGGGGCCTGCCAAGAAGTTAAGCGCGAGGCAAATGGGTTCGTACTCAATTATTAGTCGTATTGGGACCAACGCCTACCGACTTGACATCCCGGCCAGTATGGGAATTCGCCCTGTGTTTAATGTTGAAAATTTGACTCCGTACTATAAACCTCATGAGTATGTGGACCCGAGCAATGGAGATACCCAAGCACCCCCATCCCCACTGTCGTTACCATATCACCCTCATACGTCCTCACCCATTGTTGACCTCCACCCACCTGGGGACTCGTCTTCTTTGGTTTCACCACAGGCACCACCGATCGCACCGGGATCCACCACTCGTGAGTTGAGCGTTGAGAGCTTTATGGAGACCAGACTCCACCAGTGCATTTCCACTACAGACGTTGGTGACTCTTGGGTACTTGCAGCAGAGCTTGATCGATTCGCCCCTGGACTTCGACTTCAGCACGTCCGTCTCCATTCACCGGAGATGACATCTTTTCAGTCAGGGGGAGTTGATTGGCGAGAACACTTTCCAGCGACGACACTTGGGCGACCTCTGGTGGACTTCTTCGAGTTTTACCCGGCATGCAGCGAGAGAATTTTGATCCCTATTCATCGGGAGATGAATTCATTCAAGCCGGGGAGATTGATGCGGAGCAGAGACGAGGACGCGTTTTGGGCCCGTTCGGGGCTGATTTGGCAACTTTCCATATATGGCGTGCCCGGATCGACGATCGGGCTCCGCGATTGCGTCCGGAGCATCGCCGCGAGTCAAAACGCTATATTACTTTATATTTTTTGAGTTTATTTTGATGTATTTTAAGGGCTAACCCACCGACCAATCATAGCCGTTGATGGGGATGCCCTAGTTTGTGTTTTCTTATAAATAGGATGCTAGGGGGCTGATTTGAGACCATTGCAGAATTTGGAGAGTTCATTTTCGGATTCCTGCGATCCTTCCCCGGTGCCGACGCCGTGAAGCCCTAGGTGACGACTCCTAGGTGGTTTTCTTCATCCCCAAGGTAATACCCTTCCATAGCCTTCTCCTTCCCCCTTCCCTTTCGTGGATCCACTCCCCCCCGCTCCGAAAACCCTAGATCTAATTGATCTAGCGCTACTTTTCCCCGATCTACCGTCCACTTACGTATTCCCACTCCCGTAGCCCGGATCCGCCCTAAAATTAGCGGATCTACCCACCAACACTCCGATCCATTCTCTAGTGGCCGGATCTCACCGTTTACGGCCCACATCCCCTCTTTTCAACCGTGGGCAGCCACCGTGACGTCACCGTGCCACCGTGTTCGCCTCCGATCGCCCGTTTTGCATCCGATCCCTCAAATTCTCCCCCACCTCGGATCAGCCCACTGCATCGTGAGTATCTCGTGGTATTGTGTTTTGTATTTGACATTTGCACTTGGTTGTTTATCTATATTTGTGCTGTGATCATAGTTTGGTAGTTGTTGTACTTTTACGCTAATATTTGTTTGTGGAATTAATCGCCGCCGCTTGCTTAGGCCCTCCGCGCGGAGGAAGCCGTTACCAAATTGCTAAAATTATTTAATTGTTTCTTTATTTTGATTAACTGCGTGGTGTTGTTAATTCTCACTGGTTAAATTAATTGTCGTTGCTATCCGACTATTTCATTGCATGTAGCATTGCATTCGCATATCCTCTCACATGCGCACGTAGAGTCCTTGCTTCCGAGCACCACTAGCCTACCCTTACATCAAATTGGTATCAGAGGGAGGTTAGGCCATTTGCATGCTTTGTAGTGGTAGGCCATATAGAGTCTTTAGGTTTATCCATGACTAATTATCGGCGTCGCTCCTCTCCTCTCTTGAGAGATTCGGAGTCCGCCTATACTCAATCTCATAGAGCGACTTCAGAGAAATCCTCACGTTATCACGATGATTATTATCGTCTGCGGCACACCACTTTCCGAGATCGTGTCAACCCACCGACACAACCTCACTATGCCAGAGACGATCAGTATGATAATTGTCGTCGCTCATATACTTGCACGCGAGCGGATCGTGTTGATCCTTCGACTCGACCCGATTACCTTAGGGATGACTATTTTGAGGATCCTCACTTTGAGAGAGATCTATAGAGTCAGTTTCGTACAGTTTTCCCTTCCTTTGACGGCTCATTGAGTCCCGAGTTTTTCAGTTATTGGCTCGTGAATATTGAGTATTATCTCGATTATTTTGAATTATTCGGTGAGCGTCACATCAAGTTTGCAAAACTTAGGCTTTTAGATCAGGCGAGAGCATATTGGTCTAGCGTAGAGAGGACTCGCGAACGAGATCGTCTTCATCGTGTCACGAGTTGGGTGGGCATGAAGCGTATTTTGTGCCAGAGGTATCTGCCTTCATCATATCGGAGTCGCTTGCTCGACCAATTATTTTTCCTTCAGCAAGGACCTATGTCTGTCGCTGAGTATAGGGATCGTTTTGATGAGTTGGTTGTGAGAAGTGATATCCGAGAGGACCCAGCCATGACCACCACCCGATTTCGGTCTCGACTTCGATCTGATATACGTATTGAGGTGGCTTATCACAGTTCGAAGTCCCTCGAGCAGACATATCAGCTCGCCCTCCGCTATGAACAGTCCTTGAGATCCGTAAGAGCTGGTCGATGGGATTCTCTCCTTGACCTCCGCAGTACGAGTCCCTCCCCTATTGAGGACACCACGATGCCTGGTGCGGATTGCTCCTACCCCAGTGAGGTGCTTAGCCTAGTGAGTGACCTACCTTTGGTTTCTGATCCTCCTCTAGTGGCAGTTGGCACTGATTGAGAGTGAGCCTGAACGACCTATTGAGTCTGTAGTGTTGTGCCCCTCACCCACACTTCCACTTTTGGCATGTCCGGGTTTGATTAGCACTCATACCCTAGACTCATGTCTCGACACCGCACCCGCAGACCCAGTCTTGAGCGTAGGTTTATGTCACTTTTCCCTTGGCATTACCCTGAGCCACGTTACGATCGAGAGCTCAGAGTTTGGTGTTGATCTCGTAGTGGCTATGTCACCCATGCACAGGGGCACTACCCCTTTCGATGGTACTCATCGGGAGGACCTTGACTTTAGTGACGAGCCCTGTGACGAGCCCCCTGTTGAGCCTCGTGATGATCCGCCACATCTTGGTGAGGTTGAGACTCGGGTGAGCCACTCAGGTATGACGCCTCTTTCATCATCATCTCTTGCCTTGCCCCAGAGAAGGGACCTTGAGTGGAGCATGACATATGTAGGGCCTACCTTGAGTCCATTTGAGCATACTCATATTGTGAGGACCTACCTTATGACACCTCATACACTGGATGAGTTTTGGGACACGCCACCCGCTGAGCCACCCGATGAGTTCTTTCTTATCTGGGACGCTCACCACATTTTAGAGTCACGACTTCTAGTCAATGCACACAATTTTCACTCAGGTGGTCGTCTCCTTCGTGATGACTTTTCTTATTCACCTCCTGGGGACCCCCCTGATGCGCCATGTTCCCCGAGAGACATTTGGCTCTTTACGAGCTCGTATTTGAGTATAGTTGTCTCTCACGGTCATCTGAGCACTCGTCACGTACGGGATGAGTTTGTCTACACTCCACTGAAAGAACCTCCTGATAGGCCACCACATTTGAGAGACATCTCAGGAATTATTAGATTTTCTTATAAGGAGTGTACCGTGTCTGTCATGTTGTCTTTGCATCATTTGCATTACCTGCATGAGTCTGTTGAGTCATTTGCACAACATTTGCATGATTTGCATGAGTCGGTCCGCCGACGAATAATAGCAAGCAATGAAAATTACAAAGCCCATGCAGATAAGCGAAGGCGAGAGCAAATACTTAATGTAGGCGAGAAGGTAATGGTGCGAGTCCGCCCTGAGAGGCTCCCTTCGGGGCCTGCCAAGAAGTTAAGCGCGAGGCAAATGGGTTCGTACTCAATTATTAGTCGTATTGGGACCAACGCCTACCGACTTGACATCCCGGCCAGTATGGGAATTCGCCATGTGTTTAATGTTGAAAATTTGACTCCGTACTATAAACCTCATGAGTATGTGGACCCGAGCAATGGAGATACCCAGCCACCCCCTTCCCCACTGTCGTTACCATATCACCCTCATACGTCCTCACCCATTGTTGACCTCCACCCACCTGGGGACTCGGCTTCTTTGGTTTCACCACAGGCACCACCGATCGCACCGGGATCCACCACTCGTGAGTTGAGCGTTGAGAGCTTTATGGAGACCAGACTCCACCAGTGCATTTCCACTACAGACGTTGGTGACTCTTGGGTACTTGCAGCAGAGCTTGATCGATTCGCCCCTGGACTTCGACTTCAGCACGTCCGTCTCCATTCACCGGAGATGACATCTTTTCAGTCAGGGGGAGTTGATCGGCTAGAACACTTTCCAGCGACGACACTTGGGCGACCTCTGGTGGACTTCTTCGAGTTTTACCCGGCATGCAGCGAGAGAATTTTGATCCCTATTCATCGGGAGATGAATTCATTCAAGCCGGGGAGATTGATGCGGAGCAGAGACGAGGACGCGTTTTGGGCCCGTTCGGGGCTGATTTGGCAACTTTCCATATATGGCGTGCCCGGATCGACGATCGGGCTCCGCGATTGCGTCCGGAGCATCGCCGCGAGTCAAAACGCTATATTACTTTATATTTTTTGAGTTTATTTTGATGTATTTTAAGGGCTAACCCACCGACCAATCATAGCCGTTGATGGGGATGCCCTAGTTTGTGTTTTCTTATAAATAGGATGCTAGGGGGCTGATTTGAGACCATTGCAGAATTTGGAGAGTTCATTTTCGGATTCCTGCGATCCTTCCCCGGTGCCGACGCCGTGAAGCCCTAGGTGACGACTCCTAGGTGGTTTTCTTCATCCCCAAGGTAATACCCTTCCATAGCCTTCTCCTTCCCCCTTCCCTTTCGTGGATCCACTCCCCCCCGCTCCGAAAACCCTAGATCTAATTGATCTAGCGCTACTTTTCCCCGATCTACCGTCCACTTACGTATTCCCACTCCCGTAGCCCGGATCCGCCCTAAAATTAGCGGATCTACCCACCAACACTCCGATCCATTCTCTAGTGGCCGGATCTCACCGTTTACGGCCCACATCCCCTCTTTTCCACCGTGGGCAGCCACCGTGACGTCACCGTGTTCGCCTCCGATCGCCCGTTTTGCATCCGATCCCTCAAATTCTCCCCCACCTCGGATCAGCCCACTGCATCGTGAGTATCTCGTGGTATTGTGTTTTGTATTTGACATTTGCACTTGGTTGTTTATCTATATTTGTGCTGTGATCATAGTTTGGTAGTTGTTGTACTTTTACGCTAATATTTGTTTGTGGAATTAATCGCCGCCGCTTGCTTAGGCCCTCCGCGCGGAGGAAGCTGTTACCAAATTGGTAAAATTTTTTAATTGCTTCTTTATTTTGATTAACTGCGTGGTGTTGTTAATTCTCACTGCTTAAATTAATTGTCGTTGCTATCCGACTATTTCATTGCATGTAGCATTGCATTCGCATATCCCCTTCCACGTGCACGTAGAGTCCTAGCTTCCGAGCACCACTAGCCTACCCCTACCTCGCATATCCCCTTCCACGTGCACGTAGAGTCCTAGCTTCCGAGCACCACTAGCCTACCCCTACATCACTCTATAGGGATGAAGACGGGTGAGTGTGATAAGCAGGGTAATTGTATTTAGTTAATGCAATTTTAGGGTTGTGAGCATGCATGCCTATGAAAGGCTGGATTTCAACTCCTATTCCAAATGTAACCAACCAATCACATTTATAGTTGATCTTGTGAGTTTAACGTTATATTTTATTTCCGTAGGCTGCCCTTTCGTATAATTTTAACTTCTCATATTGTTGACTCGGAGACAGTTTGATTTATGATCTTTATATTTTTGTAAAATTTCTCCTGCCATCTCATTTTTTTTTATATAAAGAAAATATAAGTTATATTATATAGGTTGATGAAAACTGTTCATAATATTTCATTAGTTTGTGTTTATGTAGTAGTTGGCAAGATCAAATGGAAAATGTGGATTCATAAACTCAACTTTAAGTTGTTAAAATAATTCTATTAATGCCGCTGTTGCTGATATTTATAGTCATGATTCGTGTATTTTGGGCTTATTCCATTTCAGATTATATTACTAGGAAACAAGCATTGGGTGGATTGTTGCTTTTACTTCCTGAGAGGTTTGACTTCAAAGAATCAGCTGAAAAGATGACAAGTGATGACGTGGATGGTGATAGCCTAGTGAGGAGCAGTATGGTTGAGTTGGAAAAATTGCTCATACACACATATCTTCCTGTAAGTAAAATATGCCTTTGGAGGTTTGAATCTTATGCTTTGATACTTTTATATATCATCAGAAGTGTTGCGGCCAAACTCTTCGCTCCGGTAGGACCGGATTAACTTTGACCGCCTTAGTCCACGGAGCGGTTGAGCGCGCACACAGTCAATGAGAGAGAGATTATGCACACGATGTTTTGACGTGGAAAAATCCCTCAACCGGGTAAAAAACCACGTGACCGGGTCTGTGCAGGTCAAACTCCACTATTTGTTTCAGGTTACAACTTTCTTGAAAAATCGAGGGAGACAGGCCGCTCCTCGTTACACTGTGGGGGATGAGAGAGGAGTTCAGGCTCACGACGAGCGATAGGCTGCTCCGCGTGAGGTTACTTGCCGGACGTTGCGCACGAACGGGTGCTTCCTGTCACAGGAATCTTCTTCTCGCCGCTCACTTGTGGACTTAGAAGGATTTATGGTGGAGAGGCGGAAGCTTGAAGGTGGCTCGTAGGAGGAATCTGACAAAGCTTTGATCGGAGGAAGAAGAAAGCAGAGAGGAGAAAAAAGTGAGAAATGAGGAGGTCTGATGCTCTTTTTATAGTCTCTAGGAGGTGATTACGGTGGTTATGCGGCTATCCGCACACCGTAACCACCAACATAATTATTTTTAGTATAGTTAGGGGTGTACATTTTGATCATTAAATCCGCTGTTCGTAGACCGATATCTTAATAAAAAATATTCCCCCACTAACCATGTTGGTTAGTGGGTGGTTACGCATAAAATGGATGGTGACGATCACATTAGAGCGATAAAACGGCGGGGAAGGGCCGCCATGCATGGGCGACCAACCCGTCGGCGACGTCCGCCGGCGTAGGAAGTCGTGGCCGGCGGGACGGTCGGTCATGGCGGGAGAGCTCGCGGCCGCGGGCGGCCGCGAGGAGGGGTGGGCGGACGCGGCCGTCCAAGCAGGCGGAGCTTCGCGGGCGTGGGAGGCGGGCGCGGGAGGCGGGCGCGGGAGGCGGGCGCGGGAGGCGGGCGCGGGAGGCGGGCGCGGGAGGAGGGCGCGGCCGGGCGCGGACGCCTGAGCGGGCGGAGCCTCGCGGCCGCGGGAGGCCGCCGTGGGAGGCGGGGAGGCTGGGTGCGGCTGCCCGAGCAGGAGGAGCCTCGTGGCCGCGGGAGGAGCTTCGCGGCCGCGGGAGGCGGGGTGGCCGGGCGCGGCCGCGGGAGGCGGGGTGGCCGGGCGCGGCCGCCCGAGCGTGTGGAGCCTCGCGATCGCGGGAGGTGGCCGTGGGGAGAGGTGGCCATGCGGAGAGGCGGCCGGGCACGGGCCGCCCGACGCCGGCGGGATGATGCTGGCGGTTGGTCGTGGTGGCGGTGCGCATGTAGTGGGATCCCGTGCGGCGATCGTGTGTGGCGATTGTGTGCGTGGCGGTCAAACCCATGATACCACTAATTTGATGGAGATCATGGGGGGAGTGGGCTAAGTGCACCCCCAACTTCTGTAAATATAATGATGGTCATATGAAGAAGCATTGATTTTTTTATTTTACTTAAATTGTTTTACTGTATTCTGCAATAATAAATTTATGGTTCACCTTTTCTATTAACACAACTATAACATCTTTCCTGGCAATATGCACTTTACTGGATTTGCTGATATTGTGCTACTATTTAATGCTTAGTCATGTCCTTTGTATCCAAGATTTGTTTTTTTATTTAGTTATTCAATTGCAGAGTTTGGTTTATGCTAATTGTCATGTACTTGCCATTATGTCAAATTTTTTGGAGTCAGGGATGTGTATCATAGAAGTATAATAATGCTATGTATGTAGAATAGCCATAAGATGAGATTATGGAACTTAAATGGCAATAATTTATTAATGCTGAAAGATGGTTTGGTATAAATGACAAATTATTACTTCTAAAATTAACGAACCTAATGTTAGATATACTGAGTTGTATTAAGAAGATTTCTTATTTAAGTTTTGCGATTCTAAAAAGTGATAAAAATATGAAACTCTTTCATGAAATCATTATGTACAAAAGATTATTTAAAATTCACAATTTGTTTATAGAAAAAAATTAAGAATACTGTGTGATGGAAATTGCGGTAATCTGCTTTCCGTTCAAACGATTCGTGTCTGCGGATGCATACAGATGGTTGTTTCGAGTCAATTTCATATGCTTTGTTTTTTTTGAGTTGTATTTGACACCCGATCGGTTCAGATGATATGCGTCATCCGATTCAGGTGCCCTATTTCTGTGTTGTTTTATTTAAGCGTGTTATTTTATTTAAGCGTGCAGGGGCTGGATCGTTGAGGGATCGATGTTTTGGTTCAGAAAAGATTGTGAAACCGTTGGTCCTCCTTTGGTGGATTTCGTGAGGCTCCCTTGGGGCGCCTCCTCTGGTGGATTTCGTGAGGCTCCCTTTGTGCGCCTCCTTGGGCATTTACCTTAATCTCCCCTCTCCCTGTCGAACCCTACTTCCCCCAGTCGCCTTCCTCCATTTGAAAACCCCCGCTCAGTCCGCATGCCCTCTTGCTGAGTTCTTTTCCTATAACTGCGAACTGCCTTCTTTCGCTCCCCGTTGCTGACCCGCCTGCCCATCTCCCTCACCGACCGTCATCAATCAACACTCGATCACCCCCAACTTGCCTACACCTTGCTTTCATTTTCCAGTCATTTCCTTCCACTGACAAGCTCGCCCTTACATCCAGTCGCAGAAACCTCCTCTTACCCGGGCCCATCTGCAATCCCTATCCCTCTTATTAGTTTTATGCCGCAAAGCCCAGGCTTTCCACTGTCTTAGTCCTGAAACAGCCCCTCCACCATACTCTGTCTCAATCCAGCAGCCCCCCCACAATTTCATTCAGCCACATTCCGGCCACCTCCTGGAGCTAATCCCTCTCGTAGAACCACTCTCCATCCTCTCCCAACCTTCACCCACCCATCAGAAACCCATCTCTAACCATTCCGGCTATTCGACAACCCTCCAACAATACCAGATTTCATTTATGCCTTCATGTGTAAGTCGTAATTAGTATTTTAGTTTTTCTACATTGAGTGCTTGGACTATATCTACTTGGATGTGTTATTATATGCACTTGTTGTCGTGAAATCACTTGATTTGCATGATCTATTTGGCGCATGTTTAGAATATCTGCCCCTCAATTGTCTGTTAATCTAAATTTGCTCTTCTAATTGATTCACTGTGATCGAATGTGCTCAGATTGCTTTTATTTTAATTAATTACTCTTTGCTAATTAAATCCGACTGCCCAATTGCATTTGCACCTGCACTTAAAGTGAGATTTGATTGGCCCGCGTGTATGTTTGCATGTCATTTTAGGGTTGGTCATAGGTCTATTGCAATAATCGTGTGATTGTTTGCATGACATCTACGGTTAGGATTTTTGCCTCAGTTTCCTATAGATTCGTCCTGCGTCAAATGATATCAAAGGGAGGTTGCAAACACTATTTTGATATACAACTATTGAGTCTATAGGTTCCATTCTATGATGTACTATTATCGCTATCCTTCGCCGTTACTTGAGAGACACCTTTATTATTACAATGATTATTCTCCTGCATGACACACCACTTCCGGAGATCGTGTCGATCATATAACACGATTCCTCTATGCTCAAGATGATCACTACGATGAGAGCTCTTCATGTCATCATCCTTACACTGCACCACGACTTTATGATGGTAGAGTTTAGTATCGTATGGATCAACGTCGCTACGCATCCCCTCTGTTTGAGGAACCTGAGTCTGAATATATGCGACCACCACCGCACGTTCGTAGGAATCATGCCCATGTATGAGCATGATCTAATAGGTTAGGAGCGACTGTCAAGATGACTCTCAGGAGCCTTGTAGATATCACAATCGCTAGGATCATATCATATGTTAAGACCCTCATAATTTTCTGCAAATAGAGATACCTTCCAATGACTAATTCTTGATCAATTTGATCGCATGGATGCTCATCTTGATCGCCTCAGGACTGCCTTAGAATGAATCAATAAGAGAAAGCCTAGGGATTTAGGTGAAGCCACCAATGCATTTAGTAATGCTCCCATTAACACGAGAGACCCGACACCTGATTTTTCATCTCGTCCGGATGAGACTCAGTTCCCACTTGATTTTGGAGTCGAGTCCGATCGTGACCATTTGATACAGGCAGAGATTGACACTATTACGACTAATGAGCATGGTCACGAGAGTGAGGACGAGCGACCCAGTGACACTGTGACAGTATATCAATCATCCACACATCTCTTAGACCTAGCGTCCCCTTGATTAGAGATCTAGTCCTCGAGATTCTACCTATTGACCCACTTTTGAGTATGGCCTTTTTCTGCCCTTCCTCTATCATTGTCCTGAGCCACATCATGACCGAGGGCCAAAAGCCTAATGTTAATCTCGTTGTGACCGCCTCACCCATTTTTGGACGAGCCCCTTGTTGAGCCTCGTTATCAGCCACCGCATCCTTGTGAGGTGGAGATTTTGGTGAGCGACTCATTTATGAGTATTGAGTTATTGGCATCTCTTCAATTATCGCCTCTGATCTTGCTCCAGAGAGTGGATCTTGAGTGTAACTTCAAGTATATAGGGGTTTTCTTAAAAACACTTGAGCATACTTCTGGTGTTTTGAGAGTTCATTATCTGAACACTAGCACTCTTTACGAGTTTTGGGACACGCACTTACTGACCTACCAGATGATTTCTCTCTTGTTAGGGCCACTTACCTCACTTTAGTATCACATCCTATTGTCGATGTCTCTAGTATTCACTTAGGCGGTCGTCACAGGTGTGACCACTTTTTTTATATACCTCCTGGAAAGCTACCTGATGACCTTTACTTACTGAAGACAGTTGACACAACCCATACCCGCACCTTTGCGTCTACGTCTTATACATTTATACGGGTGATCATAATCTTACAACTTATTCTCCTATACTCTGCTGGGTAAGCCTCCTGCTGCGTTACATACCCTGCAGTATATTTAGAAGCAGGTTTCGACTCACCTTCTACCTGAACTCGAAGCAACGTCGACTTTTATCCAAAAAATTTCAAAGGACTTTCAATCAGATTTATTGGAAGAGAATAACTATGGAAGTTATTTTGAATCATAGAGAGTTGGAACATGGAAAGATATTTTTGATAGAATTTTTGAAAAATATATGAAAGATATTTGAAGAGATTGACGGAATTCTTGAAGAAAAAAATAAAAGGATATTATATTATTCCTTCTGAAGATAATTTCTTAGAAGAAATTTGAATTGATTCAAAAATTGATATATCAAGATTTTAAACAACAGTGCAAAAACTAACACATAGACATAAAAAATACAGAATACAAAAATCATTGAGACAAAATTTACAGCAGTTCTTCACTGCAACAACAAAATATTCAGAGAACAATCTAAAAGATAGTGGATCTCAGAGCTTATAATCCTTGCACGTTCTTCTAGCATGGATTCATCCATCAAGAAGATCCAGAACATTTAGTGCCTGAAAAGTCCTGAGATATTTACTGAAAGAGGACTCATCTCAAAAGACTATTCTTCTTATTTTCTGTATTACTTCTTCTCATTCTGTAACTAAGTAAAGAGATTTGAGAATCTCTTTTTAAAGGATTCAGTATGGTTTAAGATTTCCTTATGAAATGATCTAGTTGTGTGGTTCAAGTTCTCCTTATCAAAAGATCTAATTGTGTGGTTTAAGATCTCCTTATTAAAAGATTTAGTTGGTTCTGAGAGTCTCCTTATCAAAAGACTCAATCCTTGGTTTTGAGAGTCTTCTTATCAAATGACTCAGACACTGTGATAGTGTATTCCTACCAAAGTGGTAAAATAGTGGATGTACCTAGATTTTTGGGAACCACTATATTTTTGGTGTCTTCTGTGCTGTGCTTTACTTTGCTATGTTACTTATATGTCTTTACTTTTTCTGTGTATATATTCTCTGACTGTGATTCTGTGGATGCTAACTTAAAAATGATTTAAGTGTAGAAAATAGTCTTAGAAAATATTTTTAAATCTCTATTCATCCTCTCTAGAGAATTCACAGATGCTTAAGTCATAACTGTTCCCCCTTTCAGTGCGATCATGTAATACATGATTCTTGGCAATATGAATAACAACTTGGCTGTCACAAAAAAGAGTGGCCGGAGAGGAAAGTTTCACACCCAGATCACTCAGAAAACTTTCCAACCAACTGAGTTTTGAAACGTCATAAGCCATTAATCCATACTTAGCTTCCGTAGATGATCGTGCAACCACAATTTGCTTCTTGCCCACCAAGTGACAAGATGCCTACCAAAGTATGTGTAGTACACACTTGTGGATTAGCGATCATCAAGAGAACCAAGATAGTCAACATCAGAGTAGGCAAGACGTGATAAAGAGGAGGGCTTATACACCAGCTCTTGTCCCGCTACAGTCTTCAGATATCAGGGGATTCTCTCAACAACTTGGAGATGGGAGATCCGTGGAGTATTCATAAAATGACTGACCACCCCAATGACAAAGGATATATCAAGTCTCGTGACGGTAAGGTAAATGAGCTTGCCCACAAGATGATTATAATACTCCTGGTTAGTGAGGAGCAGATCAGTATCAAATGCATGATCACAGAGCTTATGGTTGACATCTATATGAGTATCAACGGGCTTGCATCCAGAGTAGCCAACGTTATATGGTAGGTCAAGACAAGACTTCTGCTGAGACAAAACGAGACGATCAAGTTAACGAGCTAGACTGTCGCGACCAAAAGAGTAACCACAAAAGTTAAGGGAAGCGGGGGGCCCCGACGGTTGCAATAAAGAGGCCGCATGAACTGGTCACAATGAGGAGTACGTGTCGTTTCAATAAAGAGGCCACACGGACTAGTCACATTGAGGAGTCCGGGTTTTTGCAAGAGAGAGGCCACACATACTGGTCACTACCTAGGAGTTCAGGCGGTTGCAAGAGAGATGTCCGCAAAGGGTAGGGTGGGCGGTTTCAAGAAGCTGTTCGCAAGTCGGAACCTAGCTCTAGCTCTGATACCATGCGCAAATTCAAAATACAAAAAAAAAATATTTATTTTAATTTTTAAGAACTTCTTATTACACGAGTGCACCCCTCTTTATATAGAATAGAGGATGTTTGAGAATGCACAAATAATGATGTGAGACTAAATACAGAGCATCAACACCGGGCGGTTACCCCGTGCGGGAAATGCATATAAAAGTTTTGAACTAGAACAGGAAATGCAGATTTGACTAAAAAAACTTCATAAATAAAATTTAATAAGGACGTTAAATGTGCCGAAATGCATCGTAACGTCAAGTAGACGCATGGGGCCGCGAACGGAGGTTGTAACAGTGATAGTTGCGGCGACCATCATCAATAGAATCCTCGATATGCTGGTGGCGGAGATCTTCAAACATTGGCGGGCCGGATCCGTTGGCGCCATCAATCCTCCCCCGGTCAGAAGCACTTATCACCGGTGAGTGGTCACGACGATACTGATTGAGGAGGGCAGCATCCAAACGCTCCAACTCAGGCTTGGTAAATCCATGAGTCATCCGAAGCAGGGTGGTCACGCCAATGAGCAAGATAGCGGTGGAGGCCACCATCGGCGGAGGTGACCACTTCGTCATCAATAATCCTGTCAGGCACAAGAAAGGTTTTGGGAAACCTCGGGAAAACTTTAGTATGAGTAGAAATATTAGCATTAGTATCACCAAACGATGTAACCAGAGTTGAAACCGTAGGTAAGAGAGACTCGGGATCAAGTTCACCCCCCAACCCCAAAGAAGACGAAGCCTCATTAGAAGAGAACGGAGTGGGAAGTAATTCTGGAGGTGGAGAAACATAAGGCGTTAAATCCGATACGTTGATATGGGAAATACCCCATTCATTGGGCAAATCCAAAACAAAAGTGTTGTCTCCCAATTTTTTAATGATCTTGAAGGGGTCGGCTCTCCTATTGGCCAATTTCTTGACGGTGCCCGAAGGGAGCCGATCCGGGAGTAAGCGGACCAAAACCAAATCATCAACGTTAAAAGTGGATGCTCTCCTATGCAAATTAGCATGCGATTGATAAGAAGCATATTGAGTGGCTAATTTTTCTTGAACGCGTTTATGGAGATCATGAATGTGTTGAGCGAAATCTTGTGCAAATTGACTTGACTTATAAGTAGGTGGAAGTGGAATCAAGTCAAGTGGCACGGGCGCCTTATAACCATGCACAATCTCATTCGGTGAAAGGACGGTAGACCGATTCTTAGAGTTATTATAGGCAAGTTGTGCATGGTGAAGAAGCAAATCCCAATTTCCTTTGTGGTCACCCACAAGACACTGCAATAGGTTACCTAAACTTCTATTAACTACTTCCGTTTGCCCATCCGTTTGCGGGTGATAGGCGGCAGAAAATTACAATTTTGTGCCCATTAACTTCCGTAATGTTTTCCAAAAATAACTAGTAAAATTTACGTCGCGGTCCGTAACAATAGTTTTAGGAACTCCATGGTGACTAACAATCTATTTGAAATATAGTTTGGCGATGTGGGGGGCGTTACTCGTCTCACTACAAGCAATAAAATAGGTCATTTTAGAGAAACGGTCTACAACCACTAATAGGGAGTCATGCCGACGAATGGATGGGGGAAGGCCTAAAATAAAGTCCATGCTCACATCTTCCCATGGAATGGAAGGAATGAGGAGCGGTGTGTATAACCCAACATTGGTTTTATTTCCTTTAGCAAGTTGGCAAGTCCGACAACTATTAACTATCCTGCCAACTAGTGCCTTCAAACCCGGCCAATAAAATTTATCTTCCACGAGTGAAATCGTTTTATCCCGTCCAAAATGTCCATCTAGTCCACTATGGATCTCCCAAACGATGAAATGACGTAGTGACGTTTGCGGGATACACAACTTAGAATGCTTGAATAAATATCCGTCGCGGATATAATAAACGAAAATAGTAGTAGGGGAGTCATGTTGGGCAGTCAAGTAAGCGTCCCTAAAATCCGGACAGTACACATACTCATCCTTAACCCTTTCAAATCCGATAACTTTAACTTGCATACTAGTTAATAAAAAAGAGAGACGACTAAGGGCATCAACGACACGGTTTTGTGAATCCTTAAGGTGTTTGAGGGAAAATGTGTACTCTTGAAGAAAAGAGACCCACTTAGCGTGACAAAGGCTGATTTTATGTTGAGAATTAATGAACCTAAGAGCTTCATGATCGGAAAGGAGAACAAACTCCTTGGGAATGAGATAATGCCTTCAATATTGGAGACAACGGATGATCGCGTAGAATTCCCTATCATAATTGGAATAATTTAGTTTTGGGCCCGATAACTTCTCACTAAAATAGCCGATAGGATGACCCTCTTGGCTTAGCACACCACCAACACCGATTCCAGACGCATCACATGATAATTCAAAAACCTTAGTGAAGTCGGGTAAGCGAAGAATCGGAGCCTCCGTCATTTTAGTTTTGATCGTTTGGAACGCAACGGAGGCGGAGGAAGTCCACTTAAAATTCTCTTTCTTCATACACTCCGTAATGGGTGCCATAATACTACTAAAGTACTTAAGGAAACGACGATAAAAAGTAGCTAAGCCATGAAAGATTCTCACATCACGGATGCACTTAGGATCGGGTCAATCCTTAATGACTTGGACCTTTCCCGGGTCCACCTTAATACCCTTCGAACTCACAATATAACCAAGGAACTCTACGGAGTGGACAAAGAACGTACACTTCTTAAGATTCACAAACAATTTATCTTCACGCAAAGTAGAGAACAATTTTTAAATGAGTGTAGTGATCCGACGGAGAAGTGCTATATACTAAAATGTCATCAAAGTATATACGAGGGTGAACTTATCCAGAAAGGGTTGGAACACGTGTGTCATCATGCGGGAAAACGTACTTGGGACATTGGATAAGCCAAATGGCATGACGAGCCATTCATATAACCCGTTCTTAGATTTAAATGCGGTTTTTCATTCATCCCCTTCCCGAATCCGTATTTGCTGGTAGCCACTCCTAAGATCCAATTTGGAGAAAATCGTGGCACCGCCTAGCATGTCCAATAAATCATTTAAGCGGGGAATCAGAAATCGGTATTTCATGATAATCTTGTTAATTGCATGACTATCTATGCACATTCGCCAAGATCCGTCCTTTTTGGGAGCAAGTAAAGTGGGGACAGCACACGGGCTCTTGCTATGCCTTATAAAACCTTTTTGTAAAAATTCCGAAATTTGCGTTTGTAGTTCTTGGTGTGCCGCGTGGTTCAAGCTATAGTGTGGGAGGTTTGGTAGAGACGAACTCGGGATGAAATCTATAGCATGTTGGATCTCTCTTAGTGGTGATAACGTGGGTGGCAACTCATCCGGATAGACATCCTTAAATTCTTCTAGCAACGCTTTCAATTCCGACGGCAAATCTTCCAAATTAGGAGCATCGCCCTTATCTTGAAGACACACGAAGACATACATAAATCCACCAAGAAAGGAATCGCGAGTTAATTCCTTATGTCCCATCAAACTTAATGTCTTCTTTTCTACCAGAAGGGTGGTATCCTTGGAGGGGGTGGAATGGTCCTTAGGAGGGGTGGGTTTGAGTACCACTTTCTCGCCATTAAATTTAAATTCATACGTGTTAGCTCTTCCAAATTGCGTCACGTTATGATCAAAAAGTCAAGGACGTCCAAGCAAAACATGACAAACATCCATTGGGATTACATCACACCAAATATTTTCCGAATACGACTTGATGGTAAGGGGTACAAGGCATCTCTGTGTAACGGGAAGGGACGTTTTATTGACCCATGCTACTTGGTAGGAGTGGGGGTGGGGCTCCGCAGTGTGCTTCATACGCATGACGACACTCTCCGAAATAACATTCATGCAACTTCCACTATCGATAATCAACTTACAAAGCTTCTTACCGCTCTTAAAAATCAACGAGAAGATGTTGGTGCGGTGCCAATCATCCTTCGCGCGCGGGGTTGTTAAAATACAACGCATTACCATAAGGTTGAGGTCATCTTCCATGTCACTAGGAAATCCTTCCGGTTCCGATTCATCCGTAGCCTCGTAGATAAACTCGGGGGTTTCACTAGTAGGATCGACTACGACCAAGGTTTTTGTCTTAGTTGGGCATTCAATGGCGTAATGGCCGGTTACCCCGCAAGCATAATAAGTGGCATTAGTCTTCCTAATCTTGCCTACGAGAATGCGCTCCCCTAGGGGATTCTTAGCATCCATAGCCGTAATAACGATGTTGGAGGAATCCTTAGTCTTAAATTTTCCTTTGTCCTTAGAGGTAGAGGCGGAAGAGTTAAACATAGCTTTACCTTTATAGGAGTTGTGTTTAGGTTTGGACTTAGCGGCTAAGTGCTTTTCAATATCTAGAGCGACGTTGAAGGTGGTGCTCATTCGGTGTGAACGTAGCGTAAGAGTTTTTTTGGATGTCGTAGCTAAGACCCTTACAAAATCTAGAAAGTGTAACCTCCAACATCTCTTGAATCTCACATCGGACCATTTTATCTTTTAGTTCTCCCATGTAATCGACAACGGACGTATCGCCTTGGCGAAGGGTGGCTAGTTCATCGAACATTTGGGTACGATGATAAGCGGGGACGTATTGATCTTTTAAGAGGTTTTTCATTGCTTGCCAACCGCCAAGGGGGACACCATTCTCTACTCCTAATCGTTGCTCCTCGTTTAACCAAAAAATTTTTGGCTCGTCCCGTTAGCTTCATCTTAGCAACTTGTACCTTCTGCGGGTCCAATAGACGATGCCCCTCAAAATAACACTCCATATACATGACCCAATTCAGAAAAATTTGTGGTTCTCCTAAGCCGTCGTAGGTGGGAACATTTATTTTAATGGTGCGGGTAAGGTCGACGTCTCGTTCAGGGCGACGATGTTGTGGACGGGCATGTGGAGACATATCATCGTGGTCGTCGTCCTCGTGGTGGTGGTGACGGTTGGGTGGCCTATGACCTCTAGGTGGTGAGGAGGTTCAGTTGGCCAAAAGTTGGGCCATCATTCCCCGGAGTTCCCCCAATTATTGATTCATCTCAAAGCGAAGATCATCAACCAGAGAGGGGTTTTGATTTGGGTGCCATGCATCGGTCATACTCGACGAGGATGTATGATACTCGCGACCGGAATTGGTGTGATACTCGTGACCGGACCTAGCGGGCATGCGGTTTGTTAGGAAATTTTTTGTTTGTTTTTGTTTTTATAGAAAAATAATTTGTGCACACGTAAAGCCTAGGTGAATTAGTGCAGACCGGGGCCAAGTTAAGAAATTGGCCAACGTGCCTCTGATACTAAATTAGTGTAGGCCTACGCGCCGATGTGATCCTGACACTTTAGGCGACGCGCCACTCAACTCCCTTCCGATCAATGTTACGCAATAGAGTTTCTAGCCACACAATATGCTACCTATACTCACAACACACGTTACACAAGAGAGAAAATTCCAACCAAAACGACGATTCAGAAAGAGGTTGGAATTATTCCCGAAAAAACAAGAAATGGCGTAGGATTACCCAATCCTTTAAATCATCAAAATCTTAGGAAGACACAACGACTAAAGCTTAACAATTAAAACCCAAGAATCCACAAGGATTTCAGAGGCAACGCCCGGCCTCGTCCACCAAAAATTCGAATGAGAAGAACACATAAGGAGATGAGGAAGAAATCGTTACCCACAAAAGCTTGATACAAGTTGTGGAGAATCTCTCTACCACGGTTCCACCGGAGTCTCACCGAGAGGATGATACACACATCAAAACTCCTACGGAGTCACACCGGAGAAGGTTTCCCGGCGGCGAAGCAGCCGTCCGTCACAAGGGCCACGATCGGCGAACGCTGGGAAGGGGGCGGCGGGGCTCGGGTTCGGCCAATTGAAGAGCAGCTGACTTCTCTTTTTTTTAGGGTTTTCCAAATCTTTTTTAATCTCATTATGAGGATCCATATATATAGTCCTATTACAATATATCTCATCCACATAACAAAATGGCTCACATCTAAGCCATTGAAATTAAACAAAACATATAAAAGTTTGGAACTAGAGCAGGAAATGCAGATTTTGACTAAAAAAACTGCATGAATAAAATTTAATAAGGACGTTAAATGTGCCAAAACGCATCGTAACGTTAAGCAGACGCATGGGGCCGCGAGTAGAGGTTGTAGCGGTGATAGTTGCGGCGACCATCGTCAATAGAATCCTCGATATGTTGGTGGCAGAGGCGGCGGAGATCTTCAAACATTGGCGGGTCGGATCTGTTGGTGTAACACCCCAAAATTGACAGCGGACCTTCTGGTCGGTATCGCCGGGCGAGAGTGGGTATCGTCGACGGCGATAGCGATAACACTCAACGCCTTGAAGCGTTGAGTGAGCTAAACACACTCGACGCCTTTCGACGAATTGTTGAGTAAGAGACTATCACGTGACGATAGTGGGTATCGCGCGGCGATAGCCCAAGTTCTCAACGCTCTCGATGCCTTGAAGCGTTGAATGAACTCAATGCGCTCAATACCGTAAAGCGTTGAGTGAGCTATCAGAACGACAACAGTGGATATCGCCAGGCGATAGTGCCACTTATGCTAGACACGTGTCAGATGGCCGGATGGCGGCCGATGAGCGGTGGTTGACTAGGGTCAAGACTGTTACTGTCGCTATCGCTAAGCGATAGCCGATATCGCACGACGATATCCTTTTGTTTGACTTTTCAACCGAACTCGTGGCCTTTGCTCCCTTTTGATGAAATGATACTGTGACTGGGATTAATGCCAAGGCCACTTATACAGAGGAGTAGAGGAATGAGAATTCATTCTCTTCTTCTCACTCTCTCTCCTTCTTACATCCAAGTTCTTAAGAGAAAGAGCTAAGGGTTGGAGCTAAGGGCTGGAGTTGAGCTTGAATAGCTTGGTGAAGGAGATTCTGTAGTCGGAAGTAAGAGCCGAGGCTAGATCCGCGAAGAGGGAAGTGAGGTGCTCCTTTGCGTCCGGGTAGAAAAGCTTCGCCATGGCTCTGAAGAAAACTACAAGGGTAACGATCTTCCTTCTTGGACAAGTGTAGTCCTTCTTTTGACATATGCATGGAATCCCCCACCAAAAGGTGGAAAAGCGAAGGGAATTCCTTTGGGTCGATTCCTGAAATCCCCGGGTAGTTTTGCATATAGATCCGTAAATCGCAGTACGGAATATGCATGCTGTGTGAAGCCCATCCAGACAGGTTGGTCTGGATTGGTGATGTTTTATTTTGCGTGCCGGAGAAGACTCCGAGTAACTGGGCGTTTATGGGGTCTGATGGGTTATGCCTGTGAAATTGGAGTAGCAAGAAGTACTAGAGACGCTCTCCAGGAAAATACCCAAAAAATACCACAGTTTACATAACTGTTGGATATCGCCAGGCGACAATGAGTATCGCCGGCGATAGCTCATGATGAGCTCTGATTGATATGAAAAGAGCAGTGTTCCTGGCACTGCAGGATGCTGCAGGGTTTTGAGTTGAGTTTGGGCACAGAAAGAGAACTTCTGTTGGTCCCGCCAAGCGATCGTGACGAGCGCTGGCGATAACTCCCTTTTGATTATGACGTCTGTCTCTGGGAGACTGTAAGGCTAATCTGTGAGCTACGAGCTCCTAAAGGCCATGAGAGCCATTGTACATAACGTTGGTTGTGTTTTGAGATACGGGAAAGGGGAGGCTGACCCGCGTCCTGTCGACCAGCCTGAGAGTGTGACTTTCGGAGGGCGGGCAAGGTGATTTGAGCAACGGGAAAAGGCTGATCTGTACCTGCTCGATGTTGATCAGTTAAACAGACCTAAAGTACATTGGAGTTACTGGTGGCAGCGAGAGAGAGGGAGTCTTAGGCTATAAGCCGAAAAGAATAAAAATGCTCAAAGTTGACCGTCAAGTCCGGGACCTCTGAACGGTGGTGTAATCCGGGAAACTGGCACACCGAAAATGTGCCTTGAGTGCACGGAGCGTTGACAATTAAGGCCGACGTTTGTGATATATTGAACTGTGTGTGAGTGCATGTTCTTGTAATATATCTGCTTGTGATAATGCTATGCCTGCAGGGAAGGAATACCACTGCCCCGGAAAAGGGGTATGATCGTTATAAATTGGTCAGCTGAATGCTGACCGTTGCCTTGTTTGCTGCCCTTGTGGTGGATTGACCCTGTGCAGGTGCTGGAGAGACTAGCGGGAAGTAGCGGGCTATGACCCCGAAGCTATGTCGGCCCTCGAAGGCCAAGCAAAGTTTTATTGCTTTCATGTGCGGCCGGCCTGCTTGCCGATGTCTGTAATCCATACCTTGTAAAGAGTAAATGTAAGGGCTTAAGGCCAGAACAGTTTTAAGCTACTGTTGACTGTCGCCGGGCGACAGTGACGGATTTTTGTAATAAACATTCCTGTGTTTATATAGTGGACATTACTGTTGTACTTGAGTTCAAATCTTAACCCCTGAAGCTTCCGCTAGAATGCTTTGAGTTAGGATGCGTGTAGTTTTTTGATATTCATATGTAATCCCATTGCCTGTTTGTGGAATATGGTCTCTATTATATTTCATGTGACGGACGGAGGTGTTACAGTTGGCGCCATCACCACCCGTGTCTACAGCCTCCTCCCCGACCCTTCCTTTCCCGGATCCGGCCTGCTCCGCCGACCCAGCTTCCCGATCTCCATCCCCCACCTAAAATCCCACGGTCAGCTACGACCCCTGCCCTCTCTCTCCCATCCAGCCCTCACCCCGGTCCCTCCGTACTCCCTAGCACCGATCACTCCCCTCCCGATCTACTCCTGCACCCCCTTCGCCCAACCCTGAGCCCAACCGGCCTCCGACAAAATCCCCCAACCTGCCTCCCCTCTTCCCGCACGTCTACCCCACCTCTCTCACCCGATACACCGTCTACAGCTCATACCCTTCCCGACCTTCAACGTACACTTCCATCCAACCCATCGTGGAACCACCCGTGGTCAAGGGCGACTACACTGGTGCCTCTCTCCGATCCAAGCTTTGCCGTCCCCATGCATAAGCAAATCAAGGTATAAGAGGTTTAAATTCTCTGATTGAAATTTTGATGTTGAACTATTGTGATGACTTGTTAATTTTCATATGTTTTCGTGTTATTTGTCTTTTGACTTGTTGGACACATCCGACGTACTTTAATTGAAACACGCCTCATTTTGTTGGCAAATTATAACTCTTGCGCTAATTGATGCTTACAATCGTGCCCGTCATGCTCTTGTCTTTGCTACCATTTTATCACTTGCTAGTTGATCTTTACTTGGACTGTTCTCGTGTTTGCACGTGCATGACAGTTAGACCCATTTTCATATAGATTGCAGTCTAGTGCATTTTAATTTCTAGCCGGCCTACCACTGTATCATTTGGTATCAGATGGAGGTTCCAGTCACGTTTGCATGCTCCATAGTGATAGGTTGTTTCGAACCCCGATGTCTGACCAAAATGTCACTGACGATCGGGCCACCAGTTCGAATTCAGACATGATGACCGCCAAGATTCAACGCTTAGTCCTCGAACAATTCGCCACCCTTAAGAACGAGATCGCTAGGGTCAACACTAGAGTCAATCAGATAGGAGCCCTTAGAGGTCCAACCCTAGCACCCCGTTATGAGGAGCTCCTGGAAGATCCACGAAACACCCCGCCTCCGCCTGATCGGCGAGGTAGAGAGCCACCACGTCGGGACCCCGCTCCACAGAGACGGACCCCCGATCCTGCACATGATTATCGCCGCGACCCCGCCCCGAGGGGTAACCCTCGGCCACCTTACGAGCCACGCTTGACACTGGCTCGACAAGGGCATGGCCCACCCGCACGACACGAGTACGACTTTGACGATCCATACGATGACTATGTGGCACCCCACCGAGAGCCCACCCCGGTGGAGGATGACCTCATCCGGAGCCTCCGAATTGATGCGCCTTCCTTCGATGGTCACCTGGACCCGAAGGATTTTTTGTGACTGGCTTCTGGACATGGATCACTTCTTTGATTGGTATGAGATGAATGACGAGCGACGAGTTCGGTTCGCTAAGATGAAACTGTTGGGCCAAGCAAAGATGTTCTGGATTAGCATGGAGAGGTCACTCGAGAGAGATGGATACTATCCTGTCACCCGATGGGATGAGGCAGCAATTGAGGGACAAGTACCTCCCTGCGTCATATCATGATCAATTCCTCGACCAACTCTATGCGTTGCGGTAGGGATCACTTTTCGTTGCCGAGTACATAACACGATTTGATGAGTTGGTAGTGAGTAATGACATTTTGGAGGAGCCTATTGCGACCGCTTCCCGATTTAGAGCGGGACTTAGAGCTGAGATTCAGAGAGAGCTTATTCCTCACCGCATAGAGACGGTCGAGCAGGTGTTCCAACTCGCACTCGAGTATGAGAACTACCCGCGCCTCGCAGGATCGAGGCAGAACACACACCGCTTTGACGCCTCTACCCGCGTCCCCTCAGATGCGAAGGGCAAGGCTATTGTTTCGACTGCCCCTAGACCCGGACCCGGGCAGTGTTATCGATGCTCGGGCAGGGGCACATTGCTGCTCAGTGTCCTACGAGGAACCTGCTAATGGAGGACGACGGTGACGGGAGCGCTGAGGTTGACGATGCTGTAGTGGAAGAGATTACCGCGGGGGTCGAGGACGGTTGGGAGAGCAACGCGGAGAGATCGTTAGAGTTGGGAGTCATCCGTCGCCTCCTTCACATCCCCCCGTGCTGAGGAAGATTGGCGCCGTACCTCGATATTCTACCCTTATTTTCAGAGTGCGGGTGGCCCCTGCAAGCTCGCCATAGATAGCGGTAGGCGCGTGAACATCGTAGCGAAGAAGGGTTTAGAGAGGATGCAGCTATCTGCCGAGCCCCACTCGCATCCTTACCGGGTCCACTGGGTAGACAAGTCATCCATCAAGGTCACACAGAGGTGCCTTGTGTCGATCCGCCTAGTATCTGTAGAGGACAAGGTTTGGTGCGATGTCATCCCGATGGACGTCGCACATGTTCTTCTAGGCCGTCCCTGGCTATAAGATCGCGACGCCACGTGTTATGGCCGCTCCAACACGTGTGTCTTCTTTGACAAGGGACAGAAGGTCACCCTTACTCCGACCCAGCCCAGGGATCCCCCAAAGGGCCAGGTTGAGTCATCTATTAGTGCTGTGTCAGGTAGGCCTTTGCACATCCTGAGGAAGGGCGATTTTCTTCGTGAGAGTTTAGAATTGGGAGTTATGTTTGTGTGGCCGCCGCTTTGGCATCTGACGCCACCACGAATGTTGAGAGAGTGGATCCGAACAATCAACGTCTGTTAGCCGAATATATTGACATTATGCCTGAGGAGCTCCCCGATGTGCTCCCTCCTATGAGGGATATCCAACATGCCATTGATTTATTCCCCGGGGCATCTTTGCCCAACCTTGCCCACTATCGCTTGAACCCGACAACATGCCGAGCTGAAGAGGCCAGTTGACGATCTTCTTAGGAAGAACTTTATTCGGGAAAGCTTGAGCCCGTGTGCCGTTCCTGCCCTTCTTACCCCGAAGATGGATGAGAGTTGGCGCATGTGTATTGATAGTTGGGCCATCAACAAGATCACGGTGAAGTACCGTTTTCCGATCCTCCGCCTCGACAACCTCCTTGATGCAATGGCTGGTGCCCGGATCATTTCGAAGATTGACCTACGGAGTGGGTACCACCATATTCGGGTGCGAGAGGGTGACGAGTGGAAGACGGCCTTCAAGGCGAAGGACGGTCTGTATGAGTGGTTGGTTATGCCGTTCGGGTTGTCGAACGCGCCAAGCACGTTCATGAGGGTGATGACGCAAATCCTTCGGCCCTATATGTGTAAGTTCCTTGTGGTCTTTTTTGACGATATACTAATTTTTAGCCAGGGTCGCACTGAGCACCTGGGCCACATTCGATTGGTATTCGACCTCTTTCGGAAGGAGCACTTGTATATCAATTTGAAGAAGTGCTCATTCTTGACCTCATCGGTACATTTCCTAGGGTATATCGTCTCGCAGTCCGGTATCTCTGTTGACCCCGACAAGGTCAAATCTATTTGTGAGTGGCCCGTCCCGGCCAATATCCACGAGGCTCGGAGCTTCCACGATCTCTCTACCTTTTACCGGAGATTTGTTCGCGGGTTTAGTTCGATTATGGCCCCTATTACGAGCTGCCTCCGCAAGGGGGATTTTTCCTGGACTGCAGCGGCCACCAGAGCGTTTGAGGAAATTAAGGATAAGCTATCGACCGCTCCTATATTGCGCCTTCCGGATTTTCCAAGGCTTTCGAGGTAGCGTGTGACGCGTCTGGCGTAGGCATTTGGGGGGGGGGGTACTGAGCCAGAAGGGTCATCCAGTTGCTTACTTTAGTGAGAAACTGAATGATGCCCGGTAGTAGTACTCCAATTACGACCGGAAGTTTTACGCCGTCATACAGGGACTCAGATACTGGCGTCACTATCTCCTACACAAGGAGTTTGTCCTGTATCTTGATCATCAAGCCCTGCGATATCTAGACTCGCAAAAAAAGTTTGGCTACCGCCACGCGAAATGGGTGGAGTTCATGCAAGAGTATCACTACGTTCTCAAGCACCGAGCTGGTGTTGAGAACAAGCCGCTGATGCGTTGAGCCGCCGGGTCACCATTCTCCAGACCATGAGTGCGCGAGTGGAGGGTTTTGAGCGTGTTCGATTTGACTATCCTGAGTGCCCAGATTTTTGCGAGATCTACACTGGCTTATCGAGGGATCCTCTGGAGCCCCGCGAGGGTTTCATCATTTCGGAGGGTTATCTATTCTATGAATCTCGCCTCTGTGCGCCACAAACCTCCCTTCAAGACTTCCTCGCCTGGGAGCTGCATGCGGGCGGGGCCGCGAGACATTTTGGGCGCGATAAGACGATTGCGTTAGTGGAGGATCGTTTCTTCTGGCCTGGCCTGAAGAGGGATGTCACTTGGGTTGTTCGTCATTGTCGTGTCTGCTAGACGGCAAAGGGATCCCGACAACCCACGAGCCTATACACTCCTTTGCCCATTTCCCATAGGCCCTGGGCAGATATTAGCCTTGATTTTGAACTTGGGCTCCCCCGTACGCTGAGGAAGTTCGACTCAATTTTCGTTGTCGTGGACCGCTTCTCGAAGATGACCCACTTTATCCCATGTCACAGGACGTATGACGCCCCCACGTGGCGGCTCTATTTTTCAGGGAAGTATTTAAGTATCATGGGCTACCTTCTTCTATTGTCTCTGACCGCGACGTTCGCTTTATGAGCTATTTTTGAAAAACATTGTGGAAGAAGACCGGTACGACACTAAAGATCTCCACCGCCTACCACCCGCAGACGGATGGGTAGACATAAGTTGTCAACCATAGCCTTGGGACCCTGTTGCGTTGTCTCATTCGGGATAGTCCGATGTCTTGGGATTTGGTGCTATCAGCTGTGGAGTTTGCATACAATAGTTTGGTCAATAGTACCACGGGTCTGAGTCCATTTCACGTCTTATTAGGTTACGAGCGTAGAAAACCCGTTGACCTGGTTGAGGTCCCGTTAGGCGCCCGACCTAGTGAGTCTGTCGAGTCATTCATTCAGCATACACACACACACACTACATGAGACAGTACAGAGAAAGATCGCGACCAGTAATGAAATCTACAAAGCTCAGGCCGATCATCACATGAGAGAGTAGATATTTGACGTGGGGGAACGGGTTATGATCCGCCTGCGATCTAAGAGGCTCTCCCAGGGGGCAACGAAGAAATGAAGTGCTCGTCGGATGGGCCCCTATACAGTCGCTCGACGGATTGGTGCGAATGCGTATGAGGTTGACATACCACCGACATTGGGGTTTCACCGAGTGTTCAATGTGGAGGACTTGACCCCATACTATGAGGAGCGAGTGTACGGGGACTCTTTATCCCTACCCACCTCTGAGCCACAGCTTGACCCTCACCCCTCTAGTGCATCCTCACCCACCACTCCCAGGTAGTCGCTGGAGGTTGAGCACCGCTTGGAGGAGTCCACTTCCCTACTGGCGGTACCAGTGACACAACGTTCAGACGGAGATACATCGCTACGACAGTCGCCTACACCTATCGGAGATACATTACAGATTGTTGGACACGACTTCACGACGACGGGCGGTTCGGTGATTCTACGATACTTGGTCCATTGGTTTGCCCACCCGACTTCCGATGACACTTGGATTTCTGCTGAGGAGCTAGAGACACTTGCCCCCCCCGGCTTACGCCGAGAGTACGATCGTCTTCACTCATTGGAGATGAGTGCTTTCAAGTTGGGGGGAGTTGATGGCGATCGACGACACGCACGCATCTATTCCCGCAGGAGGTGGTGATCGGCGACCCATTTGTGTGATCCGAGTCTGTGGATGTTCTGGGGGGGGGGGGGGGGGGGTCGTTCCGAGTCTATTTCATATATTAGTTTTTTTATTCTGATGTATTTAGCCCCTGATCGGCCCGAACCTTTATAGCCGTCTGATCCGGGAAGCCCCAACTCTATTATGGTTTCCCTCTTATAAATAGGCTTACATGGGGGCCGGCCAAGGGGATCGAAGGTTTGCCACTGTAGTCCGCAGGTCGCCATCTTCGGTGGACTCCGAAGCCTCCCTGCTGTGCCGCCGCTCTCGACTCCTAGTCGCCAAGCCGAAGCCCTCCCCGTTCCCTTTCCCGGTGAGCCCTTACCCACTCGTGTCTACAACCTTCTCCCCGAACCCTCCTTTCCAGGATCTGGCCTGCTCCGCCGGCCAAGCTTCCCGATATCCATCCCCCGCCTAAAAGCCCGCCGCCAACTACAACCCCCGCCCCTCTCTCTCATCCAGCCCTCACCCCAGCCCCTCCGTACTCCCTAGCACCGATCACCCCCCTCCCGATCTACTCCGGCACCCCCTTCGCCCAATCCTGAGCCCAGCCGGTCACCGACAAAATCCCCCAACCTAGCCTCCCCTCTTCTCGCACATCTACCCCACCTCTCTCACCCGATACCCCGTCCACAGCTCATACCCTTCCTGACCTTCAACCTACACTTCCATCCAACCCTTTGTGGAACCGCTCGTGGCCAAGGGCGACTACACCGGTGCCTTTATCCGATCCAAGCTTTGCCGTCCCCATGCATAAGCAAATCAAGGTATAAGAGGTTTAAATTCTCTGATTGAACTTTTGATGTTGAACTGTTGTGATGACTTGTTAATTTTCATATGCTATCGTGTTATTTGTCTTTTGACTTGCGGGACATATCCGACGCACTTTAATTGAAACACGCCTCATTTTGTTGGCAAATTATAACTGTTTCTTGCGCTATTTAATGCTTACAATCGTGCCCGTCGTGATCTAGTCTTTGCTAACATTTTATCACTTTCTAGTTGATCTTTACTTGGACTGTTCTCGTGTTTGCACATGCACGACAGTTAGGCCCATTTTCATATTGATTGCAGTCTAGTGCGTTTTCATTTTTAGCCGGCCTTCCACTGTATCACTTACCTTACCCCATTAGTGTTGAGCTGGAAACAGGCTCCTGGACTGGAAAATCTTTGATATGAATTGAATTCTTTCTTGTGAAAATTTTAAATATATTATTTTAACTTAGTTACTTAAATATAACACTTGTTTCTTAAATTATGCAAGTAGCCGCTTATTTTGAATACTCAATTTACAAGATCGATATTTCCTTGCAGTATCCAGTGTATTTTGCATTTGAAAATGAAATACTTAATGCCATATTAGCTGATGTGAGGAGGATTGATGTTACTGGTCAACCTGCTTCAACAACAAATGGAGGGTAAGCCAAAATATGAGAAGGGATTTTATCACGTTTTGTAGTTAAATTGTGGCCATGAAATATTGTTGCATTTTAGGCTATTAGATCTTTTTTTTTTATGTTTGCCTTCAACAGAATATGAATTTACTATACTTGCTATTCGCTAGATTTTATTGTCACTATTCTTTTGAAATAATGATTTTAGGTGCTCTACACAATTCCTTCATATTTTAACTCTTCCTTAATTTTTCTTTCTATTTAAGGGATGCCATATTTATCAACTCGAAAGTTAATAATGACTAAGTTCACCATTCTTTGAAGGCATGCTATATTTATCCACTTCCAAGTTAGCTTTAAATCGCCAGTACTTGTTTTTTTTCTTTAAGGATCTTTGTTAAACGAGGAAGGGGTAGACCAATAAAGTCTTGGAATGAAACTATAAGAAAAGACATGATGTACATAGGCAATTTTGAGATTATGACAAAAGATAGGGCACAATGGCGACAAAAGATACATATAACCTGTAAGACTTTCCCCCCCCCCCCCCCCCCCCCTTTTTTTTTTAAAAACCCGGGGTCTTAGGCCCAGAGTCGCCGCTTTGCGGTGACACCTTCACGTCCTGAAGGGTCATCACCACAAGGCGCCGATTCTGCCGGCCAATTCGATCACAGAAAGGTAGCACAATAATTGAAGTAAGAGCAAGTCCACTGAAAGTAAATCACATATATAAAATAAAATCTCCACGAAGGGAGTGTCCACAGAATAATAATAATCAGAGTACTATAAATGCGGGCTTATGCCCGATACATCATGTCCTCACTACAATCTCTCATGCGGAAGCTAAAACAGAAACTACTCAGGGTCGAGACTCACGGTCCCGGCTGTATGAACTCCGGAGCTAGACTGCCCCATCTCCAAGCGCACCGGTCTCTGAGGCCGCTCCTCCATGCTGGGCTCCACGATCCCCTAAATGATGCGGTTCGAAAACCGTTAGTCATAAAGACTAAGCCCTATCATCCCCTACCCCTTCCCCCATGGCTCCTAAGTACCGAGCGGAGAGGAAGAAAGGGAAGGACATGCAGGTGGAGATTTAATCAAGAAACAAATGACAGCGGAACTAATCTAGCAATATTTACTATCTTCCATTATTTATGAACCAAGTACAGAGAATATTCTTCCAAAAATTATAAATAATTTATGACATGTAGATAAAGGCCTAAAATTAGCACTGACCCAGTTTCATAATTTTTCAGTAATAAAGTCATCCCTAAATAATTTTTAAAGCATAGAACCCCTTTTTAACTTTTGTTAAGGAAGTACTGGATTTACTCAACTAAAAATTATATAAAAAATTCAGGGGAAATCATTCTGTTCTAAAATATATATTTCCAAGATTTCATGAGGTTTCAATGAACAGAAATTTCTAAATAATTAAAACATCATTTAAGGCCATAGCAAGCTTTACAAATGAAGTGCTAGCAATAACCAACATAAAATTCCAGTAAAATTGCTATAAGTTCTACCTGATCCAAAACTCACTCTACCCGAATTTCACAGCTTTTAAGTAAGGTTTCGTGACTGATTTTACCTATTTGATATTTTACTCTAAAATTAAGGTTAGGGTTTTAAGGTATCTACTTGTCTCCAAATCATCCAAGATTCCATCTAGACGATTCTTATCAAGCTTTTGTCAACTCTACAGAGTTCCAAGGCAATACAAGAGCAATTGCCCCCATGTCCTTCACAACCCTCAAAACCCTTCGTTTACGGTTTGAGCTTGGATCCTAGGGTAAATCAACCCTAAACCCCACCATTTTTCTCCAAGCAGGTTAAAACACCCTTCTAAGTCAGAGGTCAGAATATCAGCCTCTGTTGAGGTGATTTGACCTTTCCAAACTCTTAGTGCACTTTTTACTAAAAGATGTCTCACTAATGCCTAGTTAAGGGTAGAAGATTTCCTACCCAAAACTCCTCCAAACTAGTTGGAATTTTGTACAGATCTAGGTTTTATAGCCAGGGGCCACTCTCCAAAATTTGGGAGGGTTTGGAGGTCATTTGATCATTTAAATAAATTTCTCTAACTTAATTAAATTAAAACAAAAACTTTAGGCAAAGCGTCTCCAAAAATTCTCATTTTTGGATAGCCTCTAGATGTGTCTAAGGGTAACCCTCCGTCCAAATCTCAGGTCATTTGGACAAAGGACGAAGAGTGGGCATCCATTTTAATTTCTGCCCACTCTAGGTATAGCCTCCACTAAAACGGGTTCTGCGGTCAAACCGCTTACCCAAACGAGTTGAAATCAATTTTAAATTAAACTAGACTCAAAGGGCTACAACTTTCGTGACTGGTCATTTTTCCTAAAACGGCCTCTAAGCGCCTCGTTTTGCAGCATCAAAATGTGCTCATCTAAGTATATTTTCCTTATAAATTATTTACATAATTTATATATTATGAACAGCTTTTACTGTTCATCTTCTACAGAACCCGAAAACCAGAACAACGAAACTCATATTTCCTGTAGCTCTTTCGCGATCCGTCACCGGTCGCCCGGTCACTTCCCTGGCCAGCCACCACCACCACCTCCGTTGAGGCGATGGCTATCGGTCGACGGTGGTTTGGCCGCCGGAGGTGGCGGTTTCCGGCGAACTCAAAAATACATTTTTCATGGTTTTCCATGAAAACGAGAGATAGGCCCGGCTCCGTTGAGCACGAACTTCCTTTCTAAGAATCCTAAGATCTACCCATGAAAGAAGAAGCAGAGGAGGACCTTGTTCGCGGTTTGGAGGCGAGATGAACGACGGGGTGCTATGGCGCGGTGGTGGCGTTGCTGAACTTCTCCTGCAGCAAGGTACAAAGATCTGAGTCCGTTTGGTCAAGAGTGTAACCTTCTCATCTTGCTCTAAGGGGTCTTTTATAAGTCAGCAAGTGGGGAGGTGAAAGGGTAAAGCCTTAATGGTCATGAAGGCTCCTCTTAATAACCTTTCGGTTACAGTGAAGGGATAAGAAACGGTGGAAGATGAATAGGTGTTTGCCAGGTGGCGATTCCTATTGGACCAACACTTCCTACTTTATTATATAATTACAGAAGGAAAAACGGCCCGTAATTACTCCTGGTGTAACTTCCCACACCAACATTTATTACCACGCGTGTTAGAATAATTTCGGGCCTGAACCGTCGTTTCGGTCAATGTCACGGGCGTGACACATAGGTCACGGGCGTGACAGGCCCGGGTGGCCAATTCTGGGGTCGACGATCGTCGAACTGAGATCGACGGTCGTCGAAGGGTGGTCACGCCCTAGGTCACGGGCGTGACACCTTGGTCACGGGCATGACAGGGTCATGAGGCAAATTCCGCGCTCGGCGATCGTCGCGCTGAGATCAACGATCACCGAATGGGGGGGGGGGGGGTCACGCCCTTGGTCACGGGCGTGACAGGGCCGGGTTGAAAATTCTGCGCCCGACGATCGTCTCCCTGAGATCGACGATCGTCGAAGGAGTCACGCCCTAGGTCACGGGCGTGACGGGTCGGTCACGGGCGTGACAGGGCCGGGTTGAAAATTCTGCGCCCGACGATCGTCTCCCTGAGATCGACGATCGTCGAAGGAGTCACGCCCTAGGTCACGGGCGTGACGGGTCGGTCACGGGCGTGACAGGGCCGGGTTGAAAATTCTGCGCCCGACGATCGTCTCCCTGAGGTCGACGATCGTCGAAGGAGTCACGCCCTAGGTCACGGGCGTGACGGGTCGGTCACGGGCGTGACGGGTCGGTCACGGGCGTGACCAACCCGTGACACGAAATCTCGGTCGATTTATTTCAATTTTTGGGCTTCCTAGGGTTCTGTCACGACCAACCGACTCCTAGGGGTCTAGCCGGAAATGGGATGTTACATAACCGACCCCACTATAGTGGGATAAAGGCTTGAGTGTTATTGTGTAAGGACCTTTGTTCTATATTTGTACTTAAGTTGACTTTTTTTACATACTGCTGCACTCTAGAAGTACATGCACACTATTGAATGTCTTGATGCATGTGCACTTTATAGTTTCCTTGTGAGTGTCCATAATCTCCCTCCGATTAGTGGTATTCAGAGTGCTGTATACAGGTGGAATAAGCAAAGGTAGAGTAGGGGTACTTACTTCCAAGTGTGCTATAGATTCTCTCCCTGAAGTGAGGACTCATAATAGGATGTAATTTTGATACAACCTGCGTCGGTTCATCGCATTCTGTCTTTATTTTGCTCGCATATTTTTATTTTAGTACGTCTAATTTTATCACGCATGTACTCGTTTAATTTACGGTAGTACCCAGTTAGCCCTAAAAATGCTCTTACCTCTTTCTGTTTTTTTGGTATTGGGAACTGCTCGACCGCTTCTATCGTGCACATCAATCACGCTCGTTGTTATGACTTATTGGTGTGATCGTCCAATAAGTCTCCGAATAAAAAAATCTGTCAAAAATGTGACATGTTAATTAAGTTAAGGATGCTCAAAAAAGACTACAAAAGAGAGATGTTTTATACTAGGTTAAATAAAATTAGACTAAGCAAAATTTTAATTCCCCATCATATTTGGAACTATTTTAAAAAATGGAAGTCTAAAATAGACAGCCGACCTATTATTTTAAAGCCAATTCATTTCCTCCACTTTATAAAGATCGGTCCCCTTTAATACCAATTGAATCTCTTTATTTCTTTTAATATTTCATGCCTCTTTCATTAAAATTTTGTTCCTCATTCCCGGAAAGGGCACTTGGACAATTTTTTGAAAACAGAGAAATCCTCTATGTTTTTCGGAAATCCAGTCCAATAACCTTGTAGTCTGCTCATCTCCTCCCCCTCGATCCACCGTCCAGAGCACACGCCTCCTTCGACGACCATGTCGAGGTCGGGCCTTCCTTCCCTGTCGGTTATGTATGCCGTAGTCGCAAACCATCGACTTCCAACTTTCTGTTCATGGTCGACAGATCCAGGCTCGGAGCACTTCCATCTGCCTCTGCCGCCTCCGACCAGCTCGTGATCCCCGTCGTCTAGTCACCCAAGAGCTTCCACGCCTTCGGCCAAGCTTCAAAACCATATCTGGCCTTCCACGAGAACCCACCTCCCCTTTTGCTTTGTCCAGGATCTCTCTCACAAACTCCGGGTTGCCCACAGTCAGGCTCCCCTGATGGATGCAAAGGAAGACGGTTGGAAGGCCACGTTAAAGGTATGCGAAGCAATTGTTGATTTTGGATAGTTACCCCTAATTTACTTTGCAGGCGGGTGACCTCCTCCTGGGACTGTCGGCAAACCGTGTCTGCTCCAAGGACTGCCAGAGAACATTGGTGTATGCCAGCGACCTCTGGGAGGCTGTGGCCGCTATCTGAGCTAGGTGATCTATGTGTACCCCGCATCTCCTAAAGTTCGTCCTCGCCCATGATTGCAGAAGGGACCGCCTGCGCATGCAGGGTCGTCTCCTGTTTTTCTCTTCAGGACCGCAATCGGGTGTTGAGGGTGACCACACCCGCATCTCTGAGCAGCAGCGGGCCACCAAGCGTGTCCGCCAGGGCCCCGATATTTGGCGGCAGGTCTCGCGCGACAGGCTCGGGTTCCCGCGTCGGCCTCTGAGCTCGGCTGGCGGGAGATTTCGCCCGGTGCCGTCGGGTGGCCGGTTGTGCCCGCGAAGGCGCTAGTCCCCTCGTACCCGCAACTTTCCTCTTCTCAGTTGCGATCAACACCACGCCGGGGGGTTTGTAAGTTTTTCAGCAGGAACCTGCAGGACAACTGTAAGTTTGAACGTTAAAACCCACAGGTATGTAAATCCTTTGTGAATGAGTTTACACTCGGCGAAGCCCAAGTACGCCACCTCTTTCAGGCGGGGAATGTATTGTTCGATATCTAGGTGGGCCTTGTTGAAGAAGTTCACGATGTCCTTCTCCACCCTTTCAACTGAAGGCGTCAGAAAATCCGCCTCCTCCCGCGGATAAGGGTAGGAGCTCAACTTCCCGAGGTCCGACCTGAACATGGCGAACCAGGACTTCCACTCGTGAACCTTGTTGGGAAGGTTCAGTACCCACAGTTTGTTTGACCCTATGTACAGATGGCCCTTCGCGATCGCGTGAACAAAGAATAACTGCCTGAACACTGCCAGACTGAAGTTGACCCGCTGGAGTCGTCGAAAAGTAAAGAATGTGGTTGCCACCGCGATAGAGTTTGGGGTAAGCTGAGCGAGAATGAGCCCGTAGTGACCGAATACTTCTACCATCACTGGCAAGTTGGGGAAGGTACATCCCGCATCGAAGTGTTTGAAGGGGAGGATTAGTTCGTCGGTGAACACCGAGTGCAGGTGCTCACCAGGGTTGGGTAGCCGCGCGACAAACCTTTTGGCAAGAACGCGGATTCTTGCTAGATGGTTCCCAAACTCTCCATCTGATAGTCTAATTGTAGGTGGAGCGTGAAACAAAAATGCAAAAGTGCAGTCCGCTCGGGTGGAGCCCGCCTGGGGATCTGGCATGTTCTCCATGGTGCTCATGGTTGTATGTCGGGAAGGGGAGGCCCCGCGAGCCTATTTATAGGAGTTGACGATTTTTTCTTCGAAATGCAAAATGCCGCGGATAGTCATCGTCCATGGAATATTCGCGCTGCACGCCGCACACTCTCTTCACTGTTCTTTAAAAGCAAGAAAAAGGCATTGTGCGTATGTCCACTGACAAGTGAGATATGCGTTTGCATTGTAATTAGCGGCGGTTATAAACAAATATAAGTTGTTCCACACACACATAAGTCTGACAAACACAATAAGTGTTCGCCAATTGGTATTCACACATACGAAGTCCGCACCTGGATAATTATTACAAACTAAAATCAAATTGTTCCTAATCCTTGAAGATATCATTGCCTGACGCCCACTCCATACCCACAAACGTAAAGTTGTCCGTAATCTCAGCGAGCACATTGGACATGCCCAAATGGTGTTTGTTTAACTTGGCAACCAGCTCGTGAATGACGCGGTTGTCCTCTCTGACCTTCCGCGCGTACTTCTGAATGGCGTCCTCTGGTGGGGCAGAACCCTGCACCACCGGGAGAGCTCTTCTTCGCAAGGTGGGCATGGCGTCCTGCTTTAGCGCTTCGATCCCCTCCTCCAGGCGGGCTATGCGCGCGCAGGCTTCCTTGAGCCCTTCTTGGAGGGCCGCTATCGCCGAGGTGTTCTCTGGGAGTATAGCAATAATATATTAATTGTCTAACAAGTATGTTGCAGCAAGACGTTCTCGACAAGTGCCTGCGGCAAGTTTGCTGTCTGGAGCAACCTTCTCCTGCTAGTCGTTCCTCTTCTTCTTCTTCGAGAGTGTTCGCGATAGTAAGAGGCTGGGTAATCGTCTTCACGACTTTCCTTTTGGAATCCGCCCGTGACTTCTCTAGCTCGAACTCGACATCGACAACCTCCACGTCGTCGTCCTCCTCGCCAGTCTCCTTGTCCGACTCCTCCGAATCCACGATCTTTTCGGGCGACACCTGGTAATCTACTTTTTTCGACAAAACCTACTGGAATGGTTATAAGTCCTTCCGGATGGCTGACTTCTCTGGGGTGTTCGACGTGCTCTTCACTAAGATTTCTGCACTCTTCGCGAGAGGGTCGGTGTCAGGTGGAGTATTCGCCTTACTCGATGGAGGCTTTCGGGAGACGGAGTCCTTCCGTTTCTGCGAGGTACTGGAAGAATGGCCAGGAAGTTGAGTGTCCGACGGGAGGTTCGCGCGCCCTTCCTTGTCTAGATCTGGGTGTTTTTCATATGCGCGACTAGATCCGAGATGGTGGGGATGAGACTGTCCAATTTCTTGGCAGGCCTTTTCAGAGATGACAACGACGTTTGCTTGGAGGAGCTACCCGGGAATTTCGAGGGTTTTTCGCAGCTTGTCGGGGTCCGTCTTTTTTTAAGCATCAAGGTTGTAGCCCATCTTGGCGAGCAGCTCCTGGTTTATACTCATGGCGAGCAGGAAGGAAGGGAAATTGGCTGACTGTGAAAAGTGACTCCGCTGGGCGTAGATCTACGCTATTTATAGATTTTCGGGAGCATTAAGTGCGGGACGCAGCTTCTGCGGTTACCAGTTTACTTTTTCAAAGCCCACGCGGTCTGCCAAAAAAGTGCGGGGATTATGTTAACCATAATCCTGCGACAGCTGAGGTGAGCATCAGACAACTCAGATAGCTTACCCTGGTGACCATTCCCAGAGTTCGCGAGGCCTCCAGGCGAACATTTTGGATGTCCGTATACATTCTCCGGTTCGTGTCTTTAGCACGACACTGTCCGACGCGAACACTCTTCAGGCGACCTCGACACGAGGTTCGGGCAGGTAGTCTCTCACAAAGTTGCTTCGTGAATCCGGCCCAAAGGTCGCGGTGAACACTTCTCTTGGAGCCCGTGCGGACTCACCTCTTCGTCATCGACATCGGTGGTACCGCGCGGTTATATGCGGTCTTTTCTCTCAACCCTCGCCGCTCGAATGTGTACCTCGAGCGGCTGCGCATTTAATGCCGTAGTTAATGAGCCGTTAAAAGCCCGTCGGTTCGTGAATCGTTTGAACCGCCTACCCTCGAGTATAAATAGGGGTCAGGGGGGACTTGGTTGGGACACGCGAACTTACCCAGAACTAGCCTAATTGTTGGTGTAAACACTAAGTATTTTTAAAGTTTTTTTTCTTATTCCCCCTTGTACTTGCTCGTACTCTCTTGTAATCATTTTGCAGTTAATCAAGAGGCCCGTCACAAGAAAGGCATTTGCCGCGGCGGGTCAAATCTGATGTTCGCCGTTGCAAGCGACATCTCCTTTTAACGCTCTTTTACTTGCTTTAACCATCTACAGGGCTAGTAACCGATCACTTGCGGACCACTCTTTCCTCTGCTGACCACCCTTCCCAGGAATAGCGTGCAAAGAGTTGGTGACATTTTTGATTCCAACAACTCTTGATAGATATCAAACAAGACTTATTACTAAACACTTTACCCAAATTGATAGATATAAAGCAAGACTTATTATAGTAAACAAAAGACTTCTATGTGTCTTTTAGAAAAGAAAAAAATGTGAACCATAAATGCAACTAGCGGTGTTTGTTTATTAAATTAACAAATTGTTCTTCAGATTTAAGTAACTTTTTTTTCATTAAAACTATAAAGAATTTGATTTAATTTTATTATTTTATTTTTTTACTATATACACGTGCATATATATAGACACATGAACATGCATATACATGTATATGTGCATATATATAAATGAACATCTTGCACATATATTTATCTAAGTCAATGTTAGTTACGCTATATCCAAACATATCCGCATTCATTTTTTTTTATTTTCACGTATCACCTATCCGCACCGGTGCTTCATAGATATCACATGCCGTGGGTAAGGCGTATTTTTCGTATTCTCAGTCTATTGGATCGGGACAAGATGGAAAGGGGAGAACATCAAAACTTGAAGGTGCATTCTTTTCAACATCAAATACATATAAGCCATAATGCGTCCTACCAGAGCTGATCTCCTTCGTCTGCAATTCCTGAAAGACACGTTAAGAAGGAACGAAAGTGTCAACAGTTCATAGAATTTGTTATTTTGCTAACATATAAGAGATTGTGAGTCCATGGATGGGCAAATGACTAGGATCCAATAGACTGAGAAGTGAGCACTTGGAGTCCATGATTGGGCAATTTACTGAGAAGTGAGCAAAGCAGGGAGAAGAGTGGTAGGCAGCACAATGGTGGAATGAGCACTTAGGAGTTTATAAATGGTCAAATGATGAGTATGGACTAGAATTGGGCTCAAAAGAGTCCATAAATGGTCAAATGACGAGGGTTGACTAGAACTGGGCTCATAAGATAATCCCTGCATCATGTGTCTAAGACTTATTATCTCATCAGTGGAGAAAAAACTAGGTAGAGAAGGACACTCAAATATCCGACCGCCAGAAATATTGTCATCAATGCATTCAGTTAGGTGAGCAGAGGGAAGAGTTAAAGACTGATCTGCCACGACCACGTCCTCCAAAAGGTACCTTTTCACCTCTTGGTGGGGGAAACCCATGCAATTTAAAGCAAGTATCACGAGTCACATAACAAATGGTTGTTGTCAATTGGCTTGTGCTTAAAGTCCCGAGTATTAGTACCTCCAGAATAATGAGAAGTAACAAGTGCAGAACCACCAGAGGTGACCTTTGTACTCCAAGATTGTGGATGGTCATATTATTGATGGACAATGCTATACGTCTTTGACAAAGAGTAGAAGAAACTCAAACACTCAGCTTCGATCTTTACGAGCTTGAACAATGGCCGCATCAGCGGAGCAAATAAGGCCGAGGGATTCAAAATGGTCGTACTCCTGATATAGCTTGGTGAACTCCAAATAATAGATCGATGCTGGTCTATCACCTAGTAGAAGGAGAAAGATATTCCTTCGTAATTAAATACATAAGCTGTGTTTCCTCTCTGGGAGTATGTAGATTCAACTTAGCTTCAAATGTCCGCAACATTATCTAAGAAAAGATAGTTCCGTGCAATGTCGTCTTGCGTGAAAACAATCAACCATTACATAACTAATGAGTTCTCTGATTCACATTGTTTCCAACTAGACACAGTCTTTGCGAGCTTTGTAATAATACTGTTCACATAGCCAAACAATTGGCTGACTCCTAAGAGCTAGAGCCATGGATTGAAACCAAGACAAATAGTTTGTAATATCATGGCGAATAGTTGTAATATGAGGTGTAACATCTGTAATTATTAATGCAAAAATAATTGTAAATTGCAGGGTCCGACCTCGAGCGATTTTGATAAGCCAGCGTCTAATCGAGGTATGGTTTTAGTATGGTTAATTTTTGTACATTAATTAATGGATTTATTATAGTCGTTAAAAATGTACTCGTCGCATTTTAGTGTTTGCCCAATGGCATAACGTATATATTCTAAATGATAGAGTGGAATGACAATCGTGTAATAATTTAGAAATGCCAAATTTCCCCCAAATGAAACTGAAACGACATGAATCGTTTTTTTCTTCTTCCCAGGGGTTATCATAACCGGCCCCTTAGACCACACACCGTTTCAATTTCTTTCTTCCCCCCATACGATAAAATCAGGAACTGTCGCCGTTTTCTTTATTTGCCCGAGAGGAACAAAAGCCCTAGTTTTCCTTCTTTCCCCTCTATGATTTTTCTCCCCCAGCCGCACAGCAAAAGGAAGCCGCCGACTTCTCCCCTCTCGTCGATCCTTTCAGTTGACGGTGCGAGAGGCTTGACCGTGCAAATCGTCGGCGTTAGGAGGCGCATCATCGGTTTTCCCCTCCGGAAATGCTCGAAACCTCCTCCCCGTTCCTTGGAAAGGTGCACAGAACCTTCCCTGGGTCTGCAAGCTCTTCCCCCTAGTTGATTCTTCACCCTCCGACTGCTTAGGTACCCGCCAAATGTATTTCTTAGTAAAACCTGTGCAGATTTCCGCTCAGTTCCCACGATGTCTCCTTTCTCTGCAGTCGTGAGGCTCGATGTCGGATTGAGTTGCTCCCTGTTGGTTTCCCACTGTGTGATTAGAGACTTAATTTGAAGCCTTTCCCCTATCTCCTCCACGACAGTCTTCCTAGGGACCAATCTTTTTTGCCCAGATATTATTACCCTCCTAAATATTCCTTTTTCATAAATCAATATGATATACCAGTCAACTATAGGTGTAAGAGATAAGTCTGATGTTTAGTTCTCTACTCTATAATTTATTTCTGCTCTGATACAGATACAAATTTGGGTGTAGTCGGAGAATTCGAAAGCCATTATACCCCGCTATTAGAGAAGTTGTAAATGTCTTCCTTTGGTTCTAAAACAATATTTCCTAAAATTTCGGAGAGGTATTTATAACTATGTTTAATGCCCTTTTAGGTTTCTTAAGAAAGTAAGCCTCCTTGTTACTCGGAGATCAAATTAGTGCCTCATAATATTTATTTTAGAGAAGCATTCCGCCGCGTCGCATTTTCGTGTGCAACAATACTGAAATATGAACTCTTATTCCTTTTTGCTAGACATACCTGATAGTAGTGCGATAAATTGTTTTTTTATATTATTCGAATAATTTGTTATAGTTATAAGAAAGTGCACTTATTATTAAAAAAATATAACCTAGCAAACATTTCACTGATATACGTAGATTATAAGTAATATTTAAATTTCCCAAATAGTTAGATCTCCAGAAATTGTGAAAATTATGGATCATATACACACGTATATATTTACTAAGCATCAAATATTAATCTTATGAATATGAATTCCAGTCGATTAACCAATTTGATGCACTGTACAAAATATGCAGATGAATACGTAAGCAGAGTATCACTAGATAGAATATGACTAATAGGCATGATTGAGAACTCTCGTGCTAGATAGAGACACACTCTCTTTCTCAATGAGGCGTAGTGTACCTTATGATCCTCAGTTCTTGGGAAGATGACCCGCCATTTCAAAAATTTAGTAGATGAGAGTCCGTGTTTGTGTGACAGTAGAACACTTGGGTTTGTTAGTAGTGTCTCAGATCGTTTGATTATAATTGCGTTTCAGAAGCTACTCTGCATAGAAATTAGGGAAGAACAAACATAAGCCATTTAGCACTGAAGTATAGAACGAAGCTTAGAAATTCTTTAGTCAACCAATTTTGGAAACTTGAGTAAATATGCTAAGCATGCATAGTAGAACAACACAGTTTTCTTCAGTATAAAAACCTTATTTTAAAAAGCATGGATACATACTTTTTCAACATATTTTTAGTGTCACTATGAGGATTAGTTTTTCTTACTCTCCAGTTGGGGTGATACGTTTTCGAGAATTTATTTTTTAGGGGTCACAGGTGAGAAGTTGCTCCTAGGATGAACGCTCTTCCAGATTTTCTCTTTATAGTTTGTTCGTACTCAGTTGTTCATCATTTCAATACTGTATTGTTATCCTTTCATGGACTCCATATAACCATAATGTTTAAGTTTTTCCTTGTACCAGACATTACATAGTATTTCAGATGTATGGTTCATTTTATAAATCTAGTTGGATTTGTGAATTCAGAAATGATGAGTTATATTTTACCCTTAGTTGCATTTTCTACTTTCACTGTGAATTTTCTTTTTGTACTTTTCATTTTTGCCTGCTTTGTACCCGTTTTATTACTGTTGCTTAGTTTACTTCTTGTCACGGGACCCGACCAGGTTGCTGATTTGTTGCTAAACTAGGTTGGGGTGTTATAATTGGTATACCAATAACTCCATTCCTTACATATTATAGGCAACACATACCTGTGAAGTGGGCGATCCTTCTTATCAAAATACAACTCCTGAAATAGTCATAGATGTCAATTGTACACCAACAACGCCCGCAACACCAGCAACGCCCGCAACACTGGCAGCACCCGCAGCACCAACAACACCAACAATGCCAGAACCGACAGAAATGACAACTATCATTGCCAGGGCAGTGCCCTTAGCTCCGTTCGAATTCGGAAATGCACTTCCAACTGCAGTTCCCGTACTAGCTGCCAGTGACTTAGGGATGAAGCGTTACTGAGAAACTTCTGTGATCTCCACCCCTCTAATTTTAATGGGGGAAGAAACGCCGATGGACACCGACGACTGGCTGATAAAGACCCGTTACTTGCTTTAGGTGATGGAGTGCCTAGAGAATAAGAAGGTTCCTTTAGCGGATTTTCTCTTGAAGTGAGAGGGAAATTTGTGGTGGACCGAACACTTAACTGGTAAGTAACTTATTTCCAAGTTCCCTTTCCCTAGTATACATAATCTTTTAAGCACAATGATAATGTGATCTCCAATTATGTCGGGTTGTACAATAGATATGTTCTTGTGGAATGACTTCTCGACGGTGCTAGCTAGCTGGTTCGTACCCTCTTCCGAGCGCCACAGTATTCAGGAAAAGTACCTCAGGCTTATTCAGGGGGACAAAACTATAATAGTCTATGAGCGGGAGTTGACCCACTTATCTCATTACGCAGGCACAATGCAAGAGGACGAGAACGAGAAGGGTAGCCGGTTCGTGGACGGACTGCGTGATTCTCTGAGGCAACCATTGATGACGATGATCAATGCTGATTACAAGAGCGTAGTTGACATTATAAGGAAGTTGGAAGCTGATCAGCAGAAGGTACAAAAGTGCAACAACTTTCGTTCGAAGCGGCCCCAGGATGCTCCATAGTAGCATCTAGACAAAAATAACCAATGAAAGAACTGGAATAAAAAGTAGAGGTCTGATAGTAGAAAGGTGGTTGGACCGGGGTCAGGGTCAAGGATTACCCCCACTGTCCTAAGTGCTACCGCCACCATCAGAGTGAGTGTTTGACTACTGCAGGGGTTTGTTATAAGTCCCAACAACCTGGACTTATAGCCTGCTATTGCCAGAGAACTCCCGTGAATCAGTTAATTCAAACTCAATTGTGCGCCCATTTTAAACTTATACCCTCTTCACATTAGTCTTATAATTGCAACTCCTTTTGTAGTCAAAATTTGACGTTAGTGGCCCTAATAGAACTGATAAGGAAAAAACACCAATGAGTTCTGATGTGAAGCCAGCTACAAGACGAGGACCGGTGCAGCTCAGAGCTTATGGTCTTGTCTAGCAGAAAGCCAAGGAGTAGGACGATGTTGTGACAGGTATGTGTTTATCATATAAACAGTTTAATTTATTCCTCCTTAGTGACACCGCTTTTTACCAATATACAAGCCTCAATGTAGGTATACTTATGATTTGTGTCATACCCTCAAAAATTCTCTTTGATACGAGCTTCTCGCATTCATTCATAACAGAATCTCTTGTGCTTAGGATGAACTTAAAATCTTCCAGAGCCAACATCGTTAGAGGTCATGATACCTAATGGCTCCTTTCTGCAGACCAGACATAAGTGTAGAGTCTCAGTGTAGTTTGGAGATGCGGAGATTGTTATAGAAGTTTCACTCCTTATTGCTGGATTTGATCTGATTGTGGGTATGAACTGGTTATCAGATGTAAACGCCAAGATAGATTACAAGGGTAATGTGATACAATTTGAGGGACCTAACCAAATAACCATTACCTTATAGGGAGTGAAATAGATCTCCAAATTAATTATCTCCTCCGTCAAGGATGTTAGATGCACCAACAAGGGTTGTGAAACCTTCTTAGTGCCGATGAATGGTAAAGCCAAAGCTAATCTGTTAGAAGTACCCATAGTTCAGGAATTTCCGAATGTCTTCCCTGAGAGATTACTTGGTGCCCCTCCTACCAGAGAGATTGACTTCCAAATTGATCTTTTACCTGGAGTTGTGCCTGTGGCCAAGACTCCTTACCGCATGGCTTCCAGAGAACTTGCAGAATTAAAGGTCCAGTTGCAGGAGTTGCTCGACTTGGGTTTTATTCGCCCCAGCACTTCACCTTGGAGTGCACCAGTACTGTTTGTCAAGAAGAAGGATGACAACTTGAGTTTGTGCATAGACTATTACGAGCTAAACAAGTTAACAGTTAAGAATGAGTATCCTATCCCCAGGATAAATGATTTGTTTGACCAGCTTGGGAGATCTTATACGTTATCCAAGTTAGATCTGAGGTCAGGCTACCAACTGAAGATTCAGGATGTGGACATTCAGAAGATGACGTTCAATACTAGATAAATACACTATGAGTTCGTGGTCATGTCATTCAGGTTGACTAATGCCTCGTTCGCCTTTGTGGATCTATTGAATATGGTATTTTGGGAATTCTTGGATCGTTTTGTTAACGTGTTCATAGATGACATTCTGGTACTTTCTAAGAGTGCAGAAGATCATGCTACTCATCTCAGGACCGTTTTGAGTATGCTCAGGAAGAATCTACTATATGCCAAATTTTCTAAATTCGAGTTTTGGTTTTCAGATGTTGCATTCATGGGTCATGTTATCAGTCAGAAAGGTCTCTCCGTCGACCTGAAAAAAATAAATGCAATAAAAGATTGGCCGATACCAAAGACAGTTACCGAGGTCCGTAGTTTTCTGGTTTTAGTAGGGTACTACAAAAGGTTCATTTAGAACTTCTCGTAGATTGCATTTCCGTTGACTTCACTCACCAGGGAAGGTAAAGCCTTTAGTTGGACAGTTGAGTGCGAGTTGGCATTTGACGAGTTCAAGACCAGATTGATGACCACCCCAGTCTTTAGTCTACCATCAAGTTCAGATGGGTTCAGATTTTTAGCGATGCATCAGGTCAAAGTTTAAGCTACATACTTATGTAGCATGAAAAGGTCATAGTCTTCGCATCCAGACAGTTAAAGATTCATGAGAAGAATTATCTTGTTCATGACTTGGAGCTAGCAACCGTCATCCACAAATTTAAAATTTGGAGACACTACCTCTACGAAGCTCGTTGCGAGATTTTCACTGATCACAAAAGTCTCAAGTATATTTTTGATCAACAAGAGCTCAATATGAGACAACGTAGATGGATAGAGTTTCTGTCAGATTATGATGTGGATATACAGTATCACCCGGGGAAAACAAACGCGGTAGCTGGTGCGCTTAACAGAAGAGGTTCGAGTTACTCCCTCATTACTTAGCAAGAGTAGCTTGTGCGAGATCTGGAGAGATTAGAGATCAACGTTGTTCCGCGTTTCAGCTTGGGTTCAACCAGTTTAAGTTGGATGGAAATCACTTGTGATATTAAAGATAGGATTAGAATAGCTTTACCCCTAGATCCGAAGATGATCGAGATTTGTGATTTGACTCAGGCAGTTCGGAAGAAGTTCAGTATTCAAGAGAGTTTACTGTTGCATGGTAGAAGGGTGTGTATCCCAGATGTCAACCACTTTCAAGAGGACATACTATTCTAGGCTCATAATTCTAGATATTTGATACATCCGGGTAGCACAAAGATATATGGAGATCTTAAGAAGATAGCTTGGTGGCCATATTTGAAGAGTAATGTTGCAGAGAATGTTGGAAAATATGAAACTTGCAAATTAGTTAAAGTTGAGTGCCAGAGGCGAGGAGGCAAGTTGCAGCCACTACCCATTCCAGAGTGAATCTTCGAGGATATATCAATGGATTTTGTCCATGGCCTTCCCAGATCACTGAATTGGAATGATTTATTATGGATATAGTCGACCGTCTCTCCAAGGTTACCAACTTCATTTCCAATTAGAGGACTGATCAGGGTTCGAGATTGGCGCAATTGTATGTAAATGAGATTGTTCGACTGTATGGTGTTCCCGAGACTATAATTTCAGATAGAGATGACAAGTTTACTTCTAAGGAGTAGAGATATGTTCAGGGGCAATTGGACACTAAGCTACATTTCAGTACTACTTTTCATCCCCAAACCGATGGGCAAACGGAGCGCGCGAACTGAACTATGAAAGATATGCTTCAGATGTGTATTCTAGATTTTAGAGGTAAGTGAATGAATTGTCACTCTGGTTGAGTTCTCCTATAATAAAAACTTCCAGACAAGCAATTAGATGCCGCCTTTTGAGGCTTTGTATGACAGATGTTGCCAGACACCGTTATGTTGGGCTGAGAGTGAAAAAAGATCTTCCATCAAAGAAGCACAGATTAATAAGAACACAACTCGTATCAAGCTCATCCAGGAGTGCGTTAAAATAGCTCAGAATCGTTAGGTCAAATACTATGACCAGAGGAACAAATTAGTGGAATTCAGTGTCAGGGATTATGTTTATTTGAATATCACACCAGTCAGGGGCGTCTCTCGAATTAAGTTGATGAAGAAATTGAGTTCAAGGTTCGTTGGTCCATTCAAGGTACTGAAGCGCATTGGTGAGGTTGTATATAGGTTGGCCTTACCTGAGGAAATGTGTGATCTACATCATGTATTTCATGTCTCCCATTTGAGGAGAGTAGACAGAGATTTTAGTCAGATAATCAGTACCGAGAAAGGACCAATCAAATCGAAACTTAGTATCAGTATCAAACCAATTATAATAGTGGACTCAAGAATTCAGAAGCTCTGGAACAAAATGGTCTGTTTTGTAAAAGTCTTTTTGATGAACTGTAGCCGACCAGATTATACTTGAGAACGAGTGGATGAACTCTGGAGCAATGCAGTTTATGTTTTCTCTTTGACTCAGGTATGTATGTAATTTTCGAGGACAAATTTTTTTTAGGAGCAAAAATTTTTAACATATGTAATTATTAATGCAAAAGTAATTGTAAATTGCAGGGTCCGACCTCGAGCGATCTTGATCTAGCCAGCGTCTTCTCAAGGTGCGATTTTAGTATGGTTAATTTTTGTACATTAAATAATGGATTGATTATAGTCGTTAAAAATGTACTCGACGCATTTTAGTGTTAGCGCAATGACGTAATGTATATATTCTAATTGATAGAGTGGAATGACAATCGTGTAATAATTTAGAATACTTAATTTCCTCTAAATGAAATTGAAACAATACGAATCGTATTTTTATCCTAGTGGTTATCAAAACCGACACCTAAGACCACGCACCGTTTTAGTTGCTTTCTCCCCCACATGATAAAATCGGGAACTGCCGCCGTTTTCTTTATTTACCCGAGAGGAACAAAAGCCCTAGTTTTCCTTCTTTCCCTTCTACGATTTTTCTCACCCAACCGCACAGCAGAAGGAAGCTACCGACTTCTCCCCTCTCGTCAATCCTTTCAGTCGACGGTTTAAGAGGCTTGACCGCGCAAATCGTCGGCGTTAGGAGGCGCAACATCGGTTTTCCCCTCCGAAAATGCTCGAAACCTCCTCCCAGTTCCTTGGAAAGGCGCACTGATCCTTCCCCGGGTTTGCAAGCTCTCCCCCCTCATCGATTCTTCACCCTCCGACTGCTCAGGTACCCGCCAGATGTATATCTTTGTGAAACCTGCACAGATTTCCGCTCAGTTCTCATGATGTCTCCTTCCTCTGCAGTCGTGAGGCTCGGCGCCAGATTTAGTCACTCCCTGTGGGTTTCCCATTGTGTGATTAGAGACTAAATTTGAAGCCTTTTCCCTATCTCCTCCACGACAGTCTTCTTGGAGACCGATCTTTCTGCTTAGGTTTTAATACCCTCCTAAATAATACCCTCCTAAATAATTTCCTTTTCATAAATCAATATGATATACAAGTCAACTATTAGTGTAAGAGAGATAAAGTTACAGATTTGGGCGTAGTCGACTCCAATTCGAAAGTCATTATACCCCGCTATTAAAGAAGTGGTAAATGTCTTCCTTTGGTTCTAAAACAATATTCCCTAAAATTTCAGAGAGGTATTTATAACTATGTTGAAAGCCCTTTTAGGTTACTTGAGGAAGTAAGCCTTCTTGTTACTCGAAGATAAAATTAGTGCCTCAGAATATTTGTTTTAGAGAAGCATGTTGTTGCATCGCATTTACGAGCGCCGCGCTGCTGAAGTAAGAAACTCTTATTTCTTTTGGCTAGACATACCAAATAGTAGTGCAATAAATTGTTTTTCTATATTATTCGGAAAATTTCTTGTAGTTATAAGAAATTGCACTTTTTATTAGAAAACTATAACCTATCAAACATCTCAGTGATATACGTAGATTAAAAGTAATATTTAAATTTCCTAAACAGTTAGATTCCAGAAATTGTGAAAATTATGGATCGTATACACATATATTTATGGAGCGGGAAATATTAATCTTATGAATATGAATTCTTGTCAATTAACCAATTTGATGCACTGCACAAAATATGCAGATGAATACGTAAGCAGAGTAGCACTAGACTGAATATGACTACTTGGCATGATTGAGAACTCCTCTCGTTGTAGATAGAGGCACACTATCTCTATCATAAGGCTTATTGTAACACCCTATCCGTCAAATGTCATATAGCAGTAGGTCCGGCCGGGGCCCGACGCCATATACTACGGACAGACCGGTTGGTTACGCGTTGAAACCATTCAACCAATCACAACGTCCTACACAACACCTAGCGGAAGCAATTATTAAGTTGCACAGTTAAGAACCTTGCTAACATGAATGTCCACTGAACCAAAACATAAGAATGTTGAATACACAAAACAACTAGCCTTAAAGCCTTACAATGTTTGCTTTATAAAACATGACTTTCAAACCTCGGCACGCAGGCCGGCCATACATGAGTAAATAAGAAAACACTCAAAAGTTTAGGCCTTCGAGGGCCGGCGCAGCAACTTGGGCTTTAGCCCGCTATTTACCGCTCGGCTCTGCAACACCTGCAAGCAACAATCCACCGCACGGTGGTAAACAAAAGTAACGGTCAGCTATGCTCACCAAATTATAACGATCCCGCCCCCAAAATCGGGGCGGCGATGCTCTTTCCCTGCACTTTATTAGTATAAACATCAAAATAGAGAATAAGCATAACATCACAGGTGCGGCTCAAACAACCACACACCCCGTGCTCTCAGGGCACTAACTCGATGAACCCGGTCGTAACCGTGGTCTCACCACCATCCCTTGGACGGCAAAACTCGTGAGCAATATAGTCTTTCCGGTCTAAGCCTAAGACTCACTCGACCATGCCAATGACCAGTCTCTTTTACAGATGTCTGTCACCAAACCGCATAGCCCGGGTCCGCATCCACTTGCCCGTTGCTCACATCGCATAGTCATATTAAGACGTACGCGCGGGCCAAGCTTCTCCCGGATCCCAAAGTTCGATCACACAAGCACATAACCCAGTTATGTTTATGGTTGGCTCCCCGGCCACAAGGATGACGGAAAAGCGTTTCCGCCCAGTTTTCCGGGTGCGCCTTAGGGTTACTCCCCAAGGATCCCTGCTGCAATCTACCCCGTAGAAACCAGAAAACAACAAAGGGCACGGAGTCTTCTCCGGCTAGAATGCAATGCACATCACCGATCCAGACCAACTTGTCCGGATAGGCTTCACACACCATGCCTATGTCCGTTTACGCATACGGACTCTACACAAGGGGGACTTTACATATCTACCCCAAGGAACGCTCCAACTCTTCACTCACTCGCGAGAGAGGGCTTTCTATGCAAAGGAAAAGAGGGCTTCACATGGCCTAAGATGAGAAATCGTTACCCTTGCGTTCTTCCGCGGCGCCATGAAAAATCTACGCGGTTGGAAAGCTCCGCAACGTCGTCGCCTTCGCGGATCTGGACTCGGATCGCGAATCGGAGCTCCGAAGCTCTACCGGCGGCCGGATCTTGGTCTCCTTCCTCCTTGCTCTCCCTTCTCTCTAAAATCTTAGAGAGAGAACACCCAAAAGAAAGTGAGGTTTTGCAACCCTATTTTCGGGTTTAAACTGCCAGCACTAACCCTCAGCCGTCGGATCCAAAGCCAAGGAAACGAACGGCCACGATTCGGCCTAAAATTACAAAATCTGGGCCGAACACGGGTTGCAACACGGCCGTGTGCATGGCCGTGTCACCCATTCGCCGTCTCGACCGACGCGATAACCAGCACACGATATTCGACACGGCCTCCGACACGCCCGTGTCGCATGCGACACGGCCGTGTCACGACCTGTGTCACCCCCGTGTGCACTGACCCACACTCTTTTCCCGAGAAGGACACGGCCTGCGACACGGCACCCGACACGCCCGTGTCACATGTGACACGCCCGTGTCTGTGCCCGTGTCATGGTCCGTGTCCGACTACCAACACTTGCTTCCCGAGGAGGACACGACCTGCGACACGGGCCCCGACACGCCTGTTTCACATGTGACACGCCCGTGTCTGTGCCCGTATCATGGCCCGTGTACATGACTCAGGAAACTCCCTAGCGTGACACGCCCGTGTCACGCCCGTGACACGCCCGTGACACCTGCTCCAAGTCCCAGCCTTGGCTAAAAAACGTCACCCGTCCCTCTTTTGAGTTTCGGGGCGTTACAACTCTTTTCCCCTTAAAAGAATTTCGCCCACGAAATTTACTAAATGAAAACAATAGGAACTGAAAGCTCTTAACGGTACCTGAGAGGAATAACTCCGGGTACTCCTCCAGCATAGTTTGCTCCCGTTCCCAAGAAAGATCCTCCCGACCGCAATTATCCCATCGGACCTTAACCATCCGGATCTCCTTGTTACGGAGTCTCTTCACCTCGAAGTCTTCGATACGAACGGGCTTGACCCTTGTCGTCAACCCTTCGTCCACCGGCACTTGATCAACTGCGATCACCTGCGAAGGCTCTGGCACCGCCTTCCGCAAAACAGAGATGTGGAACACATCGTGTAGACCACTCAACTCCTCCGATAGCCTTAATCGGTAAGCCGCTTCGCCGTCCCGCTCTAGAACCTCAAAGGGTCCAAGGTATTTTGGGCTCAGCTTCTTCAAGCGTCTTACCCGCGAAACACCCTTGAACTGCTTCACTTTCAAGTATACCCAATCGCCTACCGCGAACTCCACGTTCCGGTGCTTGACATTGTAATACTTCGCCTGCCTGTCCTGAGCGATCAACAAGCGCTCCCGAATGATCCGCACCAACGAGGTAGCACTCTCCACCTCCTGCTTCTTGTACAACTTTGCCTCATCCGTTTCCAACCACGATAACGACGTGCGACACTTTCTACCATACAGGGCCTCAAAGGGCGCCATTTGGATACTCGCCTGGTAGCTGTTGTTGTACGCGAACTCCACCAAATACAGGTGGTCCTCCCAATGCTTCCCGAAGTCTAGAACACACATGCGTAACATGTCCTCCATCATTCTATTGACTCTCTCGGTCTGTCCATCCGTCTGCGGATGGAAGACTGTGCTGAACTTCAACTTGGTCCCCAGCATTTGTTGCACCAACCTCATATCATTGGACGTGAAACGCCCATCGCGATCACTCACAATGCTACGGGGCACACCGTGCAGTCTAACTATATTATCCACATATAGCTTCGCCAACTTCTCCACCGAGTCATCCTTCCTATGCAAAATAAAGTGCGACATTTTAGTTAACCGGTCTACGATCACCCAGATGACGTCGTTCCCCTGCTGCGACCTTGGCAAACCATGCACAAAGTCCATCGATATGTCGTCGAACTTCCACTCCGGTATAGACAAGGACTTCAAGAATCCTCCCGGCTTTTGGCACTCCGCCTTCACTAAGTCGCACGTTTGGCACTTAGCCACAAACAACGCTACGTCTTTCTATAGCCCCGACCACCAAAACAGCTTCTTGAGGTCACGGTGCATCTTTGTGCTCCCTGGGTGGATTGAGTACTTGGTATGATGAGCCTCGTACATCAACTCCGCCCGTAGGTTACCCCCGCTTGGGACGCACAACCGATGATCCTTCCTTAACAACCCATTCTCAACAGAAAATTGGGAATTTGATCCATCCAACGCCGCCTCCATAAACTCTTTCATGGTTTCATCCAACTCCATTGCCTGCCGAACACGATCAGCCAGGTCATACTGAACCTCCGTCCAGTTCAACAAAGCCTTGACGCTTGTCTGCTTGTCCACACAACAGATCTCCAACGCCTCCAACTCCCGTACTAGCCTCTCATCATGAACCGACAACCAGTTGGCTTGGGCGGAAGCCCTGCGACTCAACGCATCAGCAACCGCATTGCCCTTCCCGGGTACATAATGAATCTTGAAGGTATAGTCCCCCAGGAACTCCATCCACCTCCTCTGCCTTATATTAAGATCCTTCTGATCCAACAGGTACTTCAGGCTCTTGTGATCGGTGTAAATATCGACCCTTACGCCGTATAGGTAGTGCCTCCACAACTTAAGTGCAAATATCACGGCCGCCAACTCCAAGTCGTGGACCGGATAGTTCCTTTCATGCACTTTTAGCTGACGCGATCCATAAGCTATCACGCTCCCATGCTGCAACAGCACGCAGCCCAAACCACTACCCTAGGCGTCACTATAAACCTCGAAGCCCTCGGTCCCACTCGGCGAACTAAGCACTGGCGCCGTGGTCAACCGTCTCTTCAGCTCCTCAAACGCTTGCACGCACTCCTGCGTCCACAAGAATCTCTGATCTTTCCTTGTCAACTTCGTGAGAGGTAGCGCTATCCGCGAGAAGTTCTCTACGAAGCGCCTGTAATATCCGGAAAGCCCGAGAAAATTACGGACTTCCGCGACAGAAGACAACACAGGCCACTCCCGTATCGCAACGATCTTCGCCGGATCCACCGCTATACCTTCCCCACTGACAATGTGACCAAGGAATGCTACTGAGGGTAGCTAGAACTCGCACTTGGAGAATTTTGCAAAGAGTTTATTCCTTCTTAGAGTCTCCAACACCAGATGCAAGTTCTTAAAGTGATCTTCTTCGCACTGCGAGTACACCAATATATCGTCAATAAAGACGATCACAAAGCGGTCTAGGAAATCTCGGAACGTCCTGTTCATCAAGTCCATAAACTCTGATGGCGCATTCGTCAGTCCAAACGGCATGACCGTGAACTCGAAATGCCCATACCTTGTGCTGAACGCCGTCTTCGGGATATCACACTCCCTGATCCTCAACTGATAGTACCCCGACTTCAAGTCCAACTTAGAATATACCGACGATCCGACTAACAGATCGAAGAGATCATCAATCCTCGGGATCGGGTACTTGTTCTTCTCCGTCAGCTTGTTCAACTCTCTGTAGTCGATACATAGCCGCATACTCCCGTCCTTCTTCTTAACGAAGAGGACCGGTGCGCTCCAAGGCGACGAGCTTGGACACACATAACCTTGATCCATCAGCTCCTCTAGCTGAACTTTCAACTCTGCCATCTCCTTCGGCGCCAGCCTATAAAGAGCACGTGACACAGGTTTGGCACCTGACACAAGCTCGATAGTGAAATCAATCTCTCGCTGCGGTGGGGCTCCGGGAAGACTATCCGGGAACACATCGGAGTATTCACAAACCACGGGGATAGTATCCAAAGCGGACTTCAGCTCTACAGCCCCCACTATTGCGAAGAACAACTCTGCGCCAGCACGAATTGCCTTTACCACCTGAAGAGCAGACATCAGCGTCCTGCTCGACCCCTTCAGTCCCGTGAATGTTGTCTCCCGTCCAACACCCAGCTAGCAAGTCGAACTCTTGGCTCCCTATGTGAACCTTTACGGCGCACACTCTGTCTGCACGCATCGAGCACCCATTCGGTAGCAGCACGTCCAACTTGTCCTTCGCCATCGAAGAAGGGACTCCGATGCGCGATATAAAATTTTCGGACAAGGAGTGTGAAGCTCCCGTATCAAACAGTGCCCGTGCCGGACTATCGCTAATCAAAACAAAGCCTATGCAAACCATATTAGGCTAACAAGCAATAGATAACAGTATTTAAAGCTAACTTGCTATAAATTAACCGTACCTGTCACCACGTCAGCTTATTTAATGGTTTCCTGCTGGCCCAAGTTGTACACTCTAGGTTGAGTCGGAGCATAATGGGACGCGGTTGACTCCACCGTCTTGCCCTTCTCTTCGTAGGTAGCTCCTTGTTTGCTCTCGGACTTTGGGCGTCCGCTCCAGCAATCGCGGGCAAAGTGCCCCGTCTTTCCGCAAGTGAAACAAGCGCCCGGGGTTCGGTTGGTAGTTGTCCCCGAGGCGGACCCGACGTCCTAGCCTTCTTATTCCATCTTCGAAAGCCAGACTTTGAAGTCGGCACCTTAAACTCCGGTTTCTTACCACCGGATTCCTTCTTCACTTGCGCGATCTTCATGTCCTTTTCCAAGGACCGGGCCGAGTTGACCAAGGTCATGAAACCCTGCGCCATAGGCCCCGACAGTAACAACCTCAACTCGTCTCTTAACCCTTCATAGAAGCGGTTCGTCTTGCGCTCCTCGTCGGCAAAGGTAGAGCTAGCGTATCGTCCCAAACGAGTGAACTCGTGGAGATACTCGTCCACGGTGTTGTCTCCTTGCACCAACTTTTGAAATTCATTTTCCAACGCGATCCTCTGGGCTGAGTGGAGGTATCGAGCCATGAACAGTCTCAAAAACTCCTCCATAGGTACTTCGGCCAACGGCCTTCCCCTCAACTGGTGTAGCTCTAGGCCTTCCCACCATAATCTCGCATCCCCGTCCAATAGGAACGTTGCTATCGTGGTCTTCTGCCACTCTTTCGTTTCTGTTGCTGTCATTACTCTATTGACTCTCGATAGCCAATCCTCTGCCTGAGTCAGGGTTCCTGTTCCCGAGAACACTGGTGGGTGGAAGCCCATCACATGCTTAAGTTGTTTCTCAGTTGCTCTCCGAGGCAACTCCGGCTCCACAATCACCTGTTCCACCCTTCTCGGCTCTGCCGCTTGGAGCGGCACTTGATCCGCAGCAGGAGCAGGCTGCTGCACCTGCCTTGCCGGCTGCGCATTAATCATTGCCATGACAGTTTATGCCACCAACCTAATGGTTTCGGCTGACAGAGGTGTTGTAGGCGCATCACTTGGTGCGCTGCTTGCCTCGGAACCTGGCCGTTCCGACGGTCCAGCACCACTTCTGGTCACCTATAATCGTGCAAAACACCAATAAGCGACCAAACAATGTTGCACACAGCAATTATAGGAACACGCAGGTTCCTCAAACACGTGTATTTTCATTCCTAAGTGAACATTCATGGGTTCTGTTCATGTTATAACGATGACGCACACACATGTGCTCACCACCCCTTAAAGTGAATTCGCCCACGAATTCATTTAAGCTTGACCGAAACCGATAGTCTGATACCAATTTGTAACACCCCTATCCGTCACATGGCATATAGCAGTAGGTCCGGCCGATGCCCGACGCCATATACTACGGACAGACCGGTTGGTTACGCGTTGAAACCATTCAACCAATTACAACGTCCTACACAGCACCTAGCGGAAGCAATTATTAAGTTGCACAGTTAAGAACCTTGCTAACATGAATGTCCACTGAACCAAAACATAGGAATGTTTAATACACAAAACAACTAGCCTTAAGGCCTTACAATGTTTGCTTAATAAAACATGACTTTCAAATCTCGGCACGCAGGCCGGCCATACATGAGTAAATAAGAAAACACTCAAAAGTTTAGGCCTTCGAGGGCCGGCGCAGCAACTTGGGCTTTAGCCCGCTATTTACCGCTCGACTCCGCAACACTTGCAAGCAACAATCCACCGCACGGTGGTAAACAAAAGCAACGGTCAGCTATGCTGACCAAATTATAACGATCCCGCCCCCAAAATCGGGGCGGCGATGCTCTTTCCCTGCACTTTATTAGTATAAGCATCAAAATAGAGAATAAGCATAACATCACAGGTGCGGGCTCAAACAACCACACACCCCGTGCTCTCAGGGCACTAACTCGATGAACCCGGTCGTAACCGTGGTCTCACCACCATCCCTTGGACGGCAAAACTCGTGAGCAATATAGTCTTTCCGGTCTAAGCCTAAGACTCACTCGACCATGCCAATGGCCAGTCTCTTTTTCAGATGTCTGTCACCAAACCGCATAGCCCGGGTCCGCATCCACTTGCCCGTTGCTCACATCGCATAGTCATATTAAGACGTACGCCCGGACCAAGCTTCTCCCGGATCCCAAAGTTCGATCACACAAGCACATAACCCAGTTATGTTTATGGTTGGCTCCCCGGCCACCAAGATGACGGAAAAACGTTTCCGCCCAGTTTTCCGGGTGCGCCTTAGGGTTACTCCCCAAGGATCCCTGCTGCAATCTACCCCGTAGAAACCAAAAAAACAACAAAGGGCACGGATTCTTCTCCGGCTAAAATACAATGCACATCACCGATCCAGACCAACTTGTCCGGATAGGCTTCACACACCATGCTTATGTTCGTTTACGCATACGGACTCTACACAAGGGGGACTTTACATATCTACCCCAAGGAACGCTCCAACTCTTCGCTCACTCGTGAGAGAGGGCTTCCTATGCAAAGGAAAAGAGGGCTTCACATGCCCTAGGATGAGAAATCGTTACCCTTGCGTTCTTCCGCGGCGCCATGAAAAATCTACGCGGTTGGAAAGCTCCGCAACGTCGTCGCCTTCGCGGATCTGGACTCATATCGCGAATCGGAGCTCCGAAGCTCCACCGGCGGCCGGATCTTGGTCTCCTCCTTCCTCCTTGCTCTCCCTTCTCTCTAAAATCTTAGAGAGAGAACACCCAAAAGAAAGTGAGGGTTTACAACCCTATTTTCGGGTTTAAACTGCCAGCACTAACCCTCAGCCGTCGGATCCAAAGCCAAGGAAACGAACGGTCACGATTCGGCCTAAAATTACAAAATCTGGGCCGAACACGGGTTGCAACACGGCCGTGTGCATGACCGTGTCACCCATTCGCCGTCTCGACCGACGCGATAACCAGCACACGGCATTCGACACGGCCTCCGACACGCCCGTGTCGCATGCGACACGGCCGTGTCACGACCCGTGTCACCCCCGTGTGTAACGACCCACACTCTTTTCTCGAGAAGGACACGACCTGCGACACGGCACCCGACACGGCACCCGACACGCCCGTGTCACATGTGACACGCCCGTGTCTGTGCCCGTGTCATGGTCCGTGTCCAACTACCAACACTTGCTTCCCGAGGAGGACACGACCTGCGACACGGGCCCCGACACGCCCGTGTCACATGTGACACGCCCGTGTCTGTGCCCTTGTCATGGCCCGTGTACATGACTCAGGAAACTCCCTAGCGTGACACGCCCGTGACACGCCCGTGACACGCCCGTGACACCTGCTCCAAGTCCCAGCCTTGGCTAAAAAAACGTCACCCGTCTCTCTTTTGAGTTTCGGGGCGTTACACTTATTATACCTTATGAGCCTTAGTTCTTGGGAAGATATCACTCCCTTTCAAAAATTTAGTAGATGTGAGTCCATGTTCGTGTGACACTAGAACACCTGAGTTCATTAGTAGGAGCTCAGATTGTTAGATTAGAATTGCGCATTAGAAGCTACTCTACCTAGAAATTAAAGGACAAACATAAGTCATTTTGAACTCAAGTATAGACCGAAGCTTAGAAATTTTTTAGTCAACCAATTTTCGGAACTTGTGTATATATGCCAAGCATGTATAGTATACCAACCCATAGTTTTCTTCAGCTTACAAATCTTATTTTAAAAGGTATGCATTCCATACTTTTCCAGCATATTTTTAGTGTCAGTAGGAGGAATATTTTTCTTACTCTTCAGTTGGGTTGACCCATATTCGGGAATTATTTTTCAGGGGTCATTGGTGGGAAGTTGCGCCTAGGATGAGCGCGCTTGCAAATTTTTCCTTTATAGTTTGTTCTTACTCAGTCGTTCATCATTTCAACACTGTATTGTTATCCTTTCATAGACTTTATGTAACCATAATATTTAAGTTTTTCTTTGTACCAGACATTACATAGTATTTTAGATGTATGGTTCATTTTATAAATCTAGTTGGCTCCGTGAATTCAAAAATGATGTACACTTTTTTCCTTGTCCACAGTGAGTTTAATTTCAGTACTTTTCATTTTTGCCTGCTTTATACCAGTTTTATTACCGTTGTTTAGTTTACTGCTTATCGCGTGGACCGACCGTACTGCTGATTTGTTGCTAAACTAGGTTGGGGTATTACCTGAGGAGTGGTATGATTGCGCCCAACCTGGGTAGATCAATTGGGTTATGATCCATCACGAGAATCAACAACTTTCAGACATAACAAGGTAAGGGGCACAAAATATTTCGAAGAATTTTGGATTTCTTCAAAAAGAGGTATAAATTGCCATAAAGTCATTGTTGTAAAAATTTTTTGGGAACACAACCAATAAGAGCGCCCGGGATTCTAGTTCTTTAAACCCTTAGGGTTTGAAGTCATTAGATTACTGAATAAGGAGGCAGTCCTCTTTCTATGCTTGGAAGTGGAGAATAATACTAGAATGATGATTATGAGAGATCCAGTGAATCAATCGATTGATCCTTCTCATATGTGATTGGGGGAGAAACTAATCTCTTCTGAAAAAATCATGCGAATCAGACGGTTTTCGAAGAAGCAGACATCAATTGCAGCCGATCAACCCATGTGCCGATCGACATTCACACACAGGGATCTGTAGCTTATGATTTGGAACTATGAAAGAGAGAGGAGGATATGTAATGGAGTCAGGTGGAGGAGATGTATTAGTGTTGATAAGGATGATTTTTGTTGAGAAGGACGAGAGTCGGCAGTAAGTATCAAGCTTCTAGAGCTCTGATACCATATTGCAAAAATAACTTTGTTATTTGCATGAAAAGTGAGAAACCCTGTACATATATGAGAGGATATTACAAGAAAATGAAACAAAATAAAATATTAATAATTCTAACACGAAGAAAGCATAGTGGAGTGAATTATCACTCTATCAGGGAGAAAGTTATCAACAAACATATATGCATTTCATTTGTAGCATTAGACAAAAATCTTGCTGACAAAATCACTAAATCCATTTCTTAATTTTTTTTCTGGTATTTGTACCAAGTTGTGAATAATTGATATATATATGCTCCAGCTTTAGTTAGAGTGTTATAACATTAATTCAAAAGTTCAAAACAAGGCCCATTGTAAATTTTTATTCCCACATCTCCTAATCTTGATTGTGTCTCCTTCCCTACGCTATATAAAGAAGGCAAATGATTTTCTTCTTCTCTAGTTAATACTTGAACTTTTTCTAAATTATTGTATCCTGCGATTGTGCAGGTACAAGCTGGTAGTGTCTACATGGGAACCTAAGAAAGTATCATCTCCAACAATGACAAATATTCAGGTCCACGTTCGCTTCCTTTGGTTGTTAAAAGTAACATTTTCTGATTGTTTAGTTGATTTGCGTAAACTAAATGAATTTCTTTAGTAATACTGTGAGTGAGCAAGCAAAGTTTATTTCTGATTCCAGATTTTCTTTTCTTAAAAAGACTTCATGGCAAAGTAGTTGTTGAAGGTGGTATTTAGTGTTGTTTCCTTGGTAAATAACATTGTGGAAGTTGGGCTTGTTTGGTTTATCAATGCTGTCTCAAGACACTTGGCCCTAGCTATTTGAGTAGGTTTAAGAAGTGTAAGATTTTTTTCTCTCCTACTCTCTTTCTCTCTCTTCCCCCTCTTTCTCATGTAAAGCTCGAATAACCCAGATGTTTTTGATAGTCTTATATGAACTTCCTTTAATATAGTTTAGATGTTGATGGAGACGACGACCCTCAACATGTTGAAGACGATGATGACGTGCTTACAGAAGATATTTCTCCGCCTCCAGATAAAGACTTGCAGCACCGTGACGACCGTGTGGAGCGACGCCAAAATATCCGCCCGCGGCGCAAACCAATATATTAATAATTAATAATAATAATTATTAATTATTAAGTCACTTTTTATGTTTTGTTTTATTATTATTTTATTTTGCAATGTTATTTAATTTCATGTATGATGAGTGCCTATAACCTTCAATTGCTATCTTTATTTAATGTCTTTAATTATTGTTTTGTTATGACATGATGGGTGCCATTAGCCATCATGAGTGGTTTAATATTGTATGGTAGAGATTGAGTGATGTAGCCTATATATAGGCCTTTTCATGAAGGATTGAGTAGAGAATGAAAAATTGAAAATCAAGAATTCAAAATTTGAATTTCCCCTCCTCTCTCTTCCCCTCTTGGAAAATTCGTTTCCTCCTCCTCCTCTCCCCTCTTGAAATTTCGGCCAAGGCCTTCTCCCCCTCTCCCCTAGCATCCTCCTTCTTAGTCGCCAACCACACCACCACCTCCACTTGCAAAAAAACGAGCACCACCCTCAATTGAAGATAATTAGGCCAAGGCAATAAAGGTTGCTTCCTTGTGGATTCCAACTCCGGCGTGAAGCGACGAAGGCGGACAAGTTTCCTCTCCTTCCGACGTGATTCCGGTGGAGACGTTGAAGAGTGATCCACGTAGAGATAATAAGAATCATCCATTCCGGTTGGGGAACGAAAAATTCCTACCTTCGTGTGATTTCTTTTTCTAGATATTCTTGTGGTGAAAATCCTTGGCGTTGAATTTTGATAGCATTAATTCATCGTGGGTTTTTTCGCTTGGTTTGTGTTTTTCTTGATTGATTTATTTTCGAAAGGGTTTGACGAACCTTCGTTTTCTTTTGTTGGGAGAGATCTTCCTTTTCCAAATCGTATTTTTTTGGTAGATCTCTTTTGGTACAACACCGCTCGTTCGGACCGTGTAGGTCCCTTTAGCCGGAAAGAACTTTGGCCTATAGCCCCTGTTCAATCCTAATCGGTTTGGCTACCCGTACGCTAGTATAAAATTGATAACATTAATTACGCGATGCTACGTAGATCGAATGCGCGAGTGTAGAATTTGGTTCGTAGAGGGATATTCTTGTGCGTCCGTAGATATATTTCGGTGTCAACGTGCAAGCCTGCATCAATTTGGTATCAAAACAAGGTTCACGTCAATTTCTTAATTGGCATCCTCCCCTTTTATTTGCACGTCGGCACACGTTTTTTGTTTGTTTATTTTAAAATTTAACAAATTTTTTTTTTGTGGTTTGCCAATAGCGGTGTAAATTTCTTATTTTTCAGTCAAATTCAATTTTTTTTAATAATCCTCATTTTTTCCAGCAAGAAAATCTATTTTATATAATTATAACCTTAGTGGCTAAGCGGGAACAATTCCATCTTTCCTAGAATTAGTTGTTCAGGTACCTTTTCTTTGCATTCGCACAAAATCCGGATCGAGTGTCCTCTCCGGTTCACACTGAAATTGCTTTTGACGTTAACGCTTTCAATCGTCCCCTGACTTATCTACACACTAATATTTTTTCCTATGATGATTATGGGGATCCCAAGTATTTTAGATACTGGCTTGAGGGGGTAGAAACCTATTTTGAATATAACCAATTGGGCGAATACCAAAAGGTTAGTGTAGTCCGAGAGCGGTTAAGAGGTCGAGCCCACGAGTTTTGGCTGAACGAAGAGAAAGAGCGCGGTGCTGGTAGCTATCCTTATGCTTGGCCGCACATGAGAAGAATTCTCTCAGAGAAATTTGATTCCCCCTACCGCCTTAGCACTAGCCCGACATCCAATAGCCAGTATTGTTATGGCAATAGAACCAAGCCGGATCATAGGAGTGACATATTATCCCAAGATAGGTCCTTTCCCCAGGTTGGTAGACCTACCCCTAGCGTACCTGCACCCACCTATGATGCAGCGATCCAGAGCCGCCCCGCTCTGGCGCAGCCAGAGGAACACGTCCGGCGATCACTACCGGGCTGCAGCCCAAGCACCCCACCCATGACCGCACCTATTCTCAGCGCGGCGGGATGTTGAGGCGAGTTCTCGAACCCAGCCCCCTTGATAAAGAGCTTTCCTAACAACTCTCATCACCAACTGAGCTGCAGCTCAGTTGGTGATGAGAGCTGTTAGGAAAGCTCTTTATCAAGGGGGCTGGGTTCGAGAACTCGCCTCAACATCCCGCCGCGCTGAGAATAGGTGCGGTCATGGGTGGGGTGCTTGGGCTGCAGCCCGGTAGTGATCGCCGGACGTGTTCCTCTGGCTGCGCCAGAGCGGGGCGGCTCTGGATCGCTGCATCAACCTATAGAGGAAGGGAAATAGTGAGGTCCCCTATCCCGAGTTCTGTACATGTGACTGCTAGGACTGCCATGATCCCGCGGGGTGAGAGTAATCCTACCCGTAAAGGTAGGCAAACGATTACGACATATGTGTCAAGTGGCGCACCTTATCTTGGCTCTGTTGAGCATCCTACCCCGATTACGCCCTTAGGCCCTATTAAGTCTCTCCCCGAGCTGCCTGAATCAGTCGTTGACTCTCCTGTTGAGTCTGAGGCAGTTTCTAGGATTGTGCCCGTCACTGAGGACGAGGCTGAATACGCTGGCGATTTGAGTGACGATGAGGAGATTGGTTACCCTAGGGACCTGGACGAGGATTTCTCCTCTGAGGAACCGTCTCCTCTTCCTTTCAGCGATGTTTCTGAGGCTGCTGCCTTGATAGTTATGGAGTCTTCTGATGACCCTGAGTCAGAAGACATTCCGGCTGAGTCACCCTATGTTGAGAGCTTACCTATTACTGATTTAGGTGATGACCTGCTAGAACACGAGCTAGTTCCTTCTAGCCCGGAACATATTGAGGTGCCCATTTATTTAGCTTCCCCGTTGATCAATCCAGTCGGATTAGTGCGAGTGAGGATCACAATATTATAATGATTGATCCAGGATTGGTAGATGTTTCAACGGTGTTGGAAGAGTCACCTTGGGATGGATGTTTATCTTGGGATAATCTTAGTGGTGCACATCCAGAAGATAGTTCATTGATATTATCATCGTTGCTTGAGGGTCATACTAATTTAGATTCTCCCCGGGATTCGATTTGCCCAACCCTCCATCCTAATTTAGACAATGTACCTACTTCGTGGGAAGATTTGGTTAGCGAAGGATGTGACGTTTTGGAAGATTTAACCTGTGTGGAAAGGCTATTTGTGGATGACGGTAGCACTGAGGACCCGATAGACATTTCTTTGATGTTAGCTCCTTCGCCAGAAGCCCAAAATGGGTTAGAAATTTTTTCGAGTACGATTTTGCCTACTTTTGAGACCAATACTAATTCTGATTTGGACGAATTATCTAGTGGGTTGGAAGACATGTCGGCTGAGTTTTCGGTAAGGACGAATATACCGTTTGATTTTTCCTTTGATTTTGATGGCTTGCACCCGGAGGATTTTTCTTGGATGTTAAATCCATGTTTTGACGGTGAGTATGATTTAGTTCCTCCTCCGGAATCGACCATGTCGACTCCTCCGGTTCACTTGACTCGATTAGATGACTTGTTTGGGAACGAGCTTGTCATTTCTAGCTCGAAATATCTGGAGATGTTTATTTATCCAGCTCCCCCGTTAGACTTACCCAGACGGATGTGTGTGAGCGATTTGTTAGTTGTCGCGTTCGGTCTTTCCACTACTTGTCATAGATCTGATTATGTTGTTCTTATGATGGACCGTTCATCTGACCGCTTGGCGTTGGGTAAGGTTTCGTTTTGGACTGCTAGTGATTCCATGGCGATGGTACGTTTTGATGTGGTGTCCCCTAGACACAATTATTTGCCAAGCTCGGTCGCTTGCATTTATCCTCCGCCTTTTGATGATCCGTGCATGCACACATTAGTGAACGTAGTTGGGTATGTTGAGTTGTGTCTCCCGCACTACCTTTCAAATCCAGGAGCGTCCAACTCTATAGTTGGTGATGAGCGTTTTCCGCAGGCATTTCTTTGTGAAATTTTTAAATAAAAATTTAAATCAAAATTTAAAACTATGACGATGGACTCTACGGAAATCGTTAATGAATTTAAAGCACCCGTTAACTCAGGTCATGTTGCACATGAGTTCACCCCTCACGGTTTTAATTTAATTAGGCGCATTCTTAACATCTTAATTTATCAAAATGCGTCCTTTAAATTACTTGCTAGTTTGTATCGGAGAGTCTCCCACCGTTATGTGGATGATTTGGTTTTGGCTTGTCTCACCCCTAAACGGATGCCCCTGGGCACCTTAAAAATATTAACGAATCGACAAGTCCATCCTTTGTGAATCTTAAGGGAGTTTGGAAACATGATATTTCTTTTAGAATTTTCCACTGATTGGGGCATAGCTTCTATTTTCATCGTTTCATGCTTCTATGCCACTTGAAATATCTACCTTTCCGTATATATTTTCCAATTTGTTCTCTTTGGGTCTGGGTAGTGAGTTTGTGCTTGGATCACTATCTTCATCGGTCTTCACTGGAGGTACGTTGGTTGTTGATGATGAATTTTGTTTTCCTTTATTGCCTAATGCGTTGCCAAGGTTCCCTAGAAACATATTTTTGCATGACAGGATACTCCGAGTTGTTGTGCCCTCCTCTCCTAGTGGTGCTGTGTGCTGCTTCGTGGTTCTAATGGATGATGCTTTCTCGCACCTGTACAATCGAATCTACTCATCGATGATGAGTACTTTTTAGCGGGGGAGGATTGATGGAGACGACGACCCTCAACATGTTGAAGACGATGATGGCGTGCTTACAGAAGATATTTCTCCGCCTCCAGATAAAGACTTGCAGCGCCGTGACGACCGTGTGGAGCGACGCCAAAATATCCGCCCGCAGCGCAAACCAATATATTAATAATTAATAATTAATTATTATTAATTATTAAGTCACTTTTTATGTTTTGTTTTATTATTATTTTATTTTGCAATGTTATTTAATTTCATGTATGATGGGTGCCTATAATCATCAATTGCTATTTTTATTTAATGTCTTTAATTATTGTTTTGTTATGACATGATGGGTGCCATTAACCATCATGAGTGGTTTAATATTGTATGGTGGAGATTGAGTGGTGTAGCCTATATATAGGCATTTTCATGAAGGATTCAGTAGAGAATGAAAAATTGAAAATCAAGAATTCAAAATTCTAATTTCCCCTCCTCTCTCTTCCCCTCTTGAAAAATTCGTTTCCTCCTCCTCTCCCCTCTTGAAATTTCGGCCAAGGCCTTCTCCCCCTCTCCCCTAGCATCCTCCTTCTTAGCCGCCAAGCACACCACCACCTCCACTTGCAAAAAAACGAGCACCACCCTCCATTGAAGATAATTCGGCCAAGCCAATAAAGGTTGCTTCCTTGTGGATTCCAACTCCGGCGTGAAGCGACGAAGACGGACAAGTTTCCTCTCCTTCCGACGTGATTCCGGCGGAGACGTTGAAGAGTGATCCACGTAGAGATAATCGGAATCATCCATTCCGGTTGGGTAACGAAAAATTCCTACCTTCGTGTGATTTCTTTTTCCTAGATATTCTTGTGGTGGAAATCCTTGGCGTTGAATTTTGATAGCATTAATTCATCGTGGGTTTCTTCGCTCGGTTTGTGTTTTTCTTGATTGATTTAATTTCGAAATGGTTTGGCGAATCTTCGTTTTCTTTTGTTTGGAGAGATCTACCTTTTCCAAATCATATTTTATTTGGTAGATCTCTTTTGATACAACACCGCTCGTTCGGACCGTGTAGGTCCCTTTAGCCGGAGAGAACTTTGGCCTATAGCCCTTGTTCGATCCTAATCGGTTTGACTACCCGTACGCTAGTATAAAATTGATAACATTAATTACGTGGTGCTACGTAGATCGAATGTGCGAGTGTAGAATTTGGTTCGTAGAGGGATATTCTTGTGTGTCCGTAGATATATTTCGGTGTCAACGTGCAAGCCTTCATTAGATGTATATGTATGTATATACGTACTATCTATTGGGAAAAAACCATTTGGTGAAAATTTTTCTTTTTATTTTACGCTCCCCTTTATGCATCTTTTATAAATTTTTATAAAACTGCATTTAATTTGTATGTTTTATTTTTTTTTATAATATGCATTATTCTTCCAATTTGTATTAAATTTTTTATTTGACAAAAAAATTTCATTGAGACAGGGAGCGGTGGGTTTATAACTCCATTCTCACGGGTGGGGGGGGGTCTCTTTGTGCGTCCATGACACTACCTATGGTTGCGAAAGCATTTTTGGCCGTGACAATAAGTCCAAGCACAAAAGCACTTCCTACCGTGAAAATAACTCTGACTTTATTTGGCCAGGGTGGAGGTATGGAGGAGTTGGTGGTCTCAGAACAGCGATGGATGTGAATTTGTAGGATTGGATGAAATTTTTTTGAAATCAAAACTTAAGTCAAAATCAATATCAAAATTCTTATACATAATGAAAAGGAAAAGAAACCAAAGTAGATAGAGAAAATAGAAACAATGGATATCCAAAAAATAACAAAACTCCATTTCAAAATAGAAACAATGGAATCCCTGAATCCATAGTGTCTTGATATCAATATAATTTACAAGTTGAATATTTATTTGAAATAAAACTGAATCTTTATTTCATAGAAATATACTTTCTTGAACTAAAAGAACAATATGAATTAACCTACATCTTCATTTGATCAAAATATATTTAGCATAAGTAAATCAACATTATCATCTTCTAGCTAAAAAAAGCATTATGATCCTGCCTCTTCATAGGTGAAATTCAATGTGGAAAAAGTCCTTTGAGGAGGTTGGACATAAAGTGATGCGGAAAGTGTGTCGCCTTTCCCGCATCATAAAGTAGTGCAAAAGAATACCCATGAGATAGGGATTGTGAAGCAAAAGGCAAAATGCATATTCAGGTGTTGTCTTAGTTATTAAAGGCGCACCAAGGAGCAAAGGGGTCTTGATACCTGGGCGCAATCACGCGTTAGATGAGGGCATGGTGCAATCACATTCATTTTAAATAATCAACATCAAACATCAATTCATCTTCTTGATCAGATTCTTCTGTTTTGCCAATTAATCATTTATTAATATCATTTATATCTCTTAAAAATAGAATCAATGTGGTCACTTGCATAATATCTTAGTTTCAATGCTTGATTATGTTTCATAAACACTAAAACTTAAACAATTTTTTGAGTTTTTACATTATATCTTTCTTCATTCGAAAAAAACATTACAATAGAAATCTCACGCAAGTGCACCTTTTATGCTCCAAAGGTACATTAAGACGCAAAACTCTGAGTCTGGTGAGCCTTGAGCCTTAGGTGCGCCTTTAACAGCATTGAGTGTTGTTGATGTGATGCCTTTGTATACGATGATCGAGCTGCACATGAGTTTGCCGAAAACGGTGAAGCTTCGCACAAAGCGGAGATGCGATGGGACTTAGAGATAGATGAAACCAAACTGAGTGGTGGCATTTTCGTGGAGTCGCGAGGGGGAGTAAGCTTATTTCATGGGATCAAAAATTGTGGTGAGGGCTCGATTGGATAGATTTGGCAATTTAAGGTGTTTATATCCATTAGATTGATCTTGATTGAGTTAATCCAATGACTATGATTGCTCCGACGGTGTGGTATCCTCTACCGTTATTAATAGTATATATACTCTCTCTCTTAAGGTTTAGGGAGGGAAGTTAAGTACCGCCTAAATGGAATTATACCAATGATAAGTGTAGGAAATAATAATCTCATTTTCCCCTTACCATAAGAGGGTATTTATACATAGCAGAAGACACCAAAATAACCCTAAATGCCCTTTAAGAATACAATTTGAGTTTCTGTAGTAACTGACTAGCTACAGATAAATACAAATGAGACACATAATAGTTTTACAATGCCCTCCTTCAAGTTGATGAATGAATATCAATCATTCCCAGCTTGCAAGCAAGATGATGAAACATCTCTATGTATTATCCATTCGTCAAAGCATCATCGATTTGTAATTCTTAAGTGATATGAGAGGTAGATATAAACCCACTATCCAGCTTCTCCATAATAATGTGTTGATTAATTTCAAGTGTTTTGCTCTATCATGTTAAACTAGATTGTGTGCAATGCTGATTGAGGATTCCCCAATTGAAATTCCTAATCTCTAATACAACTTTGATGAATTGATTATTTTCTCCATATTTAACATTGAAGATATATATCCACACAATTTTGAGTTTTTCGCATTTTTCATAACGTGTTTCCGTAATTGGAGTTCTATATTTTAAGATTCTATTGTTCCAGCGCTATCATCTACCCCCTCTCTAGTGTGTCAACATTGATGATAATTGAACTTTGTCAGATTGGCAGCCATTCTTTGCGTATTAGAGCGCTAAGCCACTTGAAGAAAATTCCTTAATTTACCACTGTGACTTGAACCAATTGGTCAATGCACATTTATCAAAAGACTGCTTCATCATCAAGAACACAGATTAAGTTCATATTCCTTGCTTCCATTGCCATGTGACTTACTTAAATTTGATGATACTGAGATACATAACATCAATATCCAAGACTTGCTGCTCTTATTTCATATATTCTGCCTACATTCTGTGTCGATGACAAATATGTTCATGAATCATGCCCACCATGGAAATAAAATTTCCAAGTCCTTATCATGACTCTTCAGGCGAAGAGTTCTATCCACCATGATGAGTTAATGCAATAAGAGGGCAATTAGCTTGGTATTTTAGTTTAAATTAAACTTTCTAGATAAATTAGGAGTTATCCTTCTTGATAATTTTTAGTTTGAAAGTATCTCCATGATAGGATATGCATTAATTTCGAACACTATTTCTATTAGTAGGGGGCTTATATCTTGTAGTTGAATATGCTATTTATATATGAATTAAACCCCAGGGTTTTTCCCTTTATGATTTACTCTCTAGAATATTTTTCATAATCAAATATGTCCTTTGATTTAATGAATTGAATCCTAGATTTTATCCTCTATTAATTATTTCATCTCTTTCACCCAGTTCTTGGGCTGCTCTCTTAGTACTGGACTTTTCTTCTTGTTTCACTACCCTAACTATTCATCAAACCAGTAGAGAGACCAGAAATATTCGTCTCGGGATGTTCGGGAAGAGTAATGCGAAATGCTTGAGTAATCAATATTCTTGTGAAGAGATTAAAGATTTACAACCTTGGAAATTGTGAGGGTGGATCCAATAAGGTGAAAGATGAGAGAGAATTGAGGGGAGTTGATAAGTTGTAATTATACCTACTTTTATAGTATTGTTATTATGATATTTTACTTTATTTTTGCCCTTTTTTGTTTGTTTTGTTCAATAAATTGTTCATATTTTGTAAATTTTATCTTTAACTTAGTTATTTTTGTTTTCCAGAAAAATTCAGGAAAATGTCAAAATTTGACCTGACAAGCCCGTGCCATTGCCCGACACGCCCGTGTCAAGCACTCAACGCCTTCGGCAAGTTGACACTCAACGATTTTACTGTTCAACACTCAACGCCATCATGTCACGCCCGTGTCCAAGCCTGTCACGCCCGGGTCGATGTCGACACTCAACGCTTTTTCACACTCAACGCTGCCGACATCAGAACTGCCAGCTGTCCAAGTCACGCCCCCCCGTCACGCCCGTGTCTGACACCTGTCACGCCCGTGACGGACACGTGGCCCTTCCCGAACCTTCCAGAACGACGCCAGCTCGCCGAAGTCACCAAGTTAAACACGGCAGCTGTGACACACCCCCTGTCACGCCCGTGACTAGGGCGTGTCAAACCCGAACTTTTTGTCTATAAATAAAAATTTTCTGTAATTCCCAAGGGTTCACTTTTTTGAGCCAATTTTAGTGTGTTTTGTAGGCTGCCCTTGTGGACTCCATTTTCATGTAAGGAGACTTCCCCCCCCTCTTTCTTATGTTTTTTTTAGCTTTTCAATAGCTTTGTAATAGTTTGTAATAGCTTTAATTGTAGAAATAAAAATGATGTTCTCTTTTTTTTGTCTCTCTACATGGAATGAAAATGCATTTGGGTGGTTCACTTTCCTTCTTCCTTTTTTATCCTTATGTTCATCTTTATGAAAAAGTGTGTGTGAGTGTATGAGAGTAATTTGTATTTTTTACGCTCTTAGTTAGTTGTCATGATAGGTTTTATTTTAGGCTTTTATAAAAAAAAAAGCCGTTATAATGACAAAATTTAGTTTAAGTCTTCTTTTTAAAAAATCAAAGCTGTATTGAAAACTTTTTAAAGGTTTATATTTTCATTCCTATGAAATTGTAAAAGAGGTTTTAAAGTGTTTTGTTTTTTTTACTTAGCTTTGTTTTAGGATTGTAAAACCTTTTTTGTTCCTTTAATCTTTATTTTCACTTTTTCATCACTTTTATGAAATCCTAAGGATGAAAATGTAAACGTTTTAATTTTTCAACAACTTTGATTTCAACTTTGTTTTCAAAAATCTTTTGCTTCTTTAATTTTTATTTCATCTTTTTATTTGTTTTTGGCAAGTTTTAATGGTAGAAAAGTTGTAGTTTTAATTTTTAGATAACTTTCATTTTGTGTTATTTCTATTTGTGTGTGAGTGTATGAGGATAGTTTTATTGCTTTCATTCTCCCGCCCAATCATTTGAGCCGGGACTCGCAATTTTATTGCTTTATTCATTTATGTAGAGTGTGTGAGTGTAGATGATAACTTTTCATGCTTTGTTTATCGCTTTCTCAATTATGTAGAGTGTGTGCGTGTGTGCATTTATTTCCACCTACTCGTTAAGAGTTAAACGATGCTCTGCTTAAATTTTCCGCCCACTCATTTTAGTGGGACTTGTAATTTTCATTTTTTGTAACTTAGTTTCCTTTTATTTATGCATTTTTTTCCGCCTACTCGTTAAGAATTAAATGACGCATTGCTTTAATTTACTGCCTACTCAGTTTTGAGTAGGACTTGTACTTGCATTTATTTCCCGCCTACTCATTTGAGTAAGACTTGCTTTACTTAATTTCTTTATGGTTTTGAAGTGTGCGTGAGTGCCTGCATCAATTAGCCTTTCTTTCAATTTATCTAGACTCCTTGTTTTTCTATGTTTTCTCTTATAACTGTTTAGTACTTAAATTCAAACTCACGTTTCACTAAAACCTTAAAGCCGTCCCCATACCGATGAGTGACTAATCTCTATTAGCCTTCGGCATCGATGAACATTGGAACATATAAAATGATTTGAAATAATTAAAGAACTTTATTTTAATTTTAATTTAAGGACTTAAGGTTTCCCCCGGGTTGACGACGCGTAGGACCACATAATCGATGTATGAGCTCTATTTCCGTTATCCATACGCTAGCTAGCCGAGAGGCCATGCGTATGGACCGATCCCCCTTGGGTAAATAGAATTGCGTACATACCCTCGAGAGAGGACGAACGTAGTTCTACCGGATTGAGTTCCCCACCCAATAATGGGGTTCTTAGCGTAATGCGGGCGTTAAGGGGAATCCTTCGTCGGACTAACGTTCGGTCGAATAGCCTTAGCGTCCAGGTGAGCGATATCCCTAGACCCAGGTGAGCTCATGTCTTTGGAACCTCCACGGCCAAGTGCCTTTTATTAATTTAAAAACTAAGTTCAATAATTGTTAAGAATTATTTTAGTCTTAATCCGATTCGATGCCGAGCGTTAACCCGTCATCGAATTAATCTAAGTAAAATTCTGCTCTCTTTTCTTTCCTCCTTAATTAACTAAAAATCTCGCCTTACTGATAGTAAGATAATAGTCTTCCAGGAAGAGTAAATATAATCAACGCGCCCCCGAGAACAATACGACATCGGTATTCTCCCGAATACCGAGTACTACGCGATAGGTGCACTTGCCTCCTCTCGTTAAAAAACTCGATCTTCTAACTCGGCCCGCGGAATCAGACCATTTCGAACCACCCACAGTCGGTCTCTATTCTGCGACCATCAAGTTTTTGGCGCCATTGTGGAATCAGACCATTTCGAACCACCCACAGCCGGTTCTGCGACCATCAAGATTGGTCCGTTCAGCTTGACGACGCGTTATGGGCGTATCGTACGACGTACAAAACCGCTACCGGTTGTACTCCGTTTCGATTAGTCTATGGCAAAGCGTGCCATTTACCCGTAGAACTAGAATATCGCGCACTTTGGGCATTAAAACTCTTAAACCTCGACTCTAACTTAGCCGCTCAGAATAGAAAACTGCAACTAAACGAGCTCGATGAATGACGTGCGAACGCTTATGAGAGCAATAAGTTCTATAAGGAGCGTTCTAAGTTATATCACGATCGAAAAATCAAAGCTCCAGAATTTTTTTCTCCAGGCGATCTTGTCCTTCTGTACAATTCACGTCTTAGGCTTTTCCCGGGTAAACTAAAATCGCGATGGTTCGGCCCATTCAAGGTTGAAGAGGTTTGGCCATATGAGACCATACTCATCTCCCACCCCGAAAAAGGTACTTTTAAAGTAAACGGTCATCGGTTAAAGTCTTATATAGCGGACGACCCTGTGATCGAGCATAACGAAACCATATCCCTCCTCAACTTATAACCCCGCCAATATAGTCAAGCTACACGACTATAAACAAAGCGCTCCTGGGAGGCACCCCACGCTTATCTTTTTTATTTATTTATTTACGTCTTTATTTATTATCCTTTCTATTTTTCTAATAACTGCAGGGTTTCTAATGAGCTTTCCCGAGCGCGGATCAGAGACGTTTTCTGCCCCCTCTTTCTCTTTTTTTGTACATATAGCTGCTATTTTGTTCCTCATGCTTAGCATACAACATTGAGGACAATGTTGGAACTAAGTATGAGGGTGTTTTCATATTTTCGTACTTTCTTTTTCTGCACCTTTATTTTCCGCATTTAATTTCAAAAAAAAAAGCAAAAAAAATAAATATTAAAAATAAACAAAAAAATTTTAGAAAAACAAAATTTCAAAACTTCAAAAAAAAGATGTATAAAACACAAATAATAATAAAAAAAAATTTAAAGTTTCATTTTTGAAACTTTGACTTTTTTTTTTAACTCCGTCCGCGAGATCCGGCTCATCGAGCCATCCACATAACGAGAATCTCGCGGCAACCTAGTTTATATTTTTGTAAATATTTTTTTGTAAATATTTTTGTAAATAATTTTTGTAATTATTTTTTGTAAATATTTTTGTAAATAATTTTGTAAGTATTTTTTTTTTTGTAAATATTCTTTCTCTTTACCCTCTCCCCTTTTCCCTCTCATCCTTGTAAATAACTTCTCTTTTTCTCCCAAATTTTTGTAAATAGAATGAAAATTTTCTCCCAAATATTTTTTTCACAAAACTTAAAAATACAAAAAATTCGCAAAACTCAAAAATCCAAAAAATTTTATTTTCGCATTTTTCTTTCTTTAGTATGTATATATTAAAGAAATAAATACAAAAATACAAAAAAAAATATAATAACTTCAAAAATTCAAAAAAATAAATATAATTTATGAAACAAATAAATCAAATATATCATTCTTAAGTTTCTTGCTATCCAAAACTTTTATTTTGAGTTTATTTATATGCGAATTTGATCAATTCTTTGTTCATTATTTGTTTGTTAATTATAGATTGAAAAATTTAAATAGCCGGGGTTAAGTTTTAAAAAATTTATTATGCTTTGTTTAAATAGGGGACTCGTTTTAGGCACTACTTCTAATTTTTCATAGATAGGAGCACGTGTAATATGTTAGAAAATAACGACTATAGAATTCAATTATGCTTACTTTTAGCTTTCTGAAAAATTTGAACGTACAATTTATAAAAGTTCTCAAAATTTTTTAATTAAAAATCTAGTTCTCTTTTCTCCCCTTACTTATCATGACCTACTTGGTATGATAAAAATTTCCACAAAAAAAAAGATCTTATGTCAATGAGAATAATATTTCATTCTGTAAACTTAGGCACCAAATAAATTAAAAGATTATATGTTATGGAGTAAGAGGATAAAATTCATTACTTCTACACATATACATTGGGTTAATTCTTATTATGAAGAAGAAAAAAAAAATTCATGTTAAGAAAAATAAGATTTCGTTTTCCTATAACATCCAACTCAAAAAAAATATGAGGTTCGAGAAAAAATTACCTCGACTCAAAATCCAAGCATCTTCATAAACCAACATCAATCCCCCTTAGCCAATTTCATGACTAGAATTAATTCAAAAAATCTTTTTGAGAGCATAATTCATAAATTGCATTATTTTCGGTAAAACTCCTATAAGCTAAAGTTCATATAATTCCAAACTATTTTTGTTTATCTAACCAATACAATTACTGCTTTCTATTTGATTACTTAAAGAAGTCTTTTGGCCAAAACTTTTGCCCTGTTTAAATCATCTACATAATTTTAGGACTTAACTCTTATACCCCGTATATTTATTTAGATCTCTCTTATAATTAATTTAGCGGTAGCAGAACTTAGAGTTTTTTATTATTCCTTATAAATTCACCTCAAACTTTTGCTCTGGAATAGCAACAGCTTAAGTATGAGGGTATTTGATAAGTTGTAATTATACCTATTTTTATAGTATTGTTATTATGATATTTTACTTTATTTTTGCCCTTTTTTGTTTGTTTTGTTCAATAAATTGTTCATATTTTGTAAATTTTATCTCTAACTTAGTTATTTTTGTTTTCCAGAAAAATTCAGGAAAATGTCAAAATTTGACCTGACACGCCCGTGCCATTGCCCGACACGCCCGTGTCAAGCACTCAACGCCTTTGGCAAGTCGACACTCAACGATTTTACTGTTTAACACTCAACGCCATCATGTCACGCCCGTGTCCAAGTCTGTCACGCCCGTGTTGATGTCGACACTCAACGCTTTTTCACACTCAATGCTGCCCACATCAGAACTGCCAGTTGTCCAAGTCACGCCCCCCCGTCACGCCCGTGTCTGACACCTGTCACGCCCGTGACAGACACGTGGCCCTTCCCGAACCTTCCAGAACGACGCCAGCTCGCCGAAGTCACCAAGTTAAACACGACAGCTGTGACACGCCCCCTGTCACGCCCGTGACTAGGGCGTGTCAAACCCGATCTTTTTGTCTATAAATAAAAATTTTCTGTAAAACCCAAGGGTTCACTTTTTTGAGCCAATTTTAGTGTGTTTTGTGGGCTGCCCTTGTGGACTCCATTTTCATGTAAGTAGACTTTCTCCCTCCCCCCTCTTTCTTATGTTTGTTTTAGCTTTTCAATAGCTTTGTAATAGTTTGTAATAACTTTAATTGTAGAAATAAAAATGATGTTCTCTTTTTTTTGTCTCTCTACATGGAATGAAAATGCATTTGGGTGGTTCACTTTCCTTCTTCCTTTTTATCCTTATGTTCATCTTTGTTCATCTTTATGAAAAAGTGTGTGTGAGTGTATGAGAGTAATTTGTTTTTTTACGCTCTTAGTTAGTTGTCATGATAGGTTTTATTTAAGGCTTTTATAAAAAAATGAGCCGTTATAATGGCAAAATTTAGTTTAAGTCTTCTTTTTTAAAAATCAAAGCTGTATTGAAAACTTTTTAAAGGCTTATATTTTCATTCTTATGAAATTGTAAAACAGGTTTTAAAGTGTTTTGTTTTTTTTACTTAGCTTTGTTTTAGGATTGTAAAACCTTTTTTGTTCCTTTAATCTTTATTTTCACTTTTTCATCACTTTTATGAAATCCTAAGAATGAAAATGTAAACGTTTTAATTTTTCAACAACTTTGATTTCAACTTTGTTTTCAAAAAACTTTTGCTTCTTTAATTTTTATTTCATCTTTTTATTTGTTTTTGACAAGTTTTAATGGTAGAAAAGTTGTAGTTTTAATTTTTAGGTAACTTTCATTTTGTGTTATTTCTATGTGTGTGTGAGTGTATGAGGATAGTTTTATTGCTTTCAGTCTCCCGCCCACTCATTTGAGCCGGGACTCGCAATTTTATTTCTTTATTCATTTATGTAGAGTGTGTGAGTGTAGGTGATAACTTTTCATGCTTTGTTTATCGCTTTCTCAATTATGTAGAGTGTGTGCGTGTGTGCATTTATTTCCTCCTACTCGTTAAGAGTTAAACGACTCTCTGCTTAAATTTTCCGCCCACTCATTTGAGTAGGACTTGTAATTTTCATTTTTTATAACTTAGTTTCCTTTTATTTATGCATTTATTTCCGTCTACTCGTTAAAAGTTAAATGGCGCATTGCTTTAATTTACCGCCTACTCAGTTTTGAGTAGGACTTGTACTTGCATTTATTTCCCGTCTACTTATTCGAGTAGGACTTGCTTTACTTAATTTCTTTATGGTTTTGAAGTGTGCGTGAGTGCCTGCATCAATTAGTCTTTCTTTCAATTTATCTAAATTCCTTGTTTTTCTATGTTTTCTCTTATAACTGTTTAGTACTTAAATTCAAACTCACATTTCACTAAAAACCATAAAGCCGTCCCCATACCGATGAGTGACTAATCTCTATTAGCCTTCGACATCGAAGAGCATTGAGACATATAAAATGATTTGAAATAATTAAAGAACTTTATTTTTATTTTAATTTAAGGACTTAAGGTTTACCCCGGGTTAACGATGCGTAGGATCACATAATCGATGTGTGAGCTCTATTTCCGTTATCCATACGCTAGCTAGCCGAGAGGCCATGCGTATGGACCGATTTCCCTTGGGTAAATAGAATTGCGTACATACCCTCGAGAGAGGACGAGCGTAGTTCTACCGGATTGGGTTCCCCACCCAATAGCGGGGTTCTTAGCGTAATGCGGGCGTTAAGGGGAATCCTTCGTCGGACTAACGTTCGGTCGAATAGCCTTAGCGTCCAGGTGAGCGATATCCCTAGACCCAGGTGAGCTCATGTCTTTGGAACCTCCACGGCCAAGTGCCTTTTATTAATTTAAAAATTAAGTTCAATAATTGTTAAGAATTATTTTAGTCTTAATCCGATTCGATGCCGAGCGTTAAACCGTCATCGAATTAATCTAAGTAAAATTCTGCTCTCTTTTCTTTCCGCCTTAATTAACTAAAAATCTCGACTTACTGATAGTAAGATAATAGTCTTCCTGGAAGAGTAAATATAATCAACGCGCCCCCGAGAACAATACGACCTCGGTATTCTCCCGAATACCGAGTACTACGCGATAGGTGCACTTGCCTCCTCTCGTTAGAAAACTCGATCTTCTAACTCGGCCCGCAGAATCAGACCATTTCGAACCACCCACAGTCGGTCTCTGTTCTGCGACCATCACGAGTCATTTCCAAATTATTTTATAATTCATTTTTAATAAAAAGATCAACCCACCCAGCCTTTATTATTAGAAAAATGTTCACAAATTTAAATTCAAACTTAATTCTAGAGAAATTCTAAATTTCTATCATCTAATCCAAATTGAATATAATCTTGAAATGAAATAAATTTAAAATTGAAAACATCCAAAATATTAGAATATTTTAGAAGGAATCTTTTTTCACTGCATCATGTCCAAATGATCTTGTTTGAAGGAGTTGGATTTTGCTGCTTAATGGACAGTTGGTGCGTGATGTGAATTCTCTTGTAAAATCCTGTTTATAGTTCTATTCAATTTTGTATTTGACACTAGATTTGCGAAGTTCGGTTCTTAACACAATAGATTAGGTTAAAATTTACCTTTTTGTTGAGGTTCGTTGTTGCTTTATGATGTCCATGTGCATGACCAATGTTGACTCCTGGCGCTTCGTTGTTGCTTTATGATTACTATGTGCATGAACAATGTTGACTCCTGGCGCACGATGTAAAATCCCTTATAAGATCCTTTTTTCATGTAAATATTTGCATGTGGCAGTATATCTACTAATCCTGATTCTTAATAGTGATATGCTTAGTTTTACTTTTTTGGGTGAGGATCGTCATGTGCGCTCATCATTATAATTTATAACTGAGCGATATAGCGCTTGAAAATGTAGAGCATTGGTGCATGATATAAACTCCCTTGTAGGATCCTGTTCTGATATAATTTATTATGTTTTAATTAAATTTGAATATGTATGCACGCCAAACCAGCCTGTGTCGGTCCCAAACCCGGATGAAAAATGGTGAGAGTTGTGTTAGATAGACGGTTAACGTAAAGTTTAATCACCCTTATGAATATGGATCATTATGTTAATCTAACTGTCTCATGAGAAACTATGTATTCACATTTAAGGATAAGTGGAAAGAACGTATTTGGAGTATCAAAAAGTCGTATGCCTCCAAATAAAGAATTTTGGTGGTGGAAAGAGAAAATGCAAGACAAAGTGAGGGCAAAGATGACCATCTATAAATCACTCCACGCTTGTAGGAATGATAAAAACTTAGCCCGGTATAAAGTCATTGTAGGGTACATTGACCACAATATTCCAGATTTGAAGAAAGTCATAAGTCAATAATATACACAAATATGTATTTGATATATGTCTGAGTTCATATGTGCAGGATGTCTATAATTATGTGATTAGACAGGTTAAGAATGTCAGAAGTATGGCTAGAGAGAAGTCAGCATGATCAAGAAAGTTAGAAAAACGGCTAAGTCCAAATGCGTTGAGTGACTACACATCACTCAACGTCTGAGGCCAGAAAGCGTCGACAATTGAACTATCACTCAAAACCTCAGTGGAGAAAGTCTTAAATCTGCCTAAGTACAAATCCGTCGAGTGAAAGACATTCACTCAATGCCTTCTCAAAAAGAAAACTGACTAAGTATAAATGCGTTGAATGAAGGACTTTCACTCAATGTCTTCTCAGTATATGCGTTAAAGGACAAATGCGTCGAGTGAAAAACCTTCACTCAATGCATCAGTGATTGACAGAATTTGGCTAAGTACTAATGCGTCGAGTGAAGAGCCTTCACTCAACGCCTCTGCATCAGACATAATTTGGCTAAGTACTAATGCGAGTGAAGAGCCTTCACTCAACGCCTCTGCATCAGACAGACTTTGGCTAAGTACTAATGTTTCGAGTGAAGAGGCTTCACTCAACGCCTCTGCATCAGACATAATTTTGCTAAGTACTAATGCGTCGAGTGAAAAGCCTTCACTCAATGCCTCTGCATCAGAATTTTTTTGGCTAAGTACAAATGCGTCAAGTGACGGCCATTCACTCAACGTTTCTAGAGTTAATCGTCAAAACTCAAATTCGTTGAGACACAAGGCATCACTCAACGCCTATGCTTAATCAAAAATTGTTTTAAGTCCTTTTGGCACCGTGTCAAATATGATGATGTCATCCTTAAATTTAAATCGACGCAAATCTCGCGCTAAAAGACAAAGACCGTCGTATTGTTCGGGCAGTGATATTCTGAAATGGATCCGCCATTAAAGCTAGCCATGCCGCTTACCAAAGAAGGATATAACCGTTACAGTTGCCGAGATATAAAAGGGAAGATGGTGATTCTTTTACACATACTTTTTGCGAGACTTTTGTAGAACTTTTTGCGAAGAACTTCAACGAATTTCTCAAACCCTAACTTTCACTAAAGTTGGCTAGCAGAGTTGAACAAATCTCTGATTATCTTCAAGCCTGATAATATACAGAATGATCATCTTTCTCAAGCTTGAAGAAGAGCTCTGCAAAAGTTCAACACAGCACATGTTGAATTAAAACTGAAGAAGCATATTCCTGTTGCTGTAGAGAAGAAAGACTGTCTGCTGTACAGTTAAGGAAGAAGAAGGCTCGGAAATTTATTTCTGCAGTCATATTACTCAAACATTCATTCTCTTGTAGGATCTCACTGAAATCTGAGTTGTAAGCCTATTTTATAAAGACTGAGTTTTAGGACTGTAAGCAGTCTAAGTGGTAGGAGTGTGCATCGCTCTGAGTTGTAGGATCCTGTGTTGGATCTGAGGTAAGGCTTGTACCTAAGGTAGGATCTCTGTGTAGATCTAAGGTAGGAGATCAGCTGGGTCTCTGAGTTATAGGATGTTGAAGACTCTGAGTTGTAGGGCTGTTTTGCCTGAGGTAAGAGACTGGTGGTGGTCTCTGAGGCAGGACTGAGAGCAGTCTTAGCAGTAGGAGTGGTGAGCACTCTGAGTTGTAAGATCCTGAGGGATCTGAGGTGTGAGATCAGTTTGATCTGAGTAAAGGAGGAGTTGACCGAATCTAGCACACTGCTAGATAGGTGAAGGGGGAAAGTGGATGTACCATAAATAGGAGAACCACTATAAACTTTGTGTGTTTTCTGTGATCTTGAGAGCTAACAAACTAACATCAACATACAACAAGTACATTCATAAAGAGTTAGAATTTCCAAAAGAAACCTATTCACCCCCCTCTAGATATTCATCTATCCTTATAAATACTTTCAAGTGGTATCAGAGCTAGGTTGTTCAAAAAGTACTTAACAGTCTGAATTAGATCTCTAAGGGTAGAAGAAGTATAACATTATGACTTCTGGTGAGAACCATAACGAGCTCAGTTCCATGAAGTTACCTGTATGCAGAAAGGAAAATTTTGGGATATGGACGGAAGGAGTAAGACTGTTCATGGAAGCCTCAGACCTTAGAATATTCATCACAGTAGAAGAGGGACCCTTTGTCCCTATGATGATCTCTGCCATTAATGCCAACATCAAGGTTCCTAAGAAATACTCAGAGATGACCAAAGATGAGGTGGTACTGGCCATCGTGGATAAGAGAGCCCAAAACATAATAGTCAGTAGCATAGATGATTTAACTTTTCAGAATCTGGTCCACTGCAAGATAGCTAAGGAGATGTGAGACTCACTGATAGTCTACATGGAGGGGACAGAGGAAGTGAGGGATGACAAAAAATTTCTTTTCAATCAGTAATATGAGGCCTTCAAGCAAGGCAAAAAGGATTCTATTGCAGACTGCTATGAGAAGTTATTCAAGATAGTGAACAGCCTGATCACCTATGACAGACAGTTCTCTAATTACGAGCTGAATGATAAATTCCTGAGATCACTCAACAAAGAGTGAGACATAAAGATCTGTGCCATAAGGGAAGTAGGCAACTTGGATAACACACTGCCTCAAAACTTGTTTGGCAAGCTGCTGTTTCATGAACTTCAGTTAAACTCCAGAAAATCTGAAGAAGATGCTGTCAGTTCTCTCAAAAAAGAAAAGTCTATGGCCTTCAAAGCTGAAGCCTCAAGAAGGAGCAGAGAGAAGACAACTTCTCCACCAAGAAGGGCTGCTGAGTCAGACAGTTCTGCACCCAGCACTTCTGGAGATGAGCTGTTTGATGGAGAATTGACATTGTTCTCCAAGCAGTTCAAGAAGATGCTGAGTAGAAGAAAACAGTGGAAGAATAAAGGCTCTTCCAGCTCTAACTCAAGGAAGCCACAGACCAACCTAGAAAAGTCCAGAAAAGACCCCTTTAGGTACAAGTATGATTTCAAACAGAACAAATATTTTAAAACTAATGTGGTCTTTTACTGCAACAAGTCAGATGTCATAGCTGTCTGTCCTGTTAAAAGGAAAGAATGCAGAAGGTCTAATGATAAGACTTATCATAAATACAAAAAGGTGGACATGGGCTTCTTGGTTAAAAAAAGGTCAAGCTTGTTAGATAGTGATTCTTTGAGCTCAAAATCTGAAGATGAAGAGGCCTACATTGGGCTTATCTCCATAGAAGAGGATGCTGATCATCCTATAGCCAAAGTGGGCATAAGGTTACCACTGTCCTCTATTAACAGTGACTGTGAAGTTGAAGATGAGTACATGCTCATGACCACTACTGACGACATTCAGGACAATCCTGATCCTGATATGGTAATCTCTTACCCAATTTCTCTTTCAGATTTTGACTATGAGACTGACCCAGATTCTGAGGCATCCTCTTCATACTAGATGAGGATGGATCAGAATCTTAAGAGGATGTCAATCAACTGATTGACAGTTATGGTGACACTCTTTCTGTTGAGCAAGAGAAGGATAATGGTGTGCTCATCCTAGAAGAAGGTCAAGTTGATTCAGGGGAAGAACATCAGGACACTGAAGATGGAGTTCAAGAAGCTGAAGAGAGATTGCTAGTTGCCCTCAGACACTTGAGAGATCATCCCAGAGATTTGGTCATTGAAGATGCAAGCCAGGGTGTAACGACAAGAAGCAGAAATCATAACATTGCAATGTATTCAAGTTTTCTATCTCAAATAGAACCCATGCAATTTGAAGAAGTCAACATAGATCCATTCTGGATAGTGGCTATGCAAGAAGAGTTGAATCAGTTTAAGAGATGTAATGTCTGAAAGCTGGTTTCCAGACCTCAAAGACATAACATCATTGAAACCAAATGGATATACATGAACAAAATGAATGAGAATGGTGTTATAATCAAGAACAAAACTAGACTGGTTGCTAAAAGATACAGACAAGGGGAATGTATTGATTTTGATCAAACCTTTGCACCAGTTGTAAGACTTGAAGCCATAAGGTTATTCCTTTCATATGCTGTCTACAAAGGATTTAAGGACTACCAGATTGATGTTAAGTCAGGTTTCCTGAATGGTAACCTAAATGAGGAGGTCTATGGCAAGCAACCATCAGGTTTTATCAATCCTTCTTTCCCTTATTATGTATTTCTTTTAAGAAAGACTTTGTATGGGTTGAAACAGACCCCTCGTGCTTGATATGAAATCATGTCTAGCTTTCTCGTTGAGAATAAATTCTCAAGGAAAAAGATAGACAAGACATTATTCCTAAGGGAAGTCAAGGGTAAAATTATCCTAGTCTAAATTTATGTTGATGACATAATTTTTGGGTCTACTGATGATGACATATACATAAAGTTTTTCAAACTTATGCAAGAGCAATTTGAAATGAGCAGTATGAGTGAACTCAAGTATTTCTTGGCCCTCCAAGTTAAACAATCTGAGGTTGGACTGTTCATTTCACATTTCAAGTTCACCAAGAAGTTAATCAAGAAGTTTGGTATGGAGAGTGTCTCTACAATGAAAACTCCTATGAGTTCAAGTATGTCTATAGACAAGGATGAAAGTGGGAAATCAGTTGATGAAACCTTGTGTAGAGGCATAATTGACTCACTTCTTTATTTGACTGCTTGTAGGTCAGATATTATGTTTATTACATGTGTTTGTGCTAGGTATCAGACTTGCCCTAAAGAATTTCACTATACTGCTGCAAAGAGAATTATGAGATATCTCAAGGGCACACCTTATCTTGGTCTTTGGTATCCCGGGAATAGTGATTTTGAACTAACATACTACTCAGATACTACTTTTGTAGGTTGCAAAGAAGATAGGAAAAGCATTCTGGTACCTGTCAGTTTTTAGGGAGAAGGCTGGTGTCCTGAAACAGTAAGAAGCAAACCAGTGTTGTTATTTCTACAGTTGAATTTAAATATATTTTAGCTGGGAGTTGCTGTGCTCAGTTATTGTGGATATAACATCACTTCAGGACAACATTTTCCAGCTAAGTAAAACTCCCATATTTTGTGATTCTTCTAGTGCAATTTTAATAGCTAAAATCCTGTATCACACAACAGGACTAAGCATATTGAAATTATGTATCACTTCATAAGAGAGCATGTTGAGAAGGAAGATATCAGGCTTGAGTTTGTCTCCACTGACAAACAAGTGGCTGACATCTTTACCAAGCATCTTGATGAAACCAAGTTCAATAGTTTCAAGTTTGAATTGAGAATGTTGAACTTGAAGTAGCTTTATCATCATAAAGCATTTATAGTATTTATATATGTGCATTTGGAGTCTAACATTTTGCAGGAATACTAAGGAAGAAAAAGTTCAACTCCAGACAATGAGAGTGTTGAGTCTATTTCAGGCGTCGAGTGCGTCGAGAGATTTGAGTGAAGCAAGACGTCGAGTGCGTTGAGTTAACTCGACGCATATACTCTGACGGGCTGAACAAGCTTCGAATCTATGAGATTGAATCACATCCATCCATCAAAAGTGGAAATCATGACAAGGTACGCACCTTTCCACCTTCTCAAATAGGGTAAGCTATAAATAGAAAAGTGTGTCTAGAATAATATACGTCATTCCTTGGGCTTTTTCGATTTTCTGCGTCTCTGCCCTTGATTTCTCGTGCCGTCTTCCTTTTCTCACGAACAATTTCTCTGATTCAATGGATCCCATGGGCGTTGATTTCTTGTTCGAGAGGTCAGAACTAGTAAGAAATGGTTTCAAGGATGCTCCAGAAGAGGTTCAGTTAGTTATTCACCTTCTGACAGCCGTCGAACTAGAATTCACACTGTCAGAGCCCTGTGCTATTTGGAAAAGGGAAGTACTGGAACTGTACTAAAATGCTAAGGCAAACTCCTCCAATAAAATCAAAACCTCCATCAGTGGAAATAAGATCAAAATAACAACACGGAGGTTAATCGAAGCCTTGAGGAGGACCAACTTTAGTCCTGGTGAATAGGAAGATGAGCTGTTTGTTGAGGATGTTAGATCTGCTTTAAAGTGGTGTCGACAGTCAACACACACAAGTAGCTCAATTATCAGGTAAGAAATGAACCTGAAGGGCAAGTTCCTGACAGATATAAGCCCTAATCTGTAAAACTGGATCACATGACAAAGTATCCAGAAAGATGTTTGAATTAATGACTAGAGTTATCCTCACCAGGAAAACAAACTGAGGTAAGGTGATTTTTGAAAGGATAATTGAATGTCTTCTTGAACCCAATTTGGGTAGAATATTGTCTTTGTTTCTTCTAAATACTGCTCCAGGGATGCTGGACTTGAGGCTAGGAGCAAAGATTCATCGTATGAGGAAGATGAACATCAGGATGTTTGATAGATGGGATAAGGTACTGATTAATCACCCTCAGCTATCTGAGAAGCAAAAGAAGAAAGAAGGTTATTCTAGATTCTGATGAAAGCTCAAGCAGCAACCCTTCTGACAGCAGAGATAGTGAACCTCATGATCTAAATCTAACAGAATCAACCGAAGAGGAAAGAAGGGATGTTAGTGCACAAGTCTCTATTTCCTCTGAGCTTGTTTCCATGGCTGTTCTAACCATTGTGTCTCCAATTGATGTTGTGGGAGACATAACTTTGGTTAATGCTGAAGATGCTATGACAAATATTGTGGAAAGAATCTGTGATACTGTTCAGGGGGAGACCCAGAGAATAGTTGCTACTATTGAGGGGGAGCATGGCTTATCAAGTGATGGTCTGCAGGACAAGATTGACTCCTTTCTAGAAAATCTACAAGAGAGGATAGAGCAAATCCCATCTGACACTCCAGTACTTAATGATAGTGCTCCTGTTCAGGGGGAGATTGTGCCAAAGGATGACAGCAGAACAACAGATGATCTACTTCAAGTTCGTGTGACTAATGATACAGTTGAGGGGGAGACTCACCTTGAGCTCCCTGTTCCAGTTGTTGAAAATATAATTGAACTATTTGATCAAGATTCTCAAGAAGATCAAGGAGTTGATGACATGATTAATGTTGAAGATCCTGAGAAAGAAGAGTCTCTTCATTTTGCTGACATTCCACAACACTTTTCTGACTATGAAGTAGTTGTCTTAGAAATGAGGGGAGACATCAGGCAAGATGAGGCAGAGGTCAATTTCCCAAAGTCTACTCAACTGAATGAGGAATTGCACACCTCCTTTCTGGCTCAACTCAGAGGTCTCTTTGATGAGCAGAGGAGGAAAATTGAACTATATGTGGATGACTCCATCAAAGAATTGAGAAAGGACATCTCAATTGAAATTTCTTCTGTCAGACTTGAAGTCAAATTGCTGAAAGAGAATACTATCAAGTTCTTTACCAGGGCTGCTCATGCTGTGGACTATACTGCCAACAAGCTAGATGCAATAGAAAAGAAGCAGAATGATACAATAGAGAACCAGTGCATCACAACTGAAAACATGAAGATGGTTTATGAGGTAGCCAAGGGCATCATGGAAAGCAACAAGATTATCCTAGAGAGAAGAATGAATGTTTACACCCAATTCCTAGATGATTATATGTTGTAGTTAAAGAATGTTGTCACTGCAGGGGTCAATCATTTGGCTCACAAGACCACTTTTCTGGGCAAAGAAGTCTTTGAAGAAGTCATAAGGGGGAAAGGTCAATGATAAAAGCCAGTGCAGATCATGTGATCTGGACCCCAAATGTTGGCAGAGTTGTATTGGGCCTTGAACCTATCATATATGATGAGCTTGAAATTCATGGAGATGAGGCTAAATCAGTTGGCGATATGGCTGCTGCTGTTCCTGCCTTCAGCCCCACCACTCAACATATGTCAAAGGCCAAAGGCAAGTCTATTACATATGAGGAAGAGGAAGCTAGAACAAGCAAGAAAAGATAGAGAAGAAATGCTAACCAAACCAGATTTTGAGCTATGAAGTCCACAATCAAGAACTATCATATTATCTGCCTGTGATCAAATCAAAGAGAACCAGAATGACAGGGCCAAACTTATCTGTTCTATTGAATGAGCCAAGTTTGAAAGGTATGAAGAAGTGAGAAGATAGTTCAGAAGAGACAAGAGAGATGGTATTGTATAGATAGATGCCCTAGAGCCCTGCAGATATTATCCAAAGCCTTACAGTTATTTTGAGAAACAAAGACAAAAGATGAAAGAGGCTGAGGAAAAGACAAGAAAGAAATCTAGCAGGGGCATTGTAATCAAGGAATCTGAAACTTAGCAATGTTATATGTTATAGCTTCCTTAGGTTTTTGGAATATGAAATTGTTATTGTAAGCACATTGCAACTCTGTTATTTATCCTATTTTAGATAATTAAATTTGTCTGTGTGCGCCATTATGTGTTCTTTATCTGTGCAAATAATTGTTTACTGTAAGATAATGTATATCATTGATTAGAATTCTGACTTCTTCAAATAGGGGGAGATGTTTGGGCACATTGACCAAAATATCCCAGATTTGAAGATCATAAGTCAATAATATACACAAACATGTATTTGATATATGTCTGAGTTCATATGTGTAGGATGTCTATAATTATGTGATTAGACAGGTTAAGAATGTCAGAAGTATGACTGAAGAGAAGTCAGCTTGATCAAGAAGTCAAAAAAATGGCTATGTCCAAATGCGTTGAGTGACTACACATCACTCAATGCTTGATGGCAGAAAGCATCGACAGTTGAACTATAACTCAAAGACTCAGTGGAGAAAGTCTGAAATCTGCCTAAGTACAAATGCATCGAGTGAAGGACATTCACTCGATGCCTTCTCAAAAGGAAAACAGACTAAGTATAAATGCGTTGAGTGAAGGACTTTCACTCAACGCCTTTTCAGTGTATGTGTTAAAGGAAAAATGTGTCGAGTGAAGAACCTTCACTCAACGAATCAGTGATTGACAAAATTTGGCTAAGTACCAATGCGTCAAGTGAAGAGCCTTCACTCAACGCCTCTGCATCAGACAGAATTTGACTAAGTACTAATGCGTTGAGTGAAGAGCCTTCACTCAACGCCTCTGTATCAGACAGAATTTGGCTAAGTACTAATGCATTGAGTGAAGAGGCTTCGTCGAGTGAAGAGCCTTGACTCAACGCCTCTGCATCAGACAGAAATTGGCTAAGTACTAATGCGTCGAGTGAAGAGTGAAAATCCTTCACTTAACGCCTCAGTATCAGACAAAATTTTTGCTAAGTACAAATGCGTCGAGTGAAGTCCATTCACTCAACGCTTATGGAGTTAATCGTCAAAGCTCAAATTCGTTTAGACACAAGGCATCACTCAACGCCTGTGCAGAATCAGAAATTGTTCTAAGTCCTTTTGGCGCCGTGTCAAATCTGATGACATCATTCTTAAATTCAAATCGATGCAAATCTCGTGCTAAAAGACAAAGACCGACGTATTGTTCAGGCAGTGATATCCTGAAATGGATCCGCCATTAAAGCCGGTTATGCTGCTTACCAAAGGAGGATATAGCCGTTACGGTTGCCAAGATATAAAAGGGAAGACGGTGATTCTTTTACACAGACTTTTCGCGAGACTTTTGTAGAACTTTTTGCGAAGAACTTCAACAAATTTCTCAAACCCTAAATTTTGCAAAAGTCGGCTAGCAGAGCTGAACGAATCTCTGATTATCTTCAAGTTTGATAATATACAGAACGATCATCTTTTTCAAGCTCGAAGAAGAAGAGCTCTGCAAAAGTTTAACACATCATAGACTGAATCAAAACTGAAGAAGCATATTCCTGTTGCTGTGGAGAAGAAAGACTGTCTGCTGTACAGTTGTTGAAACTCTGTTCGGACGGTTAGCCGAACAAGCCGCCGCGGCCTGTCTAGCCAGTTCGCCGCGGCCTGACCAGCCAGTGTTCTAGCGAGTAGCTGTATCGTGCTGATGATTCAGAGTGCCAGAAGTCTGTTCGGGCGGTTAGCCGAACAGGCAGCAGCGGATTGTTCTGCCGGTCTTCAAGAGTGCGCCTTCGTGGTTAGGAGATAAGCCGCTGCTACTTTTGTGAAGTCGTGAAGCTCGGGTCCAAGGTTTATTCTCAGCGGTCTGTGGCAACCCGCGGTATGCGGTCTAGTATCTTGTCGCAGCTTCATCGAATTGGTGAGCAGCGTTGCGGGTTGCTAGTTATCTGCAGGAGCGGCTTAGCGACTTATCTAGCGGCCTTACTCTTGTGTCCGGAGGTTTTTATGTTATGGCTTGTATAGTGAGCGGTTTGGGTATGTCAAACAGCTCAGGCCGCCCGACTTGTATTTAGTCCCACATCGTGGGTTGTATTCTCCCACCTCTCCCGTTTTCTATAAATAAGGGGGCATACCTATGTATTACTTACTTTTTTGGAGCAATAAAATTTGCGGTTATTTACCTCTTGTTCGCCATTTTTTAACTTGGTATCAGAGGGTAACCGGTCCTATTGCTCCAGAATTGTGTTGCTCCTCTTGCGGTTTGTTTTTTGAAACCGCGCGGGTTGCTCCTTTTCCCTCCCTTCTTCCGGTCTTCTCCGGCTTCTTCCCTCCCGCTTTTCTTTCTTGTCGCGCTGTTTTTCCCCTTCCTCGCGCGGTTTCGTGCTCTTTCCTTTTTTGAGAGCCTTCTCTGCCCTTAGGTCGCAGTTTCTCCCTGCTGCTGGTGTGTGCTCACCGAGACCGGGCGGTTTCTGTTTCTATTCCTGCGGCTTCTTTCCTGGTTGCTTGTTGCGGTTTCCGCTTTGTCCGCGCGGCTTGCTTTTTTTCATGGATACTCCGTCGTCTTCTGCTACTTTCCCTGCTACTTTTTCTCATGCTTCTCCCTCTGTTTCTTCTTCGGGCAATTTGGGCACGTTGTCCAAACTTACGGGCCCAAATTATCCTGACTGGAGTGTGTCGTTTGTTTTTCTGTTACGTTCTCAACGTAAGCGTTCCCACTTGACTGACGACCCTCCTCCTGTTGGCTCTGATGCTTATGATGATTGAGACGCTTCTGATGCCTTGGTCCGTACTTGGCTGACCAATAGTTTGTCTGATGAATTTCTTCCTGTCATTCGTCATGATTATACTGTCAAAGCCGCATGGACTCATCTTGCTGCTTTATATTCTAAAGGGGCTCAGACTTCCCGAATCTACACTCTTTATGCTGATCTTTTTGCTCGCCCTGTTATGACACCTGCTGCAGCTTATCAAGAAGTGCAGAGTCTTGGGGCTGAACTTCTTCAACATCGTCCCTTTTCTGCAGATCTTGCCGAGCAACACAAACATTTTCAGGAGCTCTTGGTGGTTTGCTATTTACTTCGTCTTCCTGAGTCTTATGATCTGATTCGTCAACAGATTCTCGGCGAAGCAGACACTCCGACTCTTGATGCCACTGCTGCTCGGATTTCCGCTGTTACTACTCTTCTTTAGCGCCCTTTACTTCCTTCTCCCTCTCCTGATCTTGTTGCTCATTCTGCCCGACATGATCATTCTGGTAATCGCGGTGGCCGCACTGGTGGTCGGGGTTTCTCCAAACATCTCTGTTCACCTTGTGGCAAGACTGGCCATCTGATTGATCGATGTTGGGTCAAACACCCTCATCTTCGTTCTGCTTTTGCTGATTCTGCTAAGAAGTCTACTGCGTCTCTACCACTTCGGGTACTGCTCAGTTAGCTACCACGGGTAGGTGGCTTATTGACTCTGGTGCTACTACTCATATGACTGGGAATTCTCAGCTTTTCTCTTCTTTTACTACAAGTACACACTTACCGCCTGTTCTTATTGCTGATGGTTCCCCTTCTCCGGTTCATGGGTCTGGAACTGTGCATGTTACTTCTTCTCTTCAGCTTCGAGACATTAGAGTCCGGTTCAAATTTTATTGTTTTTTTCATTACTAGTTGGCACTATGAATCAGAATTTGAGGTACCCTTATTTACCCTTAACTGTGCATCTTTCTTACATTGTAAGTTTTCATTTAGTACCTTTATTTATGTCTGCTATTTAATAATTTAATACCATTGCTTAATTTACTTCTTTTCACGGAGCCCGACCAGACTGCTGATTTGTTGTTAAACTAGGTTGGGGTGTTTCAATTGGTATCAAAGCTAAATTTATGATCCCATGACCTAGGAAATTCACGGAGCCTTAGGATTTCATCTGAACCAATTATTCGACATCAGAGTCATCAAGTTTTATCTTGCTCTTGATTGTGCTAACGTCTGGAAATATCATTTATAATAGATCCTTCATTTATGTCACATTCATAAATAATTTCTCCCTTTACATCTTTTAGGAATCCCGTAGCGGCGAGTCACACGATCCTTCACGACAGAACAGTACTCCTGAGATCGTCATGGACGATGTTAGTGCGCCGGCCATGCTGGCAGTGCCAGAACTTACTTGACAGCTCAAATTGCCAAGGCGGTAGACATAGCCGTATTGGAGTTTCAAATGCACAACCTGCAGGGATCCCATCTTTAGTCCCTACACCAGTTGCTGTGGAGATTGGGATGAAATGCTACATGAGAAACTTTAGAGATCTCCGCCCCTCCAACTTCACTGGAGAGGAAAATCTTATGGAGATAGATGGCTGAACTTGTAAAGACTCAAAATTTACTGAACGTGATGCAGTGCTCAGAGAATGAGAAGATACCTTTAATATCTTTCCTTCTGCAGGGTGAAGCCAATCTTTGGTGGACCAAACACCTAGCGGACGATCCTGTTGGTAAGAAATTAAGTTCAAATTTCTTTACGTTAGAATTCAATGCCTTTCTAGCATAATGTTAATGCGGCGTCTACTTATGCCAGGGCGTTCAACAGATATGTTCTAAGCCTGAAGCAGATTATGTTCACACGTCTACTTTTCTATGGCACTCACAAACTCGTTCGTACCTCCTTCAAACTATCGAAGCCTCCAGGAAATGTATCTCAGGCTTAATCAAGGGGATTGGTCTGTCATGGCTTATGAACGAGAACATACACATCTATCTCGCTATGCGGGCATACTGTAAGCAGATGAAGTTGGGAGGTGTAATCTCTTTGTAGATAGACTGCGCGATTCACTGAGATAGCTTCTGATGACTATGGTTAATGCCAACTATAGGAGCCTATTAAATACTGCACGGAGGTTGGAAGCAGATTAGGAAAAGGTGCAAAGCCGCAATAATTTTCATTCCAAGCGACCCTAAGATGCGCCACATCAACATCAGAATAGAAAAACCAAAAACTGGAACAAAAAGCAGAAGATGGGTGAGAAGAGAGGAAACCAACCCGAAGCCAAGGGCAAGAACTATTCTCTCTACCCAAAGTGCAACAACAACCACCCAAGTAAATGCTTGGCTACTTCTGGAGTGTCACAAATGTCAGCAACCTGGACAGTTTACCCATTTCTGCCAAGGATTCACGAGCAATCAGGTAATATAATCTTATGTTTGATACTTCGCATTTAATTTTAAGCCCCTTCTTCTAAGCCTGAAACTTATTCCTGTGACATGTCTTACAGTCGAAGTTTGAAGTTGGCAGTCCAAGCAGGTTTGATAAAGGAAAAGCAGTGATGGACGCCAACCCAAAACCAGCTTCAGGGCGAGGTCTAATACAACCTAGAGCTTATGGACTTGGTCATCAGGAGGACAAAAAGGAGGTGGATATGATCACAGTATGATTTTGGTTGAATTAAATTGTTAAATATTGCATCCCAATAACATATAACTAAAGTAATACAGGCGTGCATATTTTTATACTCATGATTCAAAACGTACCCTCCAAGGTTCTCTTTGATACATGTGCAACACACTCGTTTATTGCAAAATCTTTTGCATATAGACCCGGCCTATAAATCCTTCCAGGCATGACATTGTTAATATCATGATGCCTAACTGTTCAACTATGCAAACCGGTTATAAGTGTAGGGTTCCAATGTTGTTCAGGGAATCTGAAGATATCGCAGAGGCATCCCTCCTACCTATTGCTGAAGTTGAATTTAGTTTGAGTATGGACTGACTGTTTGATGTAAATGTTATGATAGACTGAAAGAGCAAGAAGATTCAGTTAAAAAGACCTGACCAGTCCCTTATCATCTTTCACGGTATGAAAGGAGTTTCCCTGCTGATTATCTCATCCGTAAAGACTATCAAGAGTATTAATAAGGGTTACGTTGTTTTCCTTGTACTGATTCATGTTGAAGCTCAGAACACGGTGTAAGAGGTCTCAGTAGTGCGAGAATTTTCAGATGTCTACCCAGAAGAACTTCCTGGGGCCCCTCCCGTAAGAGAGGTTGACTTCCAAATTAACCTTCTTCCAAAATCTCTACTAGTAGCCAAGACTCCTTATCTAATTACCCCCAAAGAATGATTGGAGATAAAAATACAGTTGCATGAATTCCTTGAGTTCGAATTTATTAGACCCAACACGTCCCCTTGTGTTGCACCTGTTTTCTCTGTTAAAAAGAAAAATGACTGTTTAAGATTATGCATTGACTATCACGAGTTGAACAAGCTCAACATTAAGAACAAATACCCTCTTCCGAGGATAGATGATTTTTTCCACCAACTTAAAGGGTCTTACACTTATTTCGGGTTAAATTTGTGATCTGGTTACCATCAGTTGAAGATTCATTACAAGGATATTCAGAAGACAACCTTTCACATAAGATACAAACACTTTGATTTTATGGTCATGCCATTCAGGTTGACTAATGCGCCGCCAGCTTTCATGAACCTTATGAATCAGGTGTTTCGAGAGTTTTTGGACTTTTTGTTATCGTCTTCATAGAAGACATTCTGGTGTATTCAAGGAGAAAAGAGGATCCTGCCACCCAACTTAGGACTGTTTTGAGTACTCTCAGGGAGAATTAGGTGTATGCAAAATTCTCGAAGTTCGAGTTCTGGTTTTCAGAGGTGGCATTCTTAGGGCACATTATCAGTCCAAGAGGTCTTGTAGTGGATCTGAAGAAAATAGAAGCACTCAGAGATTGGTGAAGACCGGAGGCAGTTCTTGAGGTTCGCAGTTTCCTTTGTTTAATGAGTTATTAAAGGAGATTTATTAAGGATTTTTCAAAAAATGCGTTGCTTATGACTTCACTTACAAAGAAACAAAAAACATTCAATTGGACAGTGGAATGCAAGTTGGGGTTTGGGGAGTTGAAGACCCGTTTGATGGCTGCGCCTATTTCATGTTTATCTTCGGGGGTAGATGAATTTCAGATATATAACGATGCTTCAGGTCAAGGTTTGGGTTATGTACTGGTGCAATATGGGATAGTGATAGAATTTGCATCCAGACAGCTGAAGGTGCACAAGAAGAATTACTATGTTCACGATTTGGAGTTAGCAACAATGATTCATGCACTGAAGATTTGAAGACATTATCTCTACGGAGTTCTTTATAAAATCTCGACGGACCACAAAAGCCTTAAGTATATATTTGATCAACAAGAGCTCAATATGAGGCAATGTAGTTGAATAGAGTTCCTTTCAGATTATGATGTGGTTATCTAGATGCTCTCTGATGGCTAAAATCTCCTCAATTTAAAAAATAAACCGATAAGACAAGTATACCTATCGTTTTATAGTATATGTTCAAGTGTCGTATTTTCTGGGTTGTCGAGTACTTCCACTCACCAAAAAGAGCTATTATTTTATCGATCGAGAATTGTTTTTTGTTTCTGAAAACTAGGAAAAGAGCGATTAAACCTAGAAGAAATTCAATGATTTAAAGCTAACACTTGATCTAGAATCCTTTTGAATTAAAAATAAATTTTCATAAAAATATTAAACCACAAGCATCTACTGTACTTACTTCGACAGTGGAGGTTCTCAAAATATGATTACGCCTCTCTCGAGAATAGCTAACAACTAACCTTAAGTTGATCGATTAAGACCCCTCTGCCAGTTGAAACCCCTAAGTGTGCTTTAGGCGGTGAACCACACTATTGGATTTGACTCCAATCTGGAAGATTTATGTCGGTCTCTCTCTTGGAGTGCATGCTACTACTTTTATCTTTGAGTGATCTGCTCATTTGCATGGATCAACCGATCAACTAGAATCAGGTCTTAGATCGAAATTCATACTCACGACATTTGAAATCGAAGCAAAAATAATTCAAATATAAATCGAAGCCAAGAAAGTAGAGATCTTGCTAAATTTTGAAAGACAAAACAAAATTCATTTTATTTCAAAGTTCATCATGATCAAGTGCTAATTGAAGATTAGCTACTCATTTTGATGAGAGAAATATATGAAGAGATAGGGTGAGACATGATTGGAACAAAAACAAGTACTTGGAATTGAAAATTACAAAAGCTTAAAACATATAAATAGGAATGGAAAAAACAGTAAAAAAAGTGCAATAAAACAAAAAACAAGCTCCAAAATCGAACTCCTGGCTTTCTGGACTCTGCTGGATTTTATAGTTGAAGGAGTTTGGATCGTCGTATGGACGATCTGAGTCCGTAGTCGCGCTCGGAGTGCCGACGACTCATTTCCAATGTATTTTCAGATTTTCCGTACAATATTTTGATACCTTTCATGTGTTTTAGTGTCGGCCAATCATAGCCGTCTGTTGTTTTCCTCTCGGTGCATAAATATGAGATTTGTGGTTCATTTCAAGGCACTGAAGAATTTTGATGAGACTTCCTAATTTTGTGATCTTGAGAAAGAAAACAAGATTTGTATATGTTGTTTATTGATCTTGAGAAGGCTTATGATAGAGCCAAGAGAGATTTTATGGAGAGTCTTAGAAAAGAAAGGTTTAAATATATCATATATTGACACAATCAAAGATATGTATACAAATTCAGTGACAAGAGTGAGGACATCTGGAGGATTAACACAGGAATTCCCTATCACTGTTGGCTTGCATCAAGGTTCAGCTTTAAACCCTTATCTCTTTACCCTTATCTTAGATGAGCTGACCAGAGATATCCAACAAGCAATACCTTGGTGTTTATTGTTTGTGGATGATATCGTTTTGGTTGATGAGACGTGCGAGGGTGTAAACGCAAAACTTGAATCTTGCCGAGATACTTTAGAAAGAAGGGTTTTAGGTTGAGCAAGGCAAAGACGAAGTATATGGAGCTTAAATTTAGCTGTACAAAAAGAACAGATAACTTCGTTATTAAGTTGGGTGATCAAGATATTTCCCGTAGTGAGTGTTTTAAATATCTTGGATCGATAGTTGAAAAAGACGGAGGTATTGATAAAGATGTGACTCAGAGAATCCAAGCGGGTTGGTTGAAGTGGAGAGGTGCGTCAGAGATCTTATGTGATCGTAAAGTACCACTAAAACTTAAGGGCATGTTTTACCGTACTACAATTAGACCCGCGATGCTCTATAGTTCTGAGTGTTGGGCAGTGAGTTGTGTACATGAGCAAAAAATGGGAGTTGCAGAGATGAGAATGCTTAGGTGGATGTGTGGACACATGAGATTGGATAAAATTAGGAATGAAAGTATCAGGGATAAGACATGAGTAGCACCAATTGCAGATAAGATGCAAGAAGCTCGTCTAAGATGGTTTGGACACGTACTAAGGAGACCATTAGAGGCACCTGTTAGACGTTGTGAGAGTCTTGTCACTAGGCTGTTAAACGAGGGAGTGGTAGACCAATAAAGAATTTGAATGAAACTGTAAGGAAAAACATGTTGTACTTGCATTAATGAGATTATGACAAAAGATAGGGCACAATGACGACAAAAGATCCATATAGCCGACCCCACTATAGTGGGATAAAATCTTGAGTGTTGTTGCTGTTTCCTAATTTTGTGATCCCTCTATGGTGTGACGCCGTGGAACCTAGGTGAGACGCCTAGTCTCGACCCTTCCCTTTCGTCCACCAGCCGCCCCCTTCCCTCTTCCACTCCGAACCACTGGAAACCACACCCACAAGTGCTGGCCAACCATCTCCACACCCCTCCTCCACCCAACACAAATAACTCTCTCTCACCACTGAATAACTACAGTGTAACTACCCAAAACTACCCATAATCACTGCAGCCCCTTTCCCAAAGACACTATTACTACCTATTAACTTCCCCATAACCATCCCAACCTCCACCAACTACCTCTAATTTCAGCAGCAACTTCCCTGATTACTGCAATAACTGCCGATCCATGGCAGTTATCTCATAAATCCTGTTTTCCCAACACAGCCTCACCTTTTTCTGTATCCTAAAGGCAACCCAAACCTCTCCAACAGCCTAAATCCCCTCTACTGCCCTGCAACCTGCCTTCCATCCTTTATTCCAGAACCATACGAAACACCTCCTAAAAATTTCTCCAACATCAACCCATTTCCTGAATTTCCATGTCCCAGACCCTTCAAGCCCACAATTTCCCTACTGCCGGCCACGTCCCCTCTCCCAGAACCTGTCCGTTCCATTCCAGACTCTCCCTGACCTCTGCAAACCCCTCCAAAGTCCTCCCAGAAGCGTCCTTGTGGCCGCCCTGCTTTTACAACCCCCTCCTTACCCGGCCAAGCCCTCCTTCCCCCACAAAAATCTGCCAACACCAGAAATTCAGTGTGGTCCTTCAGCGATACCACTTTCCAGCCCTCCAAAACTCTGTTCGGAGGCCTTCCTTATGTTTTCATCCTACTGGAAGTCCAATTCGAGCTACCATTTCTTCCAGGAAATCCAAATCAGAGCAGGAAAACAGTTATTTTAGTGCTGGAGTCACTAATTCCGCTGCCCATATCTGAAACTGCTGTAATCCTACAACTTTGGCCTTGAATGCTTGTGTAAGTCTTAGATTTGGATGCTTATTTTCCTGTGTGTTAAATACCTGTTGAACTATATATGATTTGGGATATTACTTTGTAATAGTTTGCTCAATTTCCTCGCATTTACTTGAAGGATTTATTCGCCAAACTTTTAGTCCAAGCAATCTTACTTCAATTGTTGCTAGAACTTGTTCATTGCTTTAAAGCCTATTCTCAATTTTGTATGTGAATTGCGTAGATTAATTTCATAATTTTAGGCATAAGTGAGATTATGACTAAAGATATGGGGCAATGACGACAAAGGATCCATATAGACGACCCCACTACGGAGGGATAAATGCTGAGTGTTGTTGTACTTATTGAACAATCTCCTGTGCATCGCATCATTTTTAGAATCTCCTACATCATATACTTGCATTCACTTGTCACGATCCGTCTCAACAAAAGTCAGAGTGCGCTTCGGGCGGGCCGTGATGCCACAGACATGAGCGGAAAGAAAACCATGTCTGCTAAGGCGAATGCATAGATACTGGTAGTAAGTTTAAAATAATTACTTTTATGTAAAAACAGTTTGATTTTTATGCGGAAGCTTTTAGAGTTTAAACCAGTGAGAATTTTAAATACACATGTATTTTGTAAAATTCATGTTTTTCAGATAACTGTTACAGATTTCATGCAATTATGATTCAAAAGAGGATGAACATGCAAATGATGTTAAGTTCTAGTACATATAATATTTATCATAGCAGTTGTGCATGATTTACTGATCATATTTATTACATAAAAAAAACGTCTGACAGTAAAAGAAATGAAACATAAACATAGAACCTGATATGATGGGAAGATCAATCTCTGAAATCAGAAACTTGACGCAAAACGGGCTCAGGAATCTGGCGACGCAGCACGAACGGTAAGACAATTCCAAAACAAAAAAGAGAAGTCTCAGAACAATGAAATAATCAGGGCACAGTAAAGTATAGAATAGTTGAAACAGAAATATACAATTACCAGTTTTCATGAAGCGATGCTAGCAAAACAGACAAGTAAATGAGTCAACAGAAATAAATAGAATCAAGAGACTACTCCGGAGAATAATATATGTTTGATCATACAATATCATGAGTTATAATCATTGAAGAGTGTAGGTGGTTTCTTGTGGGTGCGCCTGGTTCACACTCAGTCCTAATGCAAGTCTTTTTAGAAAAAAACATCCTGCTTGTCGTGACCATTGTCACGGCCCAAGCCTGGCTCAAGGAGTCTTAATGGGACCCGATTGGTACAACCGTGAGGGCTGCAACCCAAGTGACCCCAACACATTTCAATGTTTGCTTATGATATTATGAGTTATATGATTCATACTTTAAAGATTTTAACAAAAACAAAAACATTTAAAGTGAAAGATCAGATCAAGAATAAGTTTTACTCAGGTCTTGCAACCAGACAGGCATAAGAAATCAGATTCGACGACAAAAAAGAAACCAAACAGCGAGATTTAAATCTTGCGGGTTCGAGGGGTTAATGATCCATTATCAAGAGGATTCTTCGAGTAAATTGCAGAGGTAAGTTGAAATGTATCGGATCAGAGATATCAAGTACTCATCTAGGTTAAATCATCTTTTGACACAAGTATTTTGCAAGTAAAAAGAATGCGCTACGAGCATTATATATCAAAACACCAATGATATACTTGCTAACCCGAATTCGTTATAATTATTATTGTGACAATGTTGCTCGTGATTAACGCTCTACGATTCTTCAAATTATTCATCAAATGAGATGCAAATCATCTAATTGAACATCCAATTAACTATCATTCACTAACTCGTCTCCCAATTATCCAAATATCATCATTTACATTCATAACTCGTGCTATTCCTATTGCGTGAACCTCAAACTGATAACAAGTCTATTTGGGGATTCGAGGTCTAAATTTATTTGACGAAACAAGCATTCAAGGGTGATTCATATAAACATAAGATCAAACAAGACAATTAAGTTCAATGTCTGTAAGAGAGAATAGTCTCTACTTGCTTGAAGGAGGCTGAATCTGACGGAGGCGGCTAAGCGGCATAAACAAGATTTAGAAACCCTAACTGGACCTGTTCAGGAACAATCACAAACAATATTTGATAATTTTGATATGATGAAAAACCAAACGCTAGCACAACAATTTATTCATCGCAAGACTCAAACAAGAGCGGGGTTTAGAAATTTACCTCCCTCAACAGTGAGGGGAGAAGAGTTACCATGCGAAGATGGAGACTTGACGGCGCTTGGGTATGGAAAAACCCTAATTTGCAGAGGACTTCACATGATTCCCACCAACTGATTCGAGGAGCGGCGCCGGAAAATACGAACATATCACAGTTAGACGATCCCAAGGGGGCAAAAATCTGAATTGCAACGCATACAAAATTTGGAGACAAAAACTTCCAAGAAAAGTTCATGGAAATATGAATAGAGAAGGAGAGGAGGGAGAATATTACCCTCGGAAGTCAAATCCGGGCCCAAAAGGGTGATGGAAGGAAACCCTAGGCGTAAATGCTGCCAAGGAGGAGAGGAAGCTGATGCCGGCCCCTAGGAGGAGAAGAAGTGTCGCTGCCCTCGCTAATCGAAGAAGAGGAGGGATTGCCAATCAAAGCAAGGGGGGGGGGGAGATTGCTGTCGTCGGCCTGAGGGAGAAGAAGCAACAGAGGCTGTCAGCTCTTGCAAAGGAGCTGAAGCAGTCGGTCATGGCAGGAGGAAGAGATGCTGACCACGGGAGGAGGATCCGTCGGCGCGAGCAGGAGAAGGCGGCAAAATAGGGAGTCGCGGCTGGAGCAAGAGGCGAGATCGGCGCGTGCGGGAGACCTAGCCGACGTCTTGCGGGATCGGGGAAAAAGAGGGGCTGGCTTTGGTTTTGGGGGGGGGTAGATTAGGTTATTTATTTATTATTATTATCATTATTATTATTACAACATATATTAAAACCGGGTTGTTACAACTCATTAGAGTTCTGTTAGGGCATATGCACACCCTTTCGCACCTGCCCTGCGTCATATTACCTGTCGCCACCCGTGTGCTTGGAAACAAGTTGTAAGGAGGGTAAATGCTCCAGATCTTTATCATGAGATTATGTGATGAACAATTACGTTCTGTTCTGCTTCAGTCTACCTCTTCTATCATCTTCTTCCATTTTTTTAATTTCTTCTATCTATTCTCTATAATTCTTCTAGCCTTGGAACTATTATGGATTTATTTTCAGGGAACCTGCAATTCAAAGGAAAGTGATTAGGTATATAACTCATAAATAAGGGTCCGTCGGTGAAAGAGCGGGTCGGTGAAAGAGTGGAGATCCATTGAATGTAGGTGCGCTCGAGGCTATCTGTAGATGTTAAAAATCTGTATGGTGGCTGGTCGCAGGGGAATAAATGCTGTTTATGATTTGAAAGGTGCTGGAAGGGGTTTAGGAAGGGTTTCTGGTGGCTTGCTATGCTTGGGGGTGTGTGGGAGGGCATCAACGGGGCTGAACAAAAGTTAAGGGATGTGCAGGCAATGGGTTTTGGATTTTAGAAGTGGGATGCTGCTGTTGGGAGGTTGAATGGAAAGTTCTGTGCAGGTGGGTCTGGATGTGGTGCGGTTTGAACTGGGGAATGCTAGGAGATGGCTGATTATTGAAGGGGAGGACTTAGGAGTGGTGTATGGGTAGCATGGCGTAGGATCAGCTAATGTTGGCTGCTGGAATTAGGGGGCGGATGAGCTGTTGTAGGGTTGGGAGAGGTGGAAACAGTAGAAAACAAAGGGGAAAACAAGGAGGAAGATAGTACCTAAGAATCGGCACCTAGAGATTTGTGGAGTCGGCACCGTGGATGACCGGCGGATCAGGGAAGATGCCTCCAAAATCTGCAATAGGCTACAAAACGAGCCCTTTCTTGTATATAATAAAACAAGCCCAGGGAAGCCATTTTGAACGACTGTGTTTTAGTTCATGATGGTTGCCCGATTTAACTAAATAAAAGACAAAAAAATAACGAAAATGCTTAAGAAATATCGAAATGTCGATGACGTGACTGTAGACTCGGATCTTCCATCGAGTGATGCCAAATATGGTAGATGACAAAACGGCTCCAAATGGGCCCCAAAAAAACTCGTGCTTCTAATGTTATTCGTCCCCATCAAAAAGTTGTTTATTTTAACCTTTTAGGTGAATGTTTATTCTTCTTTTGTTCAGGATTTTTTTTTTGGATTAAAAATTTATAAGCTAGTAAATTAAGAAAGAAAACATGGATAGAAATGTCTCTACATTGTTCAGCATTATAACTGAAGGTAATATATTTCGTAGTCAATGTGTTTTATCCTTGTACTGCCATGATCACGAGTCACGACATGCGATAGCTTTAGCAATACTGGGAAAAAGCACGGACATTCATGAATTTAGTTGTAGTTTTCTTGATCTATTTATATTTCTCATGCAGGGATGGTTGCCTGGATTAAAAGAAGATGGCGGTGCCAATCAATTGCCTACAATTGCTATAGTTGCATCCTATGATACTTTTGGTGCTGCTCCGGTAAAATTATCTTAGCTAGTCATTCCTTAAAATTTTAAGGTTATGATACTTTGTGATGTTAGGGCAGGCGCTCTCAGTGGGGAGTGACAGCAATGGAAGTGGAGTTGTGGCGATTTTGGAAATAGCCCGTCTTTTCTCTCGTCTTTATTCCAATCCAAAGACAAGAGGGAAATATAATCTACTCTTTGGACTGACATCTGGTGGTCCTTATAATTATAATGGAACTTTTAAGGTCGGCCTTCCCTTGCTGCTCATGTTAACTATAAATACTTCCCTTATCCTAAATATACTAGCAGTTTAGCATTTTGTCATGTGCTATGAACTTTGCATTTTTAGTGGCTGAGGAGTTTTGATCAACGGTTAAGAGAAAGCATCGACTACGCCATATGCTTGAATAGTATTGGCTCTTTGAACAATGAGTTGTGGGTTCATGTATCAAAGCTACCAGAGAATATGTATATAAAACAAGTGTTAGAGGCAAGTTAATACTGAAAATTCATCTTTTTATTAATTTGTTGAGGAATCATTTCTTAATCAAGAACCCAATCATCTTCCTATTGGAATTTTTGTTGTCAGGGTGTTTCAGATGTTGCACGAGATATGGGAGTCAAAATTGTCATCAAGCATAAAAAAATTAATATCTCAGATACTCGTGTGAGTAGTTTCTCATGCATTAACTGTTCGTCATTCAGCCATTTTCTGGCTAGTTGATGATGCTAACTTATTGTTTTGAATGTTTTTTTTCTAAAGCTGAGTACAGAAAACATTGAGATTTATGGACTTTTTTTCTTTATATTTTGTAATTTCTATTCTGCAATTGTTCATTCTTATCAACAACTGCAAACAAGAATTTTATAGTTAAAAAACAATACTTTGGACTTGATGAGGTCATCCTAAAATATATAGGGAAAATGGGGTGCTTGTAGCCAATCACCCATGATCTCCACTAATTTGGTGGGATCATGGGGCTAACTACCACGCACGCGATCGGCGCGCCGGATCCCCCGTGCGGCTCACGCACAAACCACCCACGGCCGGCCGCTGCCTCCACCCCTCGGCGACCGACCGTCGAGGGGCCAAAGGGGACAACGACCAGCAGATCCTGCCGCCTCCCGCGGCTGCAAGGCCGTACCCGCAAGGGGCGGCCGCCCCCCGCGGTCTCTTCCCGCGGCCGCAAGGCTGCACCCGCAAGGGGAGGCCGCCCCCCGTGGCCGCTTCCCGCGGCCGCAAGCATGTACCCGCAAGGGGAGGCCGCGCCCCGTGGCTGCCCCCTGCGGCCGCATCCCGTGGCTGCGAGGGCGCATCCGCAGGGGGAGGCCACCCTCCGCGACCGCCTCACACGGATGCGAGGCTGCACCCGCAAGGGGCGGTCGCGGGGCACGGGCGTCCCACGCGGCCGCCTCCCCGGGCCGCGAGGTCGCGACCGGCACTATGGCCGGCCTCCCTCCTTCTCTCCGCGACCAGTCGTCCCGCCGGCCGTGGCTCATCCTGCTCGCCGCGGCCAGTTATCCTGCCGACCGCGACTCTTCCTCCTCCGGTGGATGATCACCACCAAAATGGCCGCCCATGAGGAGTGCTCTCTGTCGTCCTATCATCCCGCTTCGTTCACCGCTGTTCGTTACATGAATAACCACCTGCGTAACCACTATGACTAGTGGGAAAAGTTTTTATTAAATTAATATTGGTGTGCACTTATGAAATATATTAATTAATATTTGCTGGAAACTGTACAAAATATGACACGCATTTAGTAATTTGGGTGGTTACGGTGTGCAGATAGCGGAATAACTACCGTAACCACCCCTGAGAGCCTATAAAAGGAACCTTAGACCCCCTTTATTTCTAATTTCTGCTCCTCCAACTTTCTTCTTTCTCAGGTCGGAGCCCTGCTAAAATCCTCCTACAACCCTCCTCCCGTCGAGCCACCCGAAAAATTTGTGTTAAGTCCACGATGCTCCAGAGAAGAAGTCGTTATGTTCGACGCTCTGTGAAGTCTCCTACGCGCGCGACGTACTTGAAGCCTACACTAATGCTTCTCTATGTGTCAGACCATGAAGTTCGCTAGCCAAGCAGTGTCTGAGAACACCCGTCTCCACCCTAAAGTGACAGAAACTGTGCTTCGTGTGAGGCGGTCTATTGCCCACCAAGCGCACTTGCAATCTCTCTCATCTCAAAGCTGTAGCGAGGAACGACCTGTCACCCTCGATTCCACCATACAACCTGTAAACCACAACCAATAGTGAAGTTTGATTGGCATCGTTCCGATCACGGGGTTTTTTACCCATTTGAGGGGTTTTTTCACATTAAAATCGCTTTGTGTTCTGCTCTACTTATTCTGTGACTGTGTGAATGCTTAACCGCTCTATGAGCTAAGACGGTCTAGTTTAGTCCGGTCTACCAAGAGGGTTAAGTTGGCCGCAAGTGTTTGGCGCCGTCTGTGGGAAACGAGTTACCCAATGCTTGAAAAAGACACTGGAGACAATATCCTCTACACAACGGTACTCGTGTTCTGTGAATATAGTCGGAAGAGCCATCCACGCCACCGAAAGATCCATTCTCGGGGGCAGGTCCTTTCATCTGTCCCCCGCTCACTCGTCAACACATCTCTCGCAATAGAAGCCATGAATGCACCTGATATGGCATTGGAGGAACACATGCGTCGGGTTGAAAAGGATCAAACAGAGATCCTAACATTCCTAAAAAGCAGAGGAGCGCCACATGCTCATAATCCTGCACTCGAAATAGGTAGTCTGCTTCCGCCAGCTCTGGATTGCGCTCTAGCCAGACACTCCTCACAAAAATCCTATGACATACAAAAAGAATTCTCTAATTCAAGTTGTTCGCCGGCTCCCGCAGGATCAATTCTGGAGACGAAAAGCAGTTATCACGGTTATCTACCAAATGACAAGAGTGTCAGACACAATGAGCTCAGATGTAAGTTCATAGCCCGTCTCTCAGAGAGAGAAAATACGAACGCTCACCATTCACACCAGCCATCTTGGCAAGTCCCATTCCAAAGGGCTTTAAGTACCCCAATATTAAGATGTTTGGCGGGATGGGCAATCCGCTTACACATATAAGACTTTATGTGGCTGCAATGCACGCATGCCAGGCCTCAAACAAGCTACTATGTCAAGTATTCCCTGCTACGCTGAAAGGGCAAGCCCTGACTTGGTTTCGCTCTTTGGAAGAAGGAAGAATTGACAGTTTGGCTTTAAGGGCTACTGGAATAGCAAAAATCAAAGATTCGTGTCACGACGCGAACCCAACTCCTAGGGCCCAAAGGGGCTGTGCAAAGTTTCCTCCTGTGATATGAGTGACTCACATGCAAGTCAAGCATTGTTTTCGGGGAGCTGGGCATAGAACTAGCACATCTTTTTGCCAATCAGTTCACTTCGAGCAACAACAAGAAGATCACCTCTAATGAATTTGGTAAATCGCAGACAAAGAAAAGGAAGCAGGAGAATAGCTCTCATTCGGAACCCAAAAGGAATCGCAAGGGTCACGAAGCTACTTGTCAACCAAGAGAACATCGTCGACGCCAAGGGTTCGCCCCACTCAACGCCGTCCAAGATGAAATCTTTCAAGCCATTCACAATCATCCTGTCTTGCAGAGACCCATACTATTCACTCCAAATCGATGAGATCTCTTGAAATATTGCGAATATCACCATGGACCTGAGCATGACACTGAGGAGTGCAATCTCCTAAGAGAGGAGATTCAACGATTTACTCACCTAGGAGCAATAGATCAATTTCTGCTAAGAAAAAAAGGAGCAACCCCCCATCAAAGTCTAAGCAATGTCACTATATTTATCAGAGAACCCTCAACCAAAATAAGCCAAGTCTTGGTAGACGAAGGGATCACGGTAAACGTGTTATTTCTTTCAACACTACTCTAACTCAAGCTGACAAGTGGTAATCTCAAGCTCAAGTCAACGAGTGCGCGCATCCCAGGAAGCACTCTAGTGCCGGTCCTCGACACCATCACTTTGCCAGTTACTTTAGGCGAGGAACCTCTGCAGGCAACCTATGATGTATAGTTCGTCGTCATTCAAGCATAGTCTGATTATACCGCAATACTTCAGCAGTCACTTCTGGATGTTTATCAAATTCGCACACGCCGACATTTCCCCAGCTAAAGTATTCAAAAGAAAAACTCGAAGTTAAATATATAACACTATGCTACGCACCAGCTTCACAATTTTATCCCTACTTGTCTAACCTAGTGGTCACTGACTATATTTCAAATTCAGCAAAATACATTTGTACCAACTTTGCTTTGCACTCGTTCTAATGTGAAGTCTCGCTTTGTTTTCTGACTTTGCTGCTAGAGGAATAGTTGAAGCTCATTTGCTCAACCGAGTAAACATCACGGTTGTCCTTATTTTCTCCGGATCGAAGGTAAGCCCTTCTCCCCCACAGTAAGGACACGCCGTAGGGCCTTGCTTCGAGTGACCCCTCATCACCCCGGGTTGAAGGTACGCCCTCTGGTAGGTCACGGTAACGCCAGTGCAAGCCCCCCTCCCGTACGCCAAATGGCTGGTAGGGTCTACCCCTCACCGTCTCCAAGTGGCCTCTCACTGCCCCGAATCGAAGGTATGTCCTCCCCCACGGTAGGACACGACACCGTCAGGGCCTGCCCCCCTTGCGGTTGCCTTGGTTCGAAGGTTGGTACACCGTCACAATTAACAAACGACTGGTAGGGTATACCCCTTGCCGTATCCAATTGGCCTCTCATTGCCCGAATCAAAGGTACGCCCTTCTCCCCTGCGGTAGGCCACGACACCGTCAGGGCCTGCCCCCCTCGCGGCTGCCTCGGTTTGAAGGTTTGTACTTCACCATCACAATCAGCGACACCCCCCTGTCCAGATATCTTAATCTTTGCTTGGCCAGCACGTTAAGATATCACCAGGTCTCGTCCTCCAGCTTCAAACATCCGAGAAGAGGATCGTGAACACGCTAAAAGAAATGGTGTCAATACCGCACAAGATCAACATCAAAGAAAAGTTCAATGCTAGGAGGAAAGTTGCAATGACAATTGAAAGAAGCACATAAAAGCAACATACATATCGTCAAAGGATGATACAACGTACAAATACAAGAATACAAAAATGGATACCAAGACCATCACAAAGTAACGACATCATACAGATTCGATTAAATACAGCAAACATGCAAAGACAAGACTTCTACTTGCCAACTACATCTACATCAGAGTCAGAACTTGAGCCATCATCATCAGAAAGATCGTCAAAACCAAGGCCCGAGACATCACACTCAAACCTCCTGGCCACCATCCGAAGCGCCTTCAACACTCCGTGCTTAACAGCAACCTCGCGAACATTTTCTATCTGGGGCTTTACCTTCTAGACCAAACATCTTCCCGTGCCTCCTCAACAATCAAACAACGACCACACATATAGTCCAGGGAATCCCTGTACTCGGCAAGCCCGACAGCCTTCAGCTCTGACGCCCGATCCTTCGAAGAAAGTCGCTCCACCTCAGTCTTCAAAGCCTCCCAACTCTGTCTTCAAACGAGAAGTCTCCTCCTGAGAAGCATTCAACAATTGTGCAGTCTTCTCTACCAAGGATCTCTTTGTCTGTAACGCCGCCCGGGACTCCTCAAGCTCAGGCTTTAGCTCTGACCCAATCCGCCGAAATTGAGATATATATATCGATCTCGTTTCTCTCTCGAGACAACAAGTGAATCCTCTGTCACCCGAAGCTTCTCCAGAAGGGTCAAGTATCTATCCTTCAAGCTCACATAATGATCATTTCACCCGAACGCTATATGAGTCCGAGCTTTAATCTGCAACCAAAAAGAAAAGGTGTTAGAAGTGCATAATAGTAGCGAAACTAAAGACTAGAAACAAGAGAGCTCACTCACCGTATCGCTCTTCGCCTTCAAGGAGGAAGACACTCGGGGGGGGGGGGGGGCAGGGACCTTCGAATGGGGAACTCGAGGGGCAGAAGACCCTAACACCTCTAGGATTAGCCGATGCAATCTCATCTCGGGGAACCTCCTCAACCTGACAATCTCTCTGGCTTGAGAAGATCGAGGCTCCGCATCCGCATCAATACTACTCTTCAACACCAGTTTTCTCTTCCGATCACGAACCAGAGGCACTACTACCGCACGCTCTGAATCAACTGATAGCCCACACTGCAACAACCATTTCTCCTCCACAAATAAAGAAATGCCGAACAAGCAATTCGCCAGCTCCCGAGGCTCTGTAAATCCCAACCCCGGAGATAAATCATTTTCTCGTCCCTTCTGACAATGACATCGATCGGGTAGAGAGTTCCAAAGTTCTTGCAAAAAAATCTAGTACTTTGTTTATCATGTAAGAGATATTCAATGACGCTTGGAGCCCAATTCTTATGTGTAGAAGTGTTAAATGAAACAATAAAGTGTACAAGAGTGTAACATGATTTGTTTATACTATATGTAATAAACAAGAAACTTGTCTATAGTCAATTAATTGTACACTAACATCATTATCATGCAAGGTAAAATTACTTCCACAATTTATAAGCACAATACAATACAACTACCAAGGTGCTTCGTTCACACAATGCTTATTAAGATTTATCAGGGATATGAAGTATTGTTTGGAGGATCACATAACATTATTTTTATTTTTTATTACAGGTGATCCAGTGTACCAAAGAGAAGTAGAGAGCGGTGTTTTGATATTTTTAAATTTGCACAAAACACTTTACAATTATTCTCATAGTGCTCATCCTCTCAATGCTTATTAAGACATATCGGGAGGAGAAGTAGTGTGTGGGAGTTATCCTTATCATTTTTTTTATTTTTAATGAATTAGGGCTCCTAATTCACTTATTTAGCAAATATACATATATAAACCACACTTCTCTTGATGTAGTGCATGAATATCCATGGATTGCATGATGTCAATCCAATAGAGTGTATGCAATTTATCCGTGCATAACAATTAGTTGTGACAGACACTACATATGCATGTAAACAAGATTATAATCACAAGTATTTAACATGATTTGTAGAATTGTTTAAATATTATTTCAAATAATTTCCCACACATACATAGAGGCATACATAAACTTCATGTCACAATCACCTACACTCCACTTTCAAGATACATAAATAGATTTTTGCTTAACATGATAATACACCACAATGTAAATAATAATTAAAGCATGACAAGTCCAACATTATAGGTAATTTTAAGGAATTATGCATATCATTCTCTTCATAGCGTATTGGAAACAACTTTTATATGTTTTGATATTTTTGAAAACAAGCACAAACGAATAGAAACCTCAAAACATATTTTTTCATTTTGACTTTTTTGTAGTTTTCTATTTTGTTTTGATTTTTTATATAGAAAGAAATAGTGATGAAAACATGAAATTTTTACTGTGCACATAGAGCATTAACATCAAACTCACAACAACAGTGATGGGGATAGGGATGGCTTCAGCATCCTCCCTCCTTCCATTGAGTCAAATAGCATTGCCGACACCACAGCTGATCGGGACGCCTATTTATCGCCTGAGTTGATCTCAAACAAAATCCATCGGCTCCAAGATCTTCGCCTTCTGCTCCTACTATATTGCCTCCAGCTGGATCTTGGAATGGAGGGGAAGGGAGAACGAGCAGTGACGGGAGTGAGAAATATAGTACAAGCGACAGCGGGTGGAGCGGCTGCGGGTGGAGCGGCGGCGGGAGCAAGCCCCACAAGGATTTTTTGGTTTGCACCTAGTAATCTTTGAAGATAAATAAATAATCATATTAACGAGTTTTACATTTTTAGTGGTTTGCATAAAACTTAAATTGGTCTGCATTTAACAACTCCATTTATTAAATGACAATGCCTATTTTCTTGGTGAAAATGTCATTTTTCCTTCAAACCCTACATTTTGACCGACATAACGGAGGACATTTAAAACACTAGTTGGAGAAGGACCCGTGCTGAAGGACTCATAATACTGTGGTGAGCGTGACTATGTAGGAAAGAAAGTCAGTTGCTTCGTCGACTAGATCAAAGCTTCATGAAGGCCTGAGCTTAGCTGGGTGCTTGTTGTAATTGTGCTATCAGATTGATGAGATTAGGAGTGAGGAGAAGAAAACATGTTTTGGAGATGTGTATGCTTGCTCGTGGAGAAGGACAAGCAGGATTGGTGGCTTTAATACCAATTTGATGAACCTTCGTTCATATCTCACCGAAGATGATAGACACCTTAACTGCCGCTGTCTGAGGCGGGATTTCAAGGGCACATCAAACCCCATAAACACTAAAAAGATACAAAGTGATGAAGAGAGGGGAAACTACTTGAATATTTCTTGCTTTTTATTCCAGTTCTCCATCTTTAAATACAGCTCATCACTCTTTTACACTTTTGTCTCAACAATTTGACAAATTACAAAAATATCTAACTATGATGAGAATACAATATGATAACAATTTCTAATAACTGTCAAGGATACCTAAACACGATTTATGATTAATTAAACATGGTTCCTACCTTAAGCTTTCCTTAATATTATTGATTGTATGTTTATGACGTTAATCCCAAATATTGACTATTAAATATCGTGTTTTCTTCATTGCTTGTTAAGATATTTATCTCTATGTTATATCTTCTTACAGGTGGAAACATAAGCCTATCGCCTTTGCTTGTCCTAAGTCTAGATGAGAAATGGCGAGAGTTGCGTTAGGTAGATGACCATCGTAAAAATGTAGGCACTCTTATGAATATGAATCGTTTGAAAAATTGTGCAAAAACCTAGTTTGTTCCCCATACGGAACACGCCGTATGGACCAAATGCGGTGTCTTGGTAAGAACTGCTCAGGCCAAACTTGTGTGTAATGTTTAATATGCAAGAGTTTTTGTCGTAGTCCAAATGCTATGTCTTGGCAAGAACCACTGCACCTCCAAGTGGACTTGGATGTAGTGTCAAATATGCAAGAACCCTCACATATTAGGCGTCTTAGGAAAGTAGATCGTAGGATTGCTGATCAACTTAGGTTTGGAAGTTGGAATATAGGTATGCTAACAGGAAAAATGATGAAAGTAGTGGATACAATGATTAAGAGAAGATACATATTTTGTGCATGCAAGAGATTATATGGGTGAGTTAGAAAATTAATTTTCAAGACAATTCAAGTTTTAAATTATGCTATAGATGAAAAAAATAAAACACGCAATGAAGTAAGTATTATTGTACCTTTGTATACAAAATTATGTCAATTACAAAGGAATTAAATTAATGAGTCATGCCGTGAAATTATGAGAATGAGTAATAGAGAGAAGAGTAAGACGAGAGACTAACATCTCGGAGAATCAATTTGGATTCATGCCAGAGTGGTGAACCATGGAAGCTATACATTTCTTGAGGAGATTCATTGACAACTTCAAGCAAAAAACAAGATTTTCTTATATTGTTTATCGATCTTGAGAAAACTTATGATAGGGTTCCAAGAGATGTCTTATGGTGAGTTTTAGAAATGAAATGTGTAAATATATGATACATTAACATAATCAAATCTATCTATACAAAATCAGTGATGAAGGTGAGGTCATCTGAAGGACTAACACAAGAATTCACTATCACTGCTGACTTACATCAAGAGTCCGCTTAAACCCTTATATCTTTACCCTTGTCTTAGATAAGCTCACTAGACTTGTTCAACAAGCAATATCTTTGTGTTTTTTGTTTGCAGATGATATTGTTTTGGCCGATGGGACGAGCAAGGTGTAAACACAAAGCTTGAATCTTAACGAGACACTTTAGAGAAGAAGAGTTTTAGGTTGAGCAAGACAAATGTTGAGTATATACATCATAAATTTAGTAGTGCAAGAAGGACAGATGACTCCATCATTAAGTTGGGTGAGCAAGATATTTCTCTCTGTGAGTGCATTAAATATCTGAGATCGATAGTTCAAAAAGATGGAGGTGTAGATAAAGATGTGATACATAGAATCCAAGCAGGTTAAGTGGAGAGGCGCGTCTGAGATCTTATTTGATCGCAAAGCACCATTAATACTTTAAAGGCAAGTTTTACCGTACTGCAATTGGACCAGTGGTGCTCTACGGTTTGAGTGTTGGGCAGCGAATCGTGTTCATGAGAAAAAAATGGGAGTTGCGGAGATGGGGATGCTTAGGTGGATGTGTCAACACATGAGATTGAATAAAACTAGGAATGAATGTATCAAAGATAAGACGAGAGTGACACCAATTGTAGAGAAGGTGCGAGAAGCTCGATTAATCCGGTTTAGACACGCACAAAGGTGGCCATTAGAGACACCTGTTAGGCGTTGTGAGAGTTTAGCCACTAGACATGTTAAATGGGGGAGGGGTAGACCAAAAATACTTGAAACGAAACTCTGAGGAAAGACATGATGTACTTAGGCGTTAGTGAGATTATAAAGATAGGGCGCAATGGCAACAAAGGATTCATATAGGCGACCCCACTTTGGTGTGGGATAAAGGCTTGAGTGTTGTTGTAAACATTTATTGTAATAAAAAAAACCTTTGACTAATAAAATATTTATATCACTGCAGGTTGCATGGGAACATGAGCAATTTTCTAGAGTAAGAGTAACGGCTTTAACACTCTCTGGACTTCCTGCCCCCCCTAAACTGCTGGAAAGTACATGGGGTTTATATGATTCGAGGTAGGACCAGAGCATATATTTTCCACATTTCTTACTAATAGATCCTATTATTTAGATTTGCATTTTTCTGCAGGAGTTCAGTAGATGTAAATGCAGTATATAGAAATGTCAAATTAGTTGCTGAGAGCCTTGCTGTAAGATCTCTGATCCCACTTTTACACATGTGTCCTCTCTAGTATTTTATGTGATATTTATTATAGAATTTCAGGGCTGCTTGTTTGTGTGCAAGTTTATATTGGAATGTTGCACTGTAAAAGATGCTTTGTTTTATATATTGGGTCTATTTGATGCAACTGGTTTAGTGATGCGGAGCATAGACGAGCACTTGCAGTGAATGACGAGTTTTGGGCCCGTTCGGGGTCAATTGACGACTTTCCATTTATGGTGTGCCCAGATCGACGATCGGACTCCACGGATGTGTTCGGATTCGCGTTGCGAATCAATTTCATATATTAGTTTATTATATTTACATTTATTTTGATGTATTTGAGTGGTCCCACCTCCGACCAATCATAGCCGTCGATGGTGGGATGCCCTAGCCTCCTCACTACTTCCATAGATAGTGTTTACCCAGCAACACAACCCCACAATGCTAGGGACGATCATTATAATGATTTTCATCATTCTTATCCGTACACGCGAGCGGATTGTGTTGATCCTTCGACAAGATTCGGCTACCTCAGGAATGATTATTATGAGGATCGTCGTTTCGAGAGAGATGTTGAGAGTCAGTTTCGTACTGTTGCCCCTTCCTTTGACGGCTCATCGAGTCCCAAGTATTTGAGCTATTGACTCGTCGATATGGAATATTATGTTGATCATTTTGAGTTATTCGGTGAGCATCGTGTCAAGTTTACAAAACTTAGACTTTTAGATCAGGCGTGTGCATATTGGTTTAGCGTTGAGAGGACTCGCGAGCGATACCGTCTACATCGCATCACCAGTTGGGTGGACATGAAGCGTACATTGTGTCAGAGGTATCTGCTTTCGTCGTATCGGAGTCGCTTGCTTGACCAATTATTTTCCCTTCAGAAAGGATCCTTGTCATCGCTGAGTACAAGGATCGTTTTGATGAGTTTGTTATGAGGAGCGATATCCGAGAGGACCCAACCATGGCCACTTCCAGATTTCAGTCTGTGCTTCGATTAGACATTCATATTAACGTGGTTTATCATAGCTCAAAGTCTGTCGAGCAGACGTATCAGCTTGCCCTTTGTTACAAACAGTCTATGAGATCCGCCAGAGCTGGTCGGTTGGCCCTCACCTTGACCTCTGCAGTACGAGCTCCCACACCAAGGGCACCACTTTGCCTATCATTGTTCCTTCAGACATGACTGAAGTGTTACCTGATGCGGATTGCTCTCACCCTAGTGAGGTGCTTAGTCCAATAAGTAACCTATCTTTTGTTTCTGACTCTCCTATGGTGATCCCGACTGAGACTGAACCTGAGCGATCAATTGAGTCCTTAGTGCTGTGCCCCTCACCCACACCTCTTCTTCTGCCATGCACCAGGTTAGTTAGCTCCCCAACCACGGACCCATTTCCTCACACCGCACCTGCAGACCCATTCTTGAGTGTAGGTCTATGTCGCCCTCCCATTGTCTTGGCTCTGAGTCAGTTCACGACCGAGAGCCCAGAGCCTGGTTTTGATCTCGTTGCGACCATGCCATCCATTTACCGGGACCTTACCCCTTATGATGGTACTCATATGGAGAATCATGACTCTGGTGACGAATACTATGACAACCCCCCTGTTGAGCCGCCTGATGAGCCCCCTCATCCTGGTGAGGATGCGATTTAGTTGAGTCTCTCATTTATGAGTTTCGAGTTATTGGCGTTTCTTTCATTATCATTTCTGGCCTTGCCTCGAAAAACAGGTCTTGAGTGGAGCATGACGTATATAGTGTCTTCCTTGAGTACACTTGAGCATACCCATATCTTGCGGACCTACCATATGACACATCACACTCTTGATGAGTTTTGGGATACGCCACCTGCTGACCCACCGGACGAGTTCTTTACTTTCGGGGACACTTACCACACTATAGAGTCATGCCTTCTAGTCTGTGTACACGATTTTCACCCAGGTTGTCGTCTTATGCGCTATGACTTTTCGTACACACCTCTTAGTGAGCCCATGATGTGTTACGTTCTCCGAGAGATATTTGACTCTTTATGAGCTCGTATTTGAGTATGGATGTCTCTCACGATCATCTGAGCTCTCTCGTCTCACACGGGATGAGTTTTTCTACACTCCACCGAGAGAGACTCCTGATAGGCCACCTCCCTTGATAGATTTTCAGGTCATTATTCGATTTTCCCATAGAGAGCATGTTGTGTCTGTCGTGTTTTATTTGGCATCATTTGCATGAGTCTGTTGAATCGTTTGCATGAGTATGTTATGTTGTCTGTTCATCATTTGCATGTGTGTCATGAGTCATTCCGACAGAGAATCCATAATGATAATAAATTTTATTAATCACATACGGATGTTCACTTGCAAGAGCAGGTACTTTATGAAAACGAGCAGGTGATGGTGAGAATCTGCGTTGCAAGGCTCCGTGCGAGACTTGCTAAAGGATTGAGCGTTAGACGAATGGATCCCTATATAATTATGAGACAGATCGAAGCAAACACCTATAATCTTGATTTCCTTGCAAGTATGGGTATCCACCTGATATTTAGTGTTTAGGATATGACGCCATACTATGAGCCTCGCGAGTATGTGGACCCAAGCATTGGGGATTTCCAGCCGCCCACACCTCCACTCCCGTTGCCTTGCCACCCTCAAACCCACCTATGTCTGATGGCCACCACTAATCACCTACTTCTGACACCCACCCACCTGGGGACTCGTCTTCTTTGGTTCCACCTACGACGCTGCCGATCGCATCGGGATCCCCCACTCATGAGTTGAGCATTGAGAGCATCACGAAGGCCAGACGCCGTCATACATTCCTACTACAAGCATTGATGACACCTGGGTACTTGCAACAGAGCTTGATCGATTCGCCCCTGGACTTCGACTTCAGTACAACCGTCTCCACGCACCGGAGATGACAGCTTTTCAGTCAGGGGGAGTTGATTGACGAGGACATTTTTCCATCGACGACACTTTGGCAACTTCTGGTGGACTTATTCGAGTTTTACCTGGTATGCAACGAGAGAATTCTGATCCCTATTCATCGGGAGATGAATTCTTTCAAGCCGGGAAGATTGATGCGGAGTATAGACGAGTATTTGTTGTGGATGACGAGTTTTGGGCCCGTTCTTGGTCAATTGACGACTTTCCATATATGACTTGCCCGGATCGACGATCGGACTCCGCGGATGCGTTCGGATTCGCGCTGCGAATCAATTTCATATATTAGTTTATTATGTTTGCATTTATTTTGATGTATTTGGGTGGCCCCACCTCCGACAAATCATAGCCGTCGATGTTGGGATGCCCTATCCTCCTCTTTATTATAAATAGATCATGTATGGGCTGAAAAGAGGCATTGCATAATTTGATGAAAAAAATCTATGATTCCACCGATCAAGCCACGGTGCCGACTCCGTGGAACCCTAGGTGACGACTCCTAGGTGCCTATCTTTCTCCCCAAGGTACCCCCTAATCCTAAACCTCTTTTCCCCCTCCCAAATCCTCTCTCACAACCACCAATTCCCCCTAAAGGTAGTAGTCAGCTGCTGTCCAAAAAACTCCCATTCCTATTCATTTTACTATTTATTAATTAAAAATACTGTTCATTCATATAGTTTCCCATCCCTCATCCGTCGCCGGCCCTAGCAGCAGCCTCCTCCTCCAGTCGGCCACCTTCCCCCCATTCCATCCAATAGTCGGTCCTTGTCCAGCCCATTCCCCTTCCAGCTGACCTCTCTTCCCACCAGTCCAATGCCGGCCGCCCCTCCCCCCCAGCCAACCATCGCTCAACCCCCTCCCTCCTTCCTGCCGCCCCTCATTTGGCTCCCTGCAGCACCACCAACCATCCACTGCTGCACCAACAACCACCGAGCACCCCTCTCCACCACTATTCCCAACCCCAGAGCCACTCCTTCCCTGGAACCACCTTCCCAAAGCCGTCACCCTTCCGGATCAACCCCGGTCCGGAAATTTCAGCCCGAATCCGATCTCAAATATCGGATTTATCCTTCCCCGCCCGGATCTCCCTCCTAGTGGGCGGATCTATCCATTTCCGGCCCGATCTCCCCACTTTCCGCCAAGGACAGCCACTGCCATCATCATTACGACTCCGGTTCCACATTTGATCACCACTCTACTCATCCAGCTCCGGAATCTTCATTGCCTTGGTCAACCCACTAGTTAGTGAGTATTGTTATATTGGATTATTATTTTTCAGCATTTCTTTATCGGATTAGATATCATATTATTTTGATATCTCGTATGGTAGTAGTTTGTTAAATAAATATTGTGATTTGCATGGTTTATACGCCGCACGCTCTTGCTTTGACGCTCCACGCGGAGGAAAGACTAAGCTTGCCTCGCTTAATTAAATTATTTTGCCTTATCTTGAATTAACTGCATGGGATGATATTGTTTATTATCAAATTGTGATCTAACGGTCAAAATTTTGCCATAACATGTAGGTTAGATCACCATTTATTCGCCGCCTATAGATTCGTCCTGCGTCATTTAGACTTTTAATTCTTGGGAGACTCAATTAAAGAAAGTGTCCAATTAATAATGTGAATGTTCTGCTATTTAAAATGGTATATTATGTCGTCATCTTTAATTTAACATCTTATGAGGGCTTGTTAGCATTTTGTATTTATGCCTTGGCTATATAATGCTTAGAGCGCTTGTATGGTAACCCAACTTTTATTAAATCTGAGATTTTGAGTGGATTTAATCTCTCTGTTTGTTGACCTACAATATTATCCTGAAGAAGTTATATATTGCTTTGTAGTGGATTCTTTTGTGAGTTTGGATTTTTCCATGATGCTCTAATTGTACTAAAATCAGTCTATGCCGGTCCCAAGGCCTGATGAAAAATAGTGAGGGTTGTGTTAGGTAGACGACCAGCGTAAAATTTAGTCACCCTTATGAATATGGATTATTTGAGAAATTGTGCAAAAGCTAGGTTGTTCCCCTTAAGGAACGCTTCGCATGATCCGAATGTGGCGTCTTGGAAAGGACTGCCACATCTCCAGGACTTGGGTGTAGTATTAAATTTGCAAGAGTACTCGTCGCATGGTCCGAATGCGGCGTCTTGGCAAGGACCGCTGCACCTCCAAGAGAACTTGAGTGTAGTGTTAAATAGGCAAAAGTCCTCACATATTAGACGTCCTAGGGTAGTATGTCATACAAATTGTGATCGACTTAAATTTGGAAGTTGAAATATAGGTACGCTAACGGGGAAAACGATGAAAGTAGTGGATATAATGATTAGGAGAAAGATAAATATTTTATGACTGCAAGAGATAGATGAGTGAGTGAGAAAGCTAAATGTTTAGATAATTTAAGTTTTAAATTATGGTACACAAGAAAAAATAAAACAAGCAGTGAAATAAGTATTATTGTGGATACTACTTAGAAGGATGAGGTTGTTGTGGTAAGTAGAAAAAAGTGATAGAATCATAGATCTTAAATTGCTCATAGGAAAGGAAACTATTAATGTGATCAGTGTTTATACACTACAAGTATGATTAAGTTAAGCTATTAAAGTGCAATTTTGGGAAGACTTAAATGATTTAGTAAGAGAAATCCCACAAAGAGAGAAGATTTTCATAGAAGAAGACTTAAATGGACATATAGGGAAGGAAAATGTTGATTACACAGTCATTTATGGAGGATATGGATATGGAGAAAGGAATGAAGAAGGACGAACCATTTTAGAATTTGTCGTAACGCATGAGCTAATTGTATCAAATACGCTTTTCATAAAAAGGAAGAACATTTAATTACGTTTAAAAGCGGATCAAATAAATCACAAATTGATTATTTCATGACTCGCAAAATGGATAAAATGATTTATAAGGATTGCAAATTCATACTAGGAGAATGTTTGATAACATAATATTTGTTAGCGGTGTTAGATGTACAAATTTAATATAATAAATTTAAGATAAGAACAAAAATGTTGTTAAAAATTCTGTGGTGGAACTTGAAGATGAAAAAACAGGTTGCTTTCAAGAAGACAGTTATGGAATAACTAGTTGATGCCCCTTATGTTGATCCTAATGTCTCATGGGAAATTATGTCTTCACATTTAATGATAAGTGAAAAGAACAAACTTGGAGTATCAAAAGCTCGTGCGCTCCCAAATAAAGAATCTTTGTGTTGTGGAAAGAGGGAGTGTAAGACAAAGTGAGGGCAAAAGAGGCCAGCTATAAATCACTCTACACTTGTAAGAATGATAAAAACTTACGCAGGTATAAAGTCAGCAAAAAAGAAGCTAAACATGCAGAAAGTAAAGTAAGAAGTCAAGCTTATGAAGAATTTTATAAACGACTAGATACCAAAGATGGAGAGCGTGATATATATAAAATTGCTCGAGCTAGAGAAAAAAAGACGAGATTTAAGTCAAATAAAATGCATAAATGAAGAGACAGATACAGTTTTGACGGTTGATGTTGATATTAAAAAACGATAAAAAAGATACTTTTATCAACTTTATAATGAAACAAAAGACAATGAATTGAATTTGAAAGAGTTAAGTAAATCAGAGAAGTCTAAGAATATAACGTTTTATCGTAAAATTCAAATATCAGAGGTAAAAGATGACCTAAATAAGATGAAAAATGGAAAGACTGTTTGACCAGACAATATACCCATCGAAATATGGAAATATCTAGGAATTGAAGGAACTTTGTGGCTTACGTGTTTTTTCAATAAGATATTGAAGTCAAAGAGGATGTCAGACCAATGAAGAGAAAGTATCTTGGTACATTTGTATCTGAATAAAGGGGATATACAAATTTGTGGTAATTACCTAGGAATTAAATTAATGAGTCATACCATGAAACTATGAGAACGAGTAATAGAAAGAAGATTTTGACGAGAGACAAATATCTCGGAAAATCAATTTGGATTAATGCCAGGGAGGTCGACCATGAAAGCTATACATCTTTTGAGGAGACTCATTGACAACTATCGAGAAAGGAAACAATATTTGCATATGTTGTTTATTGATCTTGAGATGGCTTATAATAGAGTTCCAAGAGAGATGTTATGGAGAGTCTTAGAAAAGAAAGGTGTAGATATATTATATATTGACATAATCGAAGATATGTATACAAATTCAGTGACAAGGGTGAGGACATCTGGAGGATTAACACAGGAATTCCCTATCACTATTGGCTTACATTAAGGTTCAACTTTAAGCCCTTATCCCTTTACCCTTATCTTAGATGAGTTCACCAGACTTATCCAACAAGCAATACCTTGGTGTTTATTGTTTGCGGATGATATCGTTTTGGTTGACGAGACGCGCGAGAGAGTAAACGCAAAACTTGAATCTTGGCGAGATACTTTAGAAAAGAAGGGTTTTAGGTTGAGCAGGGCAAAGACAGAGTATATGAAGCTTAAATTTAGTCAAACTTGTATATTGCAGCCGACATGTCTGACAAAGGAAGGATCATTTCTATGGTAGTGGATGGCCCCATGTGCCCAAAAAATGAATTTCAAGCATTGTTCATGTTTTGTCACAAATAAAAAACTACACCTAAGAATTTTGATATAAAAAAGAGGCATCGTTACACTTTAACATCAATAAAATGACATGCAAGAACTGTTTGACCACATTAATGAATCCTTTGGACACTGATTTCACACAATTTTTTTATAATAGATGACATCGTAAAATGTCGGTGACTTTTCAAAATGTCGGTGACTTTTCAAAATGTCGGTTGCTGTCGACATAGAGGATTTGATCCGAAATGTTAGCTGACATATTGCAAAACGACATAACCTTTATATTTTCATTATGCAAGCCGTTTTTTGTTCAAACAGGACATGTCAGCCGACATTTAAAACACTGACTGCAGATATCTCCATGTCCATCTCGGGGATCTCGGGCATGGGATGGAACTGGGGATGGAACGGGCACTGCTGGAATTTGTGCAGCTGGGGAACCTGAATGGTTTTATTAAAAAACCGTTAGTCATAAAGACTAAGTCGGATTCTCTTTCTTTCCTCAACGTATCCAAGAGCGGGGGATTTGAAAGAGGACAAGCACACAATCAGTAATATTAGTAAACCGAGTGATGGTAGAGTAGTTTGTGTTATGTAGCAGGTAGTAGAATTGGGAGAGACGTAACTAACTCAACTTATAAGAATGATCATACATCCTTATAACTTGAGGTTCTTGTTCGTAGCATATAAGTATAGTAGTGAGTAAACAGTTAATTAAGGTTAAATAAAGTAGATGCAAAGCAGTTTATGGTACTAAAAATAACTTAACTTATATGAATGTCCATACACTTTATACGTTAAGGTTCTTTTTCGTAACACGAGATTATCTTACAAGGATTCCCATACAAGCTTCTATGATAAAGACTATCAAAATGCAAGATATGTTAAATTAGAATTATATGATAAAATAATCTAAATTTCTAAACTCCTATCCTGTCCTAATGTTAAGTGGGTAGCTAACCACGCAGGCCTTATCATCGTGGAAAATGGCAACAACGGATCGGACTTCTCCTCTCCTAGGTAGGTGCACACCACCATCCTAGGCCTCAACGTACAACACTGGCCCGCCGCGCTTTGTACTCCGCCTTTTTACCTAAAAGCTATAGGGAAACGACACAGACTAAGGAGATTTGCCCACCTGGAATCTAACCACAAGAAAATTTCCCCTTAAGTCAAAAGAGTCTAACACGCAAGTCTCCCCGACAGTGTGTCGTGTTCGGTAGAGTGGATAAGCCACCTTGCAGTCTAAGGGAGGCTTTTGATAAGCTCTGTAGCTGCTGGCTCAACACTCCTAAAGAGAAGAAGGGTTAGGTTGGCTTGGATTGGATTTTGCCATTTTAGGTTAATTTTCCTTAAGTGAGGTTTTAGCTTAGGCCTTGGCTTTTTTTGTTTACTTTGGGTTGACCAAAAATCACATTTTTGGGGTTAGCTGGCCTTGGTCTTGGGTCATGGTGTGGTCTTGGGTAAAAAGAGCTCTAAAAGATTGGTTTAGGTCAAAATTGCTAAATGCACACCACACACCACTTAAGGGATCTCTAAGGGATGGGGTGCTTGTCTTGGTGTGCTAATGGGTGGGTAACTCTTATAGGGTCATGATGAGGGTTAGGGTTGAGTCAATTGTCCAAGGGCGAGGTCATTTGACCTACTTAGGTCAAGGTTGAGGTTTGAGTGGCTTAGTGGGTCAAGGGTGGGGTTGGCTCTGCCAAGCGGACCTCTTATCCCCTTCAAGTGTTCTTCCTTGTTGTTATAATGGTGTGATGCATTCATTGGTGTGCCCAAAACTTCTAGGGCCCCCAAATATCATTGGGATGTTACAAGGGAGAAGGCGACTGATGCTTGCTATCATCGGCTTCGACGGAGGACACCGCAGCAAGAGTTGTTCTGTCAATCATCTGGAATGAATGTAGGAAGTTGAGGGAACCGTTGCAGGAGCACCACTTCTGCGACTACTCTAGCGTGCGACTGGGAGAGGAGAACTGAGTTGGTTTACTTATAGCATTAGGTTTTCTAATTTTCTTATTTGTATATTACAAAACTACCATTACAACAAAGTTCCATTCTATCTATGTGCGAAAACGCCCTTGCTGAAATGCGCCAAAGTAATTCTCTTTAAATTTTCTACTATAGGATACTGCTTATTTATTTAATTAACGCGTCAAAATTAACGTTAGCTAGCCTAGATACTTCGTTCGGCGATGAAACAACTTCAATCAATCTTGATCAAACCCTAAAACTAACTTTTATGTAAGTAACTCTAAATTTTTGGTGTTACACGGGAAAGTAACTCAATTTTTTTAGAAATTAGTATTTTTCCTTGCTCAAACTTCCAGTTGACCATCTTTGGGACACTTTGGAGGATTTAAGCACTAGTAGAGGAGATGGAGAGGAGATCTTGACAAAAGTTATGTCTTATTCAGTGAAGTCTAGTTGCCACACTGTTGGAAGAATTTCCCATGGAGATGTTATTTTTTCTCTTTCCTTGAGTGTAGATTCTTCCATTTTATCGATAATCTAGTATATATTGAGTGATTAAATTACAATAATTTCCCTTAAAGCCTAGTATAGGTTGAAGAAAAGAGAGAGATTAAGAGAGAGAGAATCCCTCTCTCTATTCCCCAACTTTATTGTGTCCACATCAGAGCTACTACTGATGGTCAAAACTTGCACTGCCGCTTTTGTGGAACTACCTTCTCCATCCCAAGGAGGAGGATGAATGAGAGAGGGGGTGGGGATGTAGAGAGGGAAGATCCCCCTCTCTCCTCTTGGTTGGCGCTCAACTACGATGATGTTGCCATCATCGTTCCTTGAAAGAGGACTTGGGGCAAGTGGTTCCTTTCTAGTTTTTGGGGGCGATCACTGCCATCCGCATTGCAATCGAGAGGAAGGATTATACCCCTTATATTAATTTGCATTAAGGTTGCACACTTACTTTCCCCACTCAAAAGAGGTCGATTTGGGTTGATGAGACTACCCGAGTGCCAATAAACTGATTCGATGGTGTTTATCTCTAATGGACTAATCTTACCCTAGGTTAGAGTTAAGTTAGTCCTGTCTTTAGGTTGACCTAGGTTGATTTAATCAGTTTCATACTCATGTAATAAATGTTACCTAGGCCTGCCGTTATCGATTGACCATACACTCGAATTAACTTTAATTAGGTTAATCGTTTCTTGTGTTAGACCTGTGTGACAATAACACATGTTTAGTCTTAATTGTTCATCTCTTAAAAATAATGTTTCTATCATTTCGAAACTTAGAGAGTACATTTAGACATCTTATGTTTCAGTGGTGATTGAGATGTTCTATGACTTAGAGAGTCTTTGTTAGGTGTTGTTCTCAAAGATATGGAGCCCTAGTGCTTCGTGTAGCTTGAGAGCCAGTTTTGCCGAATAACTACAATGTAGACTTTTTCTTCAAGGTAGGCATATTAATGAATACACGTGTTGGATTTGGTTACCTAGGAACGTATGAAAGGATTAGTATCGCTGTTAACGTAATATGAACCTATATGGTCGTGCATTTAGAATGTACTGGAGTAAGAAGAATGATTGGGTTGAGTTTAATTTAAGCTGGACTTTAATATAACCCAAGTTAGAAAATATATTTATAGTTAATAATTAATTTTGTAATTATTAATTCTGTTTTGAACTAAACAGAAGCCATTCAATTTTTAATTGAGTAGGTGCAGCTTAAAATTCTATAGTAAACTCCCCATTTAATCTTTTCAAAGCTCTCTCACTCAAATGAAACTGCCTAATTTCTTTTACATGAGTTCTGTTCTGTAAAATCGTTCCCTAGTGAAATAAGAATGAAGAGGGGGAACTGAAATTTCTCTAAGGAAAGATGAAGCTAGCACTTCACATCAGAGATGGACGATCTTCCCTCTACGAGGCTGAAGGACAGGCTGCATCGGAGTTTCACACATTCATGTATATTGATAGAGACCCATTTATCATTTTTGTGTTCACTCTTCGACAAATTCCTCGGAAACGAAACCGGATTCACTGTTTCATTGTAGGTATCAATTATAGTTCTTGTTTAGTTAGTTTCACCTAGATCTTATCGATGTTTCATTTATTTCCAATGCGGATTAGGTTCCTCGAAACCCAACAACATTTATGCTAGAATTTGTGTACGCGTTGGATTGCAACTGGTGCCTTTCAAATTATTGAGAGGTTAGGAATTATCGCCTCTCAAGTGCAATTGCCACCTACATCCAAGATCCACAAAACCTTCCACATCTCTCAACTCAAGGAACATGTTTGAGACTATCCAGTTTCCAGTACTATGCAGGAAGAAGGAAGTTACACTCGCCATCCGGAAAAGACCCTGAAACAGTGCATGATTCTCAGAGGAAGGCAGGTTGTACCTCAAATCCTGGTACAATGGACAAACTCGCTACCGGAAGAAGCTACTTGGAAAGATTACCATGAAATGGTGAAGCTCAACTCCTCTCTAGATCCTTGAGGGCAAGGTTGTCGAAGGGGATAGTATTTGTTATGTTTTAAATGTTATGCACTTGTGTTACCGTTAAAGTTTGTTTAAATTTTTTGAAATATGTTGTGCCGGCAAATACCCCATAATGTGTTGTTAGTTATTGTCTTCGAAGAAGAAAGGCCTCTGGAAGAATCTTTTCTCTCAATTTTTGCAATTTGAATTTGGATCATGTCATTTTGAGCTATCAAATTAAGGCAATATATACGCATCTCTTAATTGGATATACAAAGTCATTTGATATATGTAGCCCCTAAACCGCTACTTGTACACCATATTGTTTTTTGTAGCCCAATATAAAAAAAATTCATTTAGATTTTTAAATTTAAACTACACATTCATGCACTAAATACTTCATTAATATAAAACGTATCACAATTCATTTTAAATATCAGAGGAGATTAAAAAATGACCTCCAATGAAATATCTCCGGTGTTGGCGACGGAATGGGGGCGGGCAAAGCACCTCCGACGGGATTGAGCGAGATTTCGGCAAAGCAACGAGGTTCTGGGCGGAAAAAGAGAAGAACGACTGTATCGGTAAAAGTAAAGGGCAGTCTGTGTTTATAATGGGTTAGGGTATTCTATTTCTAATTTTAGAAATTTAAATATGGTCTGCGAATAACCAGTTTGGGTGTGCGTATATCAATCACTCAAATTGAATTTGTACTCTTATTGAAGAATGTGCGTGATTACTCTTCATAACCGACTCCTCCTAGGGGTAATTTTCCCGAGCACAGTTCTTTAAAAAATTCTTCACCATCCTGATTTCATTATTGCGAATCTTCTTGACATTAGACTCCTTGACCTACACAAGTTCTAATCAGCTGTCCTAGTTTTGTTTTAACGCTTTCATTAGGGACGAGTGATACGTACCTTTAGTTGTAATGATTGTTATTTCAAGTCGTCCGTGTTGTTTATATGTAACCCTGGTATGGGGTAGTTTAGTCTTTTAGCTTTTCCCTTACTCATGTATATGTATGAGTAAGGGGCTTCTCTTCGGAATTAACCTAATCTATTATCTGATTCGACTTGGTATCATAGGAAGACACCCTAATCCCACATTTTTTTCTCACGTTTGCGCGCCCGACGATCGCCCTTCTCACGCCCGATACCCACCACCACCGGCTCTCCCGCTCTCACCTGCGCGCTCTCCGGACACGACATGCAGCCTTCACTCCGCCGCTGACTACTGAGATGAACGCAACCGCCGTTCCTCCATGACGCAGTCCGCCTTTTTTTTCTGCCGCTGTTTTTCTTCTCCGCCGCTGTTGATTGTGCTTCCCCTTCTTCGCTGACAGTAGTGGTTCTCCCCTAGCTCGTCTTCTGCGATGTTTTTCAGGCGCAGATACCGCCAGCTGCTACCTCACGACTTTTTCCTTCTCCGCTCGTCTTCTGCGACGTTTGCCAGGTGCAAATACCGCCAGCTGCTGCCTCACGACGTTTCCTGGCATCGATCCAGTGCCGATATCTCCTTCAACAGTTGTTGCTGCCTCACGACATGCTGATAATGTCGATTGCCACTACCTTGGTCATTACCATCTCCTTGTTCTGATGATATTGTTGTAGGCTGCTGTTCCTTTCGTTTTCTCGTCACTATGGGTGATCCTGATTTTTCTGTATCTTCTCCGGGTGTGATCCAGCCTCAGATGAGCTCACTGATGCTGATATTGACCCTGATTCTTCGATATTTTCTCGTCACTATTGTTGTATTGCTGCTGCCTCACGACATGCTGATAATGTTGATGGACTCAGCATTTGAGGTCTGGACTCGTGCTCGTGAAACATACTCTTAGATTTGGAGCTCCACTCAGGTGTATGAGCTCACTCGCCGCATTCTGGAGTTGCGCCAAGGCTCGATGACTGTTTCGTCATTCTTCTCTTAGTTTGAGCGGTTGTATCAAGAACTGGACTACTTTGCGCATTTCACTCCAGTATGTACTACTGATGCCATCTAGTTTAAGCAAAGGGATGACCGTTTCCGCCTTCACGTCTTCTTGATGGGATTGAATGTGGACTTTGATATGGTTCGAACACATATTCTCCATCGCTCTCCTCTTCCCTCCCTTTGGGAGGCGTTCAGTATGGTTCTCGGAGATGAAGACCACCGCAAGTCCCTCAGTGTCATGGTTCCTCCGTGTCTATCTGTTATTTCTGTGGTCGAAGGGGACATTCTCGGGAGGCATGCTTCAAACTTCATCCGCATCTCTCACCCACTGGTCGTGGTCGTGGCCGGGGTCGTGGACCAGGCCGCGGAGGACATAGACACAGTGGCTACCGTTCTTTTGATGTTGCGTACACTACTGATATCTATGATGAGTCCTAGTCTCAATCTCCATCTCTTACAACCCATGAATTGGATGCTTTTCGCCGCTTGCTTCACTCCCGACCTGATCCTTTCACCGGAGGTTTTACGTCTCTTGCTGCCATTGCTATGCCTAGTGCTCATGCTGCCACCACCTCACCTTTTGAATGGGTGCTCGACTCTGGAGCTACACACCACATGACTGGGTCCTCCTCAGGTTTCCTCTCTTATACCCCTTTGTCTGGTAAGGAGAAAGTTATTTCTTCTAACGGCTCATTGTCCTCTATTGCGGGCAAAGACAATATCTCTTGTTCTCCGTCCATCTCCCTGCCATCTGTGCTTCATGTTCCTTCTTTCCCTCAAAATTTACTTTCCATCAGCAATATTACAAAATCTCTTAACTGCTCGATAACTTTTTTTCCTGATTCTTGTGTTTTTTAGGAATTGGGTACGAAGCGGAACATTGACAGTGGTAGGAACCGTGGCGGCTTGTACTACCTGGACACTCCTCCCTCTCAGGCTTTCTCCAGTTCCGCTATTACTACAGAGGCTATTCTCCATTGACATCGGCGTCTTGGCCATCCCTCTTCTGTTTATCTACGAACATTATGTCCTGATTTTTTCCCTTTTCTTCAGAACTTTATTTGGTATGTATGTGATGAATCTAAACATGTGCGACATACTACTTCTCATCTTTCTGTCCCTAGTACTATTCCTTTTGATGTTATCCACTCTGATGTTTGGGGGCCATCTCCCATTGTTTCTATCACTGGTTTTCGATGGTTTCTCACATTTATTGATTGTTTTTCGCGTACTACGTGGGTTTATTTGTTAAAAAAGAAAAGTGAAGTGTTTTCTTGTTTTCAAATTTTCCGTAAAATGGTGCAAACACAATTTAATGCCTCTATTCGAGTTCTTCAGAGTGATAATGGGGGGGGGGAGTATGATGATCGGGGTGCCTTTGGCTCTTCCCTCTCCTCTCACGGTATCATCCACCAGAAAATCTGTGCTTATACATCTACTCAGAACGCAGTGGCCGAACGGAAAAATCGCTGCCTCCTTGAGGTTGCTCGCTGCCTCCTTGAGGTTGCTCGCTGCCTCCTTAACACTATGCACCATCCTAAACCCTATTGGGGTGATGCAGTACTTACTGCTGCTCACCTTATCAACCATCTCCCTTCTCGTGTCCTTTCCTTTACCACTCCTCTCGCTCTTCTCTCCACCTCTGGTGTGCTTCATACCTCTCATTTGCCACCCCGTGTTTTTGGTTGTGTATGTTTCGTGCATGCACATCAACCTTATCGTGACACTTGACCCTCGGGCTCAGCGGTGTGTCTTTCTTGGTTATTCTTCTACGACCAAAGGTTATCGCTGTTATCACCCTCCGTCCCGACGTATGTTCTGTACTATGGATGTCACCTTCCGTGAGGGGGAGTCCTATTTTCTGCCTTTGACTCACCTCTTTTGTCAGGGGGAGAACCGTGGCGATGTGGATGTTACTCCTATTCCTCTTCCTCTTCTTCCTACCATTCCCTCTACTCATTCTACTACGGTACCCATAGCCCCCATCCAGGTACCTGACTCTCCCACTATGATTTCTCCCTTTCCCCATGTTTACCACCGCCGCAGTTCAGGTACTCAGGTTACCACAGCTCGACCTCTGCCAGTGCCATCTTCGGACTCAGATCCTGATGAAGCTGATCTGCATATTCTGATTGCATTCCTCAAGAAAGGTAAAGTTCCTTGTACGCAACATCCTATCTCTAATCACGTGGCGTACCACCATCTTACTCTGAGCCATCAGGCGTTTGTTTCATCTCTTTCCCTAGTTATTATTCCTAAGACATGGCAGGAAGCTTTGGAGATACCGGCCTGGACTCAGGCTATGCATGATGAGATGTCTGCCTTGGTCAAGAATCACATGTGGGATGTTTTCGCTCTCCCTTCCAGTAAGAAAGCTATAGGTCCCCGGTGAGTCTTCTCTGTTAAGCAGAACGAAGATGGCAAGGTGGAACGGTACAAAACACGTCTAGTTGCTTAAGGGTACACCCAGACACAAGGAGTTGATTATCAGGAAACGTTTGCTCCTATTTCCAAGATGAATTCTATTCAGGTGTTACTATCGTGTGCTGCGTGCCTGGACTGGTAGCTTCATCAACTGAATGTAAAAATGCTTTCCTCCATGGTGAGCTCGAGGAGGAGGTGTACTTGAAGTTTCCTCCTGGGTTTGTAAAGAAATGAGCTGAAGGCCTTGTCTGTCGCCTCAGAAAATCTTTATATGGCCAGAAGCAATCACCTAGGGCCTGGTTTGGGAGATTTCTTACGGCAATACTCAAGTTTGGGTATAAGCAAGCCCAATTGGATCATACCATGTTCATCTGGAGACATGAACAGCGTGTTGTGGTTCTCATTGTGTACGTGGATGACATTGTGATTACGGGAAATGACACAGAGGAGATTGCCAATCTTAAGACCCTCCTGTCTGCTGAATTTGAAGTGAAAGACTTGGGAAGATTGCGGTACTTCTTGGGTATCGAAGTGATCAGATCCGAACAGGGTATCTTTATATCCCAACGGAAATACATATTAGATCTCCTAAAAGAAACAGGTATGCTTGGGTGTGTTCCTGTGAACACCCCGATTGAGGAAAATCACAAGATTAATGAAGATGGTGATTGTGATCACACCGATGTATCACGATATCAAAGATTGGTCGGTAAACTTATATACTTATCCCATACACGCCCCGACATTACGTATGTCGTTGGTATCCTAAGCCGATATATGCATTCTCCTCGAGTCAGACATCAAGAAGCTGCGTATCGTTTGCTGCGATATTTGAAGAAAGCTCCTGGTGGTGGTCTCTTGTTCTCTAGGAATAACACTTTGAATATTGAAGTTTTTATTGATGCTAATTGGGCTGGCTGCCATGATGACAGAAAATCCACAACAGGATACTGCTCCTTTGTTGGTGGAAACCTCGTGATGTGGCGTATCAAAAAGCAAAATGTTGTGGCTCGGTCTAGTGCGGAGGTAGAATATCGTGCCATGTCCCAAGATTTATGTGAGGGACTATGGTTGCGCACTGTGTTACAAGATCTGGGTTTCCCAGTGACTGACCCCTTCTCATTGTTCTGTGACAATAAGGCGGCCATTAACATTTCCCATAACCCGGTCTAACATGACAGGACAAAACATGTTGAGGTTGATCGATATTTTATTAAAGATCACTTGGATAAAAAGACAGTTGTCACTCCGTTCGTTCATTCCAAAGATCAGTTGGTCAATGTGTTTACCAAGAGCTTGGGGTGTGACGTGTTTATCGACGACATTCAAAGGCTTGGGATGACGGATGTCTTCCGTCCGACTTGAGTGGGAGAGTTGTAATGATTGTTATTTCAAGTCGTCCGTGTTGTTTGTGTAACCCCGGTATGGGGTAGTTTAGTCTTTTAGCTTTTCCCTTACTCATGTATATGTATGAGTAAGGGGCTTCTCTTTGGAATCAACCGAATCTATTATCTGATTCGACTCCTTTTACGTTAAGTTCAAATCATGTATTACCACCATTACCGTGTATCAGTTATTTACGTATTTTCAGTTACCATTTTGTTGTAACTATTTTCCCTCCTATGCTGCAACAATCAGGCATTGTAGGCTATAAATAACCCTGTTTATGTGTGGTTTGATATGTATGGAATGAAATAGATTGTGTTCTGTTAACTTCTCCTTTGCTTTCTGCTAATTCTTTGAACCTCGTCGTTGGAGACTCCGCTTGATTTTTGTTCAAGTTCAATCCTTAGGAAATACTTCACTTTTGCATACGATCCCAAAAAGGATCGTATCAGTGGTATTAGAGCTAGATTTCAATCCTTGGACCTGTGAGTTATGGGCCTACCATGCTTCCGCTAGTTCAGTGGTATCAGAGCCACAAAACCTCCGGCTACCACCAGTTCTATTTCCTGGAATATGTTCAACGATCGCTACGATGCTCTACTTTGGAAAGCTATCACATAATGCGATGAAGCAATACGAAGTTCTCACGAAATGATTCATATTATCCAGCGTCTGGATACACTTCTGCAACCTATACTGACAACATCGTCGCCGCAATAAGAGGATATCATTTTGCTCATCATCCACACCACCGCATGTACGCATCTCCACAAACATCAGTCATGGTTACGCCACACCAGACAATTTCCCTTGAATTCATTCATGAAGGCATTCTTCGACCTTATTCTATCGTGAAGGTCGTCCATAAGCACATGGTTATTTCTATTTGTCTACTAGGATCGTATCGTCCTTAGATTTTCTCTTGGAGCCCCTTCGACAAAGTGGTTGTTCGACCCTGGAGGGCATTAAAGACTGCATCAAATTGCATGGAGCTGAGTTGAGCACCGCCCTTAATTCTTGAGGTCAAGGATTTCAAAGGGGAGTGAATTGATACGTACCTTTTACATTAAGTTCAGATCGTGTATTGCCACCATTACTGTGTATCCATTTTCTACCTGTTTTCAAGTATCATCTGTTGGAGTTACCATGGTGATCTAGAAGTGGTCAAACATGTAATCTCACTGCCAACGCGATATGAGCCTGCAGGGTCGCACATAAGAGCATGTGGAGAAATTGGAAGATTGACTGTGTTGGTAAAGGTTACCAATCACCACGCAGGATGGGGTCAGACAAATGTTGCCAAAGAGATTCGTCGAGAATGGTTCGACGAGAGTCGTCGAGTATGACTCGGCGACTAAGGCAAAATCGACGAGAGTCGTCGAGTATGACTCGGCGCGACTAAGGCAAAATCGACGAGAGTCGTCGAGTATGACTCGGCGACTAAGGCTAATTCGTCGAGAGTCGACGCGAGTCGTCGAGTATGACTCGACGACTAAGGCATAATCGTCGAGAATCGAACTGTTCGATTCTCGCTGATTCTGCGACTGATTCTCGCCGATTCTGCGATTGATTCTCGCCAATTCTGCGATTGATTCTCGCCGATTCTGCGATTGATTCTCGCCGAATCTGGAGGTGTTTCTCGCCGAATGATTCTGAAACCCTAACTTGGGTGGTCTGCGGATAGCGATACTTTTGGACTGTTTATGCCTTTGGTATAAATAGGGGACTTAGGGTTTTGGGAAATATAGAGATATAGATCGAGATTTCTCCTGTAGAAAAACCGACCCCGACGGAAATGTTCCGCCGCTCGTTCTCTCCGCCGATTCCCGGACCCCGACGGAAGTGTTCCGCCGCCTCTTCGCTCCGCCGACCTCCTCTCCGGCGACTGTCGCCGGTGTTGCTCCTCCTGGAACGGACCTAGCAGTCCGTGGAAGTGCAAGGTGCGGTTGATCTCCTTCCCGTTCTTTCGTGCGACGAGAAATCGGTGTTCTCCCGCTCGTGTGGATTTCTGCAGAGACGTGGACGTCATTCCATGTAGAACTCGCCACCGACAAGGACTTGAAGCTTGGAGCATCTCCGTTGAGTTGTGACTCAACGCCGCTAAGGTAATTTTTGTCCTAGTTATTTGTTAACTTCTTGATTCAACTTTCATGGCCCGATCCCATCTCTTTTGTGTTGTTCTTGATGTTTTATTCCTTCCGCTGCGTGCACAAGCGTTGTGCCATCCTCACAGAGAAACCCAACAGTTGTATCAGAGCCAGGTTTCGGCCATGATTGTTGTTTTGAAAGTTAGGTTTTTCCAGTGCGTGTAAACCTAGGAATTTAGAAGTGTTCTAAATGTCTAGATTTAATCCTGAATTATCAATTGTTGATGGTTTTCCAAGGGAAATCGGTGGACCCATAACCCACAGGTTAGGGGCTCTGCCCCTTGGAACCCCGCCAGGAACGTCTGAGATTTCTTGGTAATTTCTAATTGTTAGAAATTATTGTCTCCTTAGCAGTAACCGTCCCTTGAGTGGTTAATGAACCAGTGTATTGTTTTGGATTTTGAATCCAACAATGAGAGACGAGCTTGTCTACTGCTTTAAGTCGAGTTGCCTTTGCTTTTGTCCAATGCATGTAAATCTGAAGATTTGGAAATGTTCGGATGTTCAGATTTAGCCCTTCCTTCTATCAAATGTTGATAGTGACAGGTTGTGCACATAAGGGATGCATGTGGCTTTTAGAAATATATTTTTCTGTGGATGTGCACAATGATCAAATGTTGATCATGGTTAATTGTTAAACTATAATCAAAATCCCTTCATCAAATATTAAGTGTTTGGATGCCTTCTGATTGATGACACTCTTCTTGCCTCGATCGATGAAGTGTGGGCTTGCCAAAGCAAGGTGCATTAATCTATCTTGGTAAGGGTGCGAGCGGATAATTGTGATATCCCACTGTCGACATCGGGTCAAGATTAACTAGGTGAACTCAAAGGTTGAGTGCCTAGAGGCATAGGGTTGGCATGCACCATATGATGGATGCGAATAAGGAGTTATTCACCAACCATACAAGAATTGCATGAGGATGCAATTGGCAAGCGTTGTCTACCTAAATAACCGTATTGTGAGAGGAAAGCCAAAGCTGACTTATAGTGTTGGTGAAATACGGATCTTGTCCACTAAGAGAGTAGCTCGCATGAACTCTCCGAATTGATAGTGAGGGCTATTATTTCGAATAAAATAGTGGGAGTTTTAATTGAAGTCCATATTAAAATAAATTGTATTTGAAATTTTGGTACTGATATTATTCTGCATGAATTCTTGTAGAATTCCATGGCAAATGGTTCACACTCCACTCTGTCTCTGAGAGCCATCCTTGAGAAGGATAAGCTCAATGAGACTAACTACATGGACTGGTACAGGAACCTAAGAATTGTTCTCAGGCAAGAGCGAAAGCTCTATGTCTTGGAAGAAGAAGCCCCAGAGGTGCCGACCGGGAATTCTTCCCGTGCTGATAAAGATACTTATAAGAAGTATACTGATGACGCCTTGGACGTCGAATGCTTTATGCTTGGCACCATGAACTCTGAGCTTCAGAAGCAACATGAGAACATGGGGTGCAAGGAGATTGACCAGCATCTCAAGAAAATGTTTCAAGGGCAAGCTCGTCGAGAGAGGTTTGGCGTCACAAAAACGTTGTTTCAGTGCAAGATGGGAGTTCGAGACTCAGTAGGGACTCTCGTACTCAAGATGATTGGGTATATAGAGAAGCTTGAAAGGCTGGGTTTTCCTCTGGGTCAAGAGTTGGCCACAGATCTGATCCTGCAATCGTTGCCGGACAGTTATGAGCAGTTTGTCTTGAACTACAACATGAATGAAATAGACAAGACACTGCCCGAGCTCCTAGGCATGTTAAGAACTGCCGAGATCAACATGAAGAAGGCCAAGCCTGCCAGCCCCATACTGATGGTGCATAAGGGCAAGGGCAAGGCCAATGGCTCTAAGAAGACGAAGGTAGGACCTAAGTCACATCTCGAGCCCAAGTCTTCTGCACTGATGAAAAAGAAGAGCACGGTGAAGGAAGGGAAATGCCACCACTGTGACAAGGCTAGTCATTGGAGGATCAACTGTCCTTCTTATATTGAGGGTCTGCAGAAAATGAAGGGAGGTATGACTTCCGCTTCGAATATTTACGTTATAGAAATAAACCTCTCTGCTCCTTCATCTTGGGTATTGGATACCGGATGTGGTTCTCACATTTGTACAAATGTGCAGGAACTTAGAAGGAGAAGATTGCTGAGTAAAGGGGAGGTGGACCTGCATGTCGGCAATGGAGCAAGAGTTTCTGCTGTGGCCGTAGGTGTTTACCGTCTTTCTTTGCCCAGTAGGCTTGTAATAGAACTAGATAACTGTTATTTTGTTCCGGCCATAACTAGAAGCATTATATCCATTTCATGCTTGGACATGATTGGATTTTCTTTTATAATTAAGAACAACTGTTGTTCTATATTTAAGAATGATGTTTGTTATGCTGTAGCCCAATTGTTTAATGGTCTTTATGTTTTGAACTTGGACCATCAGATCTATAATGTAGAAAATAATAAAAGACTAAGAACAAATGACTCAAACCCTACGTATCTCTGACATTGTCGTTTGAGCCATATAAACGAGAAACGCATATCCAAGCTCCATAAAGATGGACTTTTGGACTCATTTCATTATGAATCATTTGAGCGATGCGAATCTTGTTTGTTAGGCAAAGATGACTAAAGCCCCTTTCACTGGTTATACTGAGAGGGCTGAGGATCTCTTGGGTGTTGTATATAGTGATGTATGCGGACCCATGAGCTCCATGGCTAGAGGTGGGTATTTCTACTTCGTTACATTTACTGATGATTTCAGTAGATACGAATATGTGTATCTTATGAAGTGCAAATCCGAGACCTTTGAAAAGTTCAAAGAGTTCAAAAATGAAGTAGAAAACCAGTGTGGTAAAAGGGTTAAAGCACTCCGATCTGATCGAGGTGGCGAATACCTGAGTCATGAGTCCCATGATCATCTAAAAGAGTGTGGTATTGTATCACAGCTCACTCCACCTAGAACACCACAACATAATGGTCTGTCTGAGAGGAGAAATCGTACTTTGTTAGACATGACACGTTCGATGATGAGTCATGCAGACTTGCCTGTTTCCTTTTGGGGTTTTGCTTTAGAGACTGCTGCAATGACACTGAATCGCGCTCCAACGAAAACGGTTCTGAAGACACCATATGAGATATGGTCTGGGAAACGTCCTAGTATGTCGTTCATTAAAATTTGGGGCTGTGAGGCATACGTGCGACGTCAAATGCCTGACAAGCTGGAACCCAATTCGGATAAATGTTATATGGTGGGATATCCTAAGAAAATGAAAGGTAATACTTTTACCTACCGTCCGAGGGCAAAGTGTTTGTCGCAAGGACTGACATCTTCTTGGAGAAAGAGTTCTTATCAAGAAAGACTGAAAAGGTAGAACTTGAAGAAGTTTAAGAACCACAAGTAGTGAATGAACCAGAATTGGATTCTGAGACATGACTAAAAGATGTTGTAGCCAGAGAACCTGCTCAAGAAACACAGGTCCTACTTAGATCTGGTAGACCTAGATTTGAGCCTGAGAGATATGGATTTCTCATGTCTCAAATAGGTAATGTGTTGCTTATGGATCATGATGATGAACCAACAACTTACCAAGAGGCTATGAATGGACCGGACTCCGACAAATGACTTGAGGCTATGAAATCCAAAATGGACTCCATGTATGCAAACCAAGTTTGGAACTTGGTGGAACCACCTGAAGGGGTACGACCCATAGGGTGCAAGTGGGTCTTCAAGAAGAAGACCGACATGGATGGGAATGTACAGACATTCAAAGGGCGACTGGTGGCTAAGGGTTTCAAGCAAATTCATGGTATTGACTATGATGAGACCTTTTCCCCTGTTGCCATGGTAAAGTCCATAAAGATACTGCTTGCTATTGCTGCGTATTATGACTACGAGATCTGGCAGATGGATGTCAAAACGGCTTTCCTTAATGGAAACCTCTTTGAGGAAGTGTACATGACACAACCTGAGGGTTTTGTATCCCCAAATGAAGCCACTAAAGTATGCAAGCTGAATAGGTCCATCTATGGACTGAAGCAGGCCTCTCGAAGTTGAAATCTTTGTTTTTATGAGAAAATCAAAGAGTTTGGTTTCATCAAAAATGAAGATGAGCTTTGTGTTTACAAGCGAATCAGTGGGAGCATTGTTGTCTTCCTGATATTGTATGTAGATGACATACTGTTGATTGGGAATGACATTCCTACCCTGAAAGTTGTTAAGAACAACTTAGGGAACTGCTTTTCTATGAAGGACTTGGGTGAAGCGACTTACATACTCGGTATTAAGATCTATAGAGATAGATCGAAGAAGTTGCTGTGTTTGACCCAGAGTACATACATCGAGAAGGTGTTGAAGCGGTTCAACATGCTTGAGTCCAAGAAAGGATTTTTACCCATGTCTCATGGTGTGAATCTCTCTAAGGACCAGTGTCCAAAATCTTGTGAAGATAAGGACCGCATGAAGTTGATTCCATATGCTTCGGTAATTAGATCAATCATGTATGCAATGTTATGTACTCGACCCGATGTCTCCTTTGCTTTGAGCATGACTAGCAGATATCAGTCAGATCCCGGTGAGTGTCACTGGATTGCAGTCAAGAATATCCTGAAGTACTTGAGAAGGACAAAGGATGTGTTCTTGGTGTATGGTGGAGAGGAAGAGCTCGTTGTAAATGGTTACACGGATGCTAGCTTCCAAACTGATAGGGACGACTCAAAGTCTCAGACCGGTTTTGTGTTTTGCGTTAATGGAGGAGCTGTGAGCTGGAAGAGTTCCAAGCAAGAGACAGTTGTTGATTCTACAACAGAGGCCGAGTATATCGCTGCAGCTAACACAGCGAAGGAGGCTGTATGGATTAGGAAATTCATCGGCGAGCTTGATGTAGTTCCTAGCATTGTTGGTCCCGTAGTTCTCTACTGTGATAACAATGGTGCAATTGCACAATCTAAGGAACCTAGATCCCATCAGCGCTCCAAGCACATACTTCGGCAATTCCATCTTATTCGTGAGATTGTCGAACGAGGAGATGTGAACATTTGCAGAGTGCCGACTGAGGAGAATATTGCGGATCCACTGACAAAGCCTCTCGCGCAGAGAAAATATGATGGTCATACTAGATTAATGGGTATACGATACATAAATGATCAGCTCTAGTGAGAGCCTTGTGGGTTGCATGTAAACATATATTCTGTTGGATGTTTATTGTTTATTCATATGATGAATTGTGTACCAATGTTTTTCCTTTTACAATTAATGTCAAGTTCTTTTATTATGGTTTCTCTATGCGATAGTTAAATGTTAACATAATAAATACCTTTAGAATGTTTGCTTCCATAGGACATAAAGTACGTGACTTGATTGTGAGAGCCTATGATTTATTTAAAGCTTCATTCTTAAAAGGTCCCTGGTCGTTGTATCATCATAGAAACTAAGGGTGATGATACATTAAGACTAACACGTGCGTTGACTGATGACCAGTTCTCACAGGTCATGATATTGTGATATCAATTCATCACGTGGGTACTTGTTAATGAACAAGTTGTACTGGACAGACCCAACCTGAGACTACTTTGTGGATTGTTATCTAATCGTGTCATGAGTAGGTCTCAATTGACAATGGTGTTGTGATCCTTTGACCTGAAGTCACAGCATTCATCAAGTGAGGAAGAGCGTGCTTTGATGCCATCTAAAGTCTTCCTTGAGAAAGGTTGATGATAAGGGCGGTTGTTGGGCACGTTACGAATCATTTGGGTGTTTGTGTGTGAGCAGATATGGGATTTGTCCTCCTATATGACAGGAGTTGCATCCATGGGCCCCTTGATGGAACTTGACTGAGAAATGCATGGCCATGCTTGGTTGAGTCAATATGTGATATTGGACTCACCATTCTCTGGAAGTCCGTTCTAGATCAAGAAACTTGGATTGAGCTATTATGAGGGTGACACAGTCCATGCCTCTAGTTCTTTCCGGATGTAAGGGACAAAGGGACAAAGACAACGCTGGGACATTGTTCATAAAGGCTTATGAGTTATGAACTCTTATTGCTTGGGGAGCAATGATGCATTGCTAGATGCCGCTCATTGTTTGTGAGATTTTTGGTTTGATACTTTCAAGATCAAGTGGGAGACTGTTGGAGTTACCATGGTGATCTAGAAGTGGTCAAACATGTAATCTCACTGCCAACGCGATATGAGCTTGCAGGGTCGCACATAAGAGCATGTGGAGAAATGGGAAGATTGACTGTGTTGGTAAAGGTTACCAATCACCACGCAGGATGGGGTCAGGCAAATGTTGCCAAGGAGATTCGTCGAGAATGGTTCGACGAGAGTCGTCGAGTATGACTCGGCGACAAAGGCAAAATTGACGAGAGTCGTCGAGTATGACTCGGCGACTAAGGCTAATTCGTCGAGAGTCGACGCGAGTCGTCGAGTATGACTCGGCGACTAAAGCATAATCGTCGAGAATCGAACTGTTCGATTCTCGCCGATTCTGCGACTGATTCTCGCCGATTCTGCGATTGATTCTCGCCGATTCTGCGATTGATTCTCGCCGATTCTGCGATTGATTCTCGTCGAATCTGGAGGTGATTCTCGCCGAATGATTCTGAAACCCTAACTTGGGTGGTCTGCGGATAGCGATACTTTTTGAATGTTTATGCCTTTGGTATAAATAGGGGACTTAGGGTTTTGGGAAATATAGAGATATAGATCGGGATTTCTCCTGTAGAAAAACCGACCCCGACGGAAACGTTCCGCCGCTCGTTCCCTCCGCCGATTCCCGGACCCCGACGGAAGTGTTCCGCTGCCTCTTCGCTCCGCCGACCTCCTCCTCTCCGGCGACTGTCGCCGGTGTTGCTCCTCCTGGAACGGACCTAGCAGTCCGTGGAAGTGCAAGGTGCGGTTGATCTCCTTCCCGATCTTTCGTGCGACGAGAAATCGGTGTTCTCCCGCTCGTGTGGATTTCTGCAGAGACGTGGACGTCATTCCATGTAGAACTCGCCACCGACAAGGACTCGAAGCTTGGAGCATCTCCGTTGAGTTGTGACTCAACGCCGCTAAGGTAATTTTTGCCTAGTTATTTGTTAACTTCTTGATTCAACTTTCATGCCCCGATCCCTTCTCTTTTGGGTTGTTCTTGATGTTTTATTCCTTCCGCTGCGTGCACAAGCGTTGTGCCATCCTCACAGAGAAACCCAACACCATCGTGTAGTACCTATTCTCTCTCCTGGGCTATAATAGCCAGGCGTTGTAGGCTATAAATAGCCATGTTTACGTGTGGTTTGATATGCGCGAAATGAAATTGATTGTGTTTTCTTAAATTCTCCTTCCGCTGTTTTTTGCAAATTCTTTGGACCTCTCTATTGGAAACTCCACTTGATTTCTGTTCATGTTCTGACCTAAGGAAATCATTCACATAATTGAATGTCTATTGTTGACAACAAAATATACTCCGAGCTTTGTTCTCTTTATTCTGGAGGCAAAGCAATTTGTTGTGGACCAGCTAGCTTTAAACTTAAGTGAATGTCAAGTCCCACATAATTGATGACCCAAAAAAGAATTAAATTAATTCCTCTTCCGCGCCGTACAAGGATCGAGAGAACTGCGTGTGCGTTTCCTTTTGCAGAGGACGCAATGCTCGTTGTTTCCTTGTGCAGGAGACGCGTTGAGTGTGATTGACGGTGGAGGAGACGTTGAGAATGTCGCAGTCAACTGCAGTATGCCCTCTCACGCGACTTCTTATGTTTTGGATGACTTGTTCAGGGAAGGGAGACAAGGACAGAGTCTTGCACAGAGGTTGAAGCAGAGAAGATGGTTCAGAGGCTTGCGTCGTTGTTGATCTGATGAAGACGAAAAGTCGAAGATAACTGGATCTGTGTCGGCATGGAGAATAGCATGGTTTGGGGTCATTGAAGCAGAGAAGATTCTTCGGAGGCTGCTGTTGGGGTGACGGGTTTGTTGTTTGTTGATGGCATCGAAGGAGCAAAGAGGGGTGCGGTCTTAATGACGAAGGGTTGAAACAGCGGAGCATTGGCCGATCTGATGGAAGTTGGGGTGGGGTGAAAAGATTGATCCATCTGATACCAAGTTGTTAAGAGTCTACTCGGAGGATGCCGGAGGAGTTGCCGGAGGTGGAGATGACGGTGACGGAGATAATACATAGCTTTTACCGTGACTGCCTAAGCGGGGCGTGCTCAAGAGAGAGAGAGCTTCCAAGAGTATTGTGAGAAGGGCCTAAGCGGGGCAGTTCTTGACGATTTTGCTTGAGCAACTCCTTCATGGTGGGAAGGGACTACGAAGGAGGGTATTGTTACCTTGCCTAAGAGATGTAACCCTTGTGTTTATGCCTCCCAATGCGCCATGGTGACTTCACAAATAATTCCTGATGAATTCACACACTCTTCTTGGCTTTGTTGAGCTTGTTTGTAGATTGACAACATCAATAGGATTTCAGCCGCATTTCATATTTCCATTTTTGCTCCGATTATATTTTTGATTTACCTTATTGGAGAAATGAAACTGTTTGAGTAACCTTCATTTTGAGGCCGAAAAAGGCCAAAATCTTCATTAAAAGCTTCATTTATCACAAGAGCTCTATATCTTAACGGATTCATCTACTCCACTCTACCTAATGGGAACTTTATGTGGTCACTATCATCAAAATTGACTGTACTTCGGTCCTCTGCCGGTGCATCAAGATTGGTGATTTGCATTGAAAACTCTCCTAGATTAGATTTTTTTTTTGATCCCATCAATTATATTTTTAATTTGCTTATTCAATTTTCTTTAGGTTTCTTGTTTTATTTTTGCTCATAGTTCTTTTGCTTCGTCAGAGCCTGAAACTAGAAGAAAAACATTTCAATGAAGTTCTCAATTCTTATGTGTTTCATCCTTTATTTTGCACCTTGAAGTATTTTGCACCTAGATCTTGGTTTGATAGCTATGCTATTTAATTCTCTAACCAGTTTTTTATCTCTTGTTCCCATCTTTCTGAATTTTATATTCGTAAACTTTTTTTATTTCTTCTGTACTGCAGAAACATATTTATGGTCAACAGAATAGAAATATTGAGATATTTGCAGAAAATAGTAGTCTGGCAATTAATCCCTCCTATGTAACTTTGTGGCTGGATCTTCTATCACGAACTCCTAGAGTGGCACCTTTCCTCCAGAAGACAGACCCATTCATTTCCGCATTGAAAAAGGTTCAGTTTTTTTGTAGTAGCAGTTCCTTCTATCAAGTTTTCAGTAATAATTCATTTTCTTTTGTATTATCTTCGCTTTCATTTTTCAAAAGTGTAGAAAAAGAGCACAATCACTTGGAAAAATTGTGAACTTTTGCATATACTTCTTGTGTATATAAATACAAGTATGAATACATATATATAGGGAGAGAAGAGAGAGAAGAGTCCCAATTTCAAGATGTTAGACTATTACAAGAAGAGGAAGAAAGCCTATGATGGACCATTATATGAGCCTTTGCATATTCTTTCTAACACTCCCTCGCAAGCTGAAGCGTACAAGTCGTAGACACCCAGCTTGGACAAGAACTGATAAAATAGAGCACTCGGTAAGGCCTTAGTGAGAAGATCGACAACTTTCTCAGTAGCCGGAACATGTTTCAATTCCAGCTTCTTCATTTGAACTTTTTCCCGAATGAAGTAGCAGTCAACTTCAATGTTCTTTGTTCTTTCATAGAAGACATGATTTTTAGCTATGTGAATCACAGTTTGACTGTCACAGAGTAAGGTGGTTGGTGAGGAAAAATTTACTCCCATATCACTTAGGCGACTCTCAAACCATGTGAGCTCAGATACAACAGACGTCATTGAATGGTACTCAGCTTCGGCCAAAGATCGAGTAACTACAACCTGTTTCTTACTACGCTAGGTAACAAGGTGACCTCCGAAGTAGTACAAAATCCGCTGGTGGAACACCGTTCATCCAGGGAGCCAACGTAATGAGCATCTGAATATGCAAGCAACGTTGAGTAGAGGAGGAAGTTCTGTATAACAGTCTTTGACCAGGAGCATTTTTCAGGTATCGCAGAATACGTTCGACGGCCTGTCGATGTGACGCCCAAGGAGAATGCATAAACCGGCTGACAACCCCAACAACAAAGGATATGTCAGGTCTTGTCACTGTTAGATATATCAATTTTCCAACCAGATGTCGATAGTATTTTGGATTTGGAAAAAGATCTTCATCAGAGGTATGAGAAAACAACTTGTGATTGGCGTCCATAGGAGTGTTAATCGGCTTACATCCAGAATATCCTGCATCCTGAAGAAGTTCGAGACAATACTTCCGTTGAGATAGGACAAGGCCATCAGAACATCTTGCGATCACAAGGACAAGGAAGTATCGAAGGTTCCCTAGATCTTTTGTTTGAAAAACAGAACTGAGGTGTTGTTTGACCACTTGGATTCCTTTTGAATCATCTCCTGTGATTAGGATGTCATCGACATACACCAAAAAAAGAACCGTTCCTGCTGTGCTATGTCGAGTGAACAGAGAAAAATCCGCCCAGCTTCGAGTAAAGCCAACCTCCTGAACAGCCCTGCTAAACTTATCGAACCATGCCCGAGGAGATTATTTGAGAGCATAAATCGACTTCTTAAGAAGACAAACTTGGGACTCTCCCGTGATCTCAAACCCGGGAGGATGTCGCATGTAGACAGTTTCTCGGATCGTCATTGAGAAAAACATTCTTGATATTAAGTTAATGTAAGGGCCATTGACGATGCACAACTACGGAGAGGAGTACACGGACCGTGCTGAGCTTTGCCACCAGATAAAATGTTTCCTCATAATTTAGACCCTATTGTTGAGTAAATCCACGCGCCACCGGACGAGCCTTAAGTCGATCAATCATCCCATCAGGAGCATGCTTGATGACAAAGACCCATTTATATCTAACAGTAGTCTGTCCTGGAGGAAGAGGAACCAGATCCCACATTTGATTAGACCAGAGGGCCGTCATTTCTTTGTCCATGGCCGCCAGCCAGCCCGGATATTGAAGAACCTCTTGCACAGAGTTAGGGACAAAAATAGAGGATAATAAGTTAGCAAAGCTTTGAAGCACCGGGTTCAGGCGATGTAAAGATACATAATTTTGCAAAGGATGGACTGTGGAGGAAGAAGCCGGGTCGATAGGTCGCAGAATGTCAGAGGTTGAAGCCGACTACAGCGGGGCGACGAAGCGGGGAGGTCGTCGAGTATAAACACGAAGAAGAGGGGATGGGGGTGGAGACCCGGAGCTGGGAAGGGGAGGAGAGGAGCTGGTGGTGGTGGAGGAGATGCAACTGGGATGACATGTGTTGGTAATGGTGGTGGTGAAGAGGCCTTTGGAGTGAAGAAAAACGGTTGATCTTCCAGAAAGGTAACATCAGCCAAAACAGTCACCTTGTGGGTAGTGGGAGAGTAGCAAACATACCCTTTCTGAGTACGGGAATAACCAATAAACATATGTTTGGCCGCCCGAGGATCGAGCTTTCCGGTGGTGGAACTAAGTAAATAAGCATAACAGGTACAACCAAATATTTGAGGTGTTAGTGGGAATGAAGGTGTGGAAGGAAAGATAAGGCTGAACAGGGTGGCGTTGTCGAGGAGGGACGACAAACGGTTAATGAGATTACACGCCATCGAAACCGCAAAGTGCCAGTACGTCTTGAGAACGCGCATTTGAATCATGAGAGAGAGAGCAACATCAAGAAGATGTCTGTTTTACGCTCAGTAACACCGTTTTGTTGGGGAGTATATGCACATGACGTTTGATGAATAATTCCGAACTCAGAGCAGAGGTTATCGAACTGATGACTAGTGTATTCTCGGGCATTATCCCTCAGGATTGTTTTTATTTTGTTGGAGAATTGTGTACGAGTCTCAAAAACAAAAGCCCGAAATACACGCGGGAGCTCGAAACGATCACGAAGTAAGTACAACCATGTCATTCGAGAATAATCATCAATAAAGGTGAGAAAATAACGATAACCAGAGATACTTGTTATTTTATAAGGGCTCCAAATATCAGAATGTACTAACGTAAAAGGTACAGAGCTCCATGTGCAATGAGGACAATAAGAGGAACGATGTTGTTTCCCCAAAATACAAGAATCACAAGTAAAAGTAGGAAGATGAGCATGAGGAAGGGCCTTCTTGAGAATGGAAGAGAAGCATGCCCGAGATGCCGATGTCAGTCAACAGAGGAGACATATGAGAGAACAGTGGGGGGAGACATCAAGAAGGTAGAGCCCGTTGTGCAGTCGTCCTTTACCAATGATACTCTGCGTATGTAACGACCCGGTCCGGCTAGGACAAGCACCAAGCGTCGCCGGCCTACCAGCAGCCCGGGTTTAGGCCCTTTTGACAGTCCCACGACACCACTGGTAGTAAGCCTAAACATCAAGCCTGCAGGCCATGCACCCCAACACAATTCTCTGCGCTTGTTTATCAGCAGCGGTAGGTTGCTAAATTGTAACGGCCCGTACACTGTCCAATTTCCTAATTTTCTTTAAAGGGAAATAAGAAATATTAAAATTACATTTATTCCACCATGTCACAATGAGTATATCCATATACTATTTTCCACAAACTACTACATGTCCACAACTCAGTTTGTTTTGCACCAACATGCCATATTACAAGAAGACCATGTAAACATCACTGAATATAACATCTAGCACTATATACCCATCCAGAAGTCTATCCATATACATGTACAACAAAACATAAGACATAAAAGTCCCTGGGGTGGTGGCCTTCACAGTAAAAAGAAGATTCAGCGCTGTTTATTTTGAGAGCTGCTTTTCCCTAAAAAAATTTAGAAATAGCAACCGTTAGCCTTTAAGAAAGATTAAGTGAGAAACCATCTTTTTAACCTGCTATACATACAAGTCAAGAGGAATATATAATAAGATGCATATTCGCTTAAGCAGTGTATATTTAAAGAAGCTATTGAGTAGTATACGAGAATTCTATCTCAAATAAAACAGTGTAACATAAATCAATATGCGTAGTATACCGTATCTTTTATTTCATGCTTTATTCGTTTCATCCATAAGAAATGTTTAAGGCATATTGAAAATGATGCGCATAGATGTTTTTGTACTGAACTGCCAAATCAGTCAAGCCGAAAGGCATAAACGCGTGATGAACGGGTGATGAGGAGTTGTAATAAGACTCTTATCAAGGTTGCGGGTTCGAGACCCTGTGGCAACAACCTACCGCTGCTTATAAACAGGCGCGGAGATTTGTGTTGGGGTGCATGACCTGCAGGCTTGATGTTTAGGCTTACTACCAGTGGCGTCGTGGGGCGGTCTAAAGGGCCTAAACCCGAGCTGCTGGTAGGCCGGCGACGCTTGGTGCTTGGCCTAGCCGGACCAGGTCGTTACAGCGTCCGTCGGTCCTACATAAGAAATGAAGAAGAGGGGAATGCAACAGAGCAATCCAAATCGGCAGTGAGGCGACTAACAAAAAGTAAATTAAACGGAGAGACCGGGACATGGAGAGCCGAGCAAAGAGAAATAGAGGGATTTAGAGGTATATCAGCAAAGCCGGAGACAGGAGCGGTGTTGTCATTGGCTACAGTGATAAACTTGGGATGCGGAGAATCCAAGTATTGAGGTGGCTTCAAGGAGGTGATATGATGAGTAGCACCTGAGTCCAGTATCCAACGCGGACTAGTGGAGAGACAAGCGATACCTTCATGAGAGACGGAGGCAACGAAGGTAGGTGAGTTGTGGAGCAACCCCTGAAGTTTTTGGAGCTGGAGACAGACTATATCAAGATCAGCACGAGTGGCAGATGGGCTGAGGGCGGTAATAGAAGCATTGGGACGAGTAGGCATATCATGTTTGTGATAGTAGGTCGCCTCAAGATGTCCATCCTTATCACAAAAAGAGCACTTAGGCCTCGACCGACCATTTCAGCCCCTCCCCCGAGAGCCTGTACGACCCCCACAAGTAGAGGGAGGGAGAGGTAGTAATGATGCAGAAGATTGTTGGAGAAGGGCCGTTGAAGGAGGGCCGATAACATCAGGAGGTGATGAAACCTTTAACAACATGGAGCACACATCAAAGAATAATTGAATAGTAGCAGAGGAGAGGATCTGAGCCCGAACACTATGAAGATGAGGCGGAACACGAGCCATCATCATGACAATACCAACAGCTTTCTTTTGAGCACGCTGAGCAGCTAGATCCGTAGTCGGGGGCTGATGCTGAATCCATGCCTCAACCAGCTACTTGGACCGAGCAACAAAAGATGTTAAGTCAGCATCACTGCCTGAGTCAAGGGACTGAAGATCGGTGATGATGTCGTACAGATGTTTGAGACTATCCTTGCCAGAGTATAGTGAATGAAGCTCATCCCACATCACCTTGGCCGTCTCATGATACATGGCCATGCGGCAAGGTTAACCATCAAGGGAGTTGAGAAGCCAAGTCTGAACAAGATCATCCTCACGTAGCCAGTCATCAGTAGGTGCAGAAGGAGTATCCCTAGTTAGATGATGCAGAAGTCCCTTTGATTGAAGTACTCGGCGGATAGAATGCACTCTTTCAACAAAGTTTTTCTTCCCAGTAAGGGAGATGGTGGTGATTCTCAACTCGTCAAGCAGCTCAGGAGCCGAGATCAAGCGGGCTGAAGGAGTAGAATCAGTAGAGGAATCCATGACAACACTGTCTGGCGGCTAGGAGAGGAGGCTAACATCAAGCTGGGTAATCTGCCAAGCTGGCAAAGCGGACAGACCACCACAGACAAGAGCAGAGGTAGCCGCAGAAGGGTTGGCGGACTTGCAATACACAGACTGCACAAACAACCATGACTAGGAAAAGAACACGACGAGTAGAAAATAAGACCGCCAGCGAGCAGAAGCCAAGAAGCAGCGAGCAGGAGACGAAACCACAACGAGCAGATAATACTTCAACGCGGTTTGAAGCAGGCAACCGACAAGGCCACAACGGACCGAGCAACGAACAGAGAACAAACTGCGGCGGGTTGAGGAACAACGAGCTAAGAAGAGACTGTGGAGGACTGAGTACCGAATAGAGAGTAGACCGCGGCGGGTTGAAGTGCAACGAGCTGAGAAGAGACTGTGGCAGGCTGAGGAGCAGCGTGCTGAGAAACGAACAAAGAGGAGACTGCGGTGGGCTGAGGAGCAGTTGTCACGACCCGCATTTTCTCAACAATTAAATCATATCAGAGCAAGAGAAAATACGTGTCATGATGCCACGTCGTGCAGGGATAACTGCACACGTTCAGGCAACACTCCAGACTCCCTGTCTTAGAAGAAATACAAAACTTAATATGAAAGAAAACTAGTTAAATTTGATGGTCGTATCCTTCGGCACGGTGGATTAGCTAGTCCACAATTAAAAATATATTTATACGCAGCGGAAAATACTTTGGTTAAGTTGATATTCTAAATGAGCATAAGTGTCCCCCAAGGGACGACTCATGATATGCACGACTCTAAATTTAATATAGTATCAAAATAGCCTTTACGTTACTTGGGAAAGTAGTGCTTTAGTTTTATAAACATGACGTACATGAGGAACATATAGTAATGCTTTTAGGGTTTTAAATACCTAACATGCAATCTAACATAAATCATTTCCAGAAAGCAAGTGAACAACCTCCAAAAATAGACAAAAATAGCAGTTTTAGTTCATACCCGACATCACAAGTAAGCCATCAGTGAGCGTCAACAACCTGACACGAACTCACTGGTGAGCATGCATGTCTATACAGAAAGAGGAAAACTACCTCACAAGGATGAGGAACAGAAATATCAGCTACCCAGGAGGCCACAAGCAAGCTCCACAAGAAAACTAGCCGCTCAACCGGCTACTGCTCTGAACCTAAGGCATTCCAAAAAAGTACACCTCAGCAAGAATAAAATAAAAAGAAGGGGAGCATTAGACTCATGAATAAATAAAGAAGGGTTTACCAACCCGGCAACAAAATGCTATCAGTAGAAGAAAAGACATGACTATAAGAAAAGAACGCTGTCTATAGAGCAATAAAATAAATAAAAAAAACACACTAAGTGTGAGTACAATAGCAACATGCTCTGCGAAAGAAAGGAACCTGCAGCCGCAACAAGACATATTCATACCAAAAGAAATAGCCATAAGAAAGGAAAGGAACTAACAATCCTAATCTTTGTGAATTATTGGCCGTGGTGAAAACCTTGGGTCGGAGTGGGCGGCATAGCCTTCACCAACAATCAGACCCAAAAACACTCCAGGGTGAAAACAACTGGTGACAGCTACAGGGTCCACACACCTAACCATACTAGCCCAACACGGCCTAGGTGGTGGTGTCCACAGCTCAGCACACATAATTCACCCCTTACAGAGCCCACAAAACCACACCACCTGCCATAATCCCCGAGTCGGCATCCAAGCAAAACTAGCCGAACATCCAACACCCCCTAGGGAAAAGCCACACTAACAATCCTAAGGAAACACACCAACCCAAGGCAAAAGCGTCGAGTTCACTCGACGCGGCGTTGAGTGAGCTCCCCTCACTCAACGTTGACAATCGGCGGGGAAGGCATCGAGTTCACTCGACGCCGCGTTGAGTGAGCTCTACTCACTCAACGCCAAATGACTTAACCGCAAAAACACACTCTCGGGACGACTCAATGCTGTCAACGCCAAACAGCTAAAGGCGTTGAGTGAGCTCCCCTCCACACTCAACGCTTTAGACTTAGCAAACAAACTTACTGCTAGGCGGCGTTTAGTGAGCTTCATTCACTCAATGCCAACAGACTGAGAAGAAAACATCGCCGGACTAGACGGCGTTGAGTGAGCTCAACTCACTCAATGCCAAACGCAGACGGCGTTGAGTGAGCTTAACTCACTCAACGCCAAAAAGCAAACGACGTTGAGTGAGCTCAACTCACTCAATGCCAAAAGACTTAGAAAAAAAGCCTTTGGCAAGACGACGTTGAGTGAGCTCAACTCACTCAACGCCAAAGGCAGACGGCGTTGAGTGAGCTCAACTCACTCAACACCAAAAGCAGACGTCGTTGAGTGAGCTCACCTCACTCAATGTTGTCAACGCTTCTGGACTTAGTCTCCAAACCAAACAGCTAGGCGTTGAGTGTGTCCACCACACTCAACGCTTTTACCCTTAGCCTACAAAATGACTTCTGACCTAAGCTAACACTCAACGCCTACTATCCAGAGAACAAAACAAAACCTAATTTCCTCTCTCCTACACCTTCTACCCGGCTGCAGCTACCAACCAAGCTAGACTAAGGCTAGCAAACTAAAATTTTACCTCCAGCCGCTACCTGTACACAAAACAGAGAAGAAAAAGAGAATAAATTACAACTGGACAAAATTGAGCAAGATACAGCTGGGATGAAAATCTGCAGCAACCCTAGCTTTTAGGAAGAAGAAGTGAACTGCTACAACAAGATTAATTGGAGTAAAATCAAGATTGGCAAGGGCAAAGAGCGCCACTTGCCTCTACCTCCAGGAACAGCAGCTGCCCTCCAAAAAAACTCGGCACCTGCTGCAAGATCGGCCACCTAAGAGGCAAACCTGAAGCTTTTAGAGGAAGAAGAACAAAAAAGCAAAACCCTAACTTCTAGAAATAGCCCTAGAGCTAGCATTACTTACCTAGGAAGGAAGATCTGGACGAGAGCAAGCCAAATCTTATCTTACCCGAGAGAAAACTGCTTTAAAATTCCAGCAACCGCCAACCAGAGCTCCAGCACCTCCGCCTCCCGATTTCTTCCGCTGGAAGCTAAGTTCTTGCTCGGGAATGGAGAAATGAGGAGGAGAATCCAGCTGGCCCTATTTATACCCCCTCCCACTCACTCAAATAAGCTAATAAAATAATACAACTCTAGAAAAAAAAACTCGGCCACTTACTGAATAGGGAGATTCAGGCACCAACACATTTATATTAAAAAAAATAATATACATATATATACAGCATATATATACACACATATATAAACCAGCTTACTTATATGCATATAGATATATATACATCACACAATTTAATTCATATATACATATATGCTAGCTTACTTGCAGTAATATAAACTTGAATTGGTAACAGCCCTAAGCTAACACTCAACGCCTACTATCCAGAGCACAAAACAAAACCTAATTTCCTCTCTCCTACACCTTCTACCCGGCTGCAGCTACCAACCAAGCTGGACTAAGGCTAGCAAACTAAAATTTTACCTCCAGCCGCTACCTGTACACAAAACAGAGAAGAAAAAGAGAATAAATTACAACTGGACAAAATTGAGCAAGATACAGTTGGGATGAAAATCTGCAGCAACCCTAGCTTCTAGGAAGAAGTGAACTGCTACAACAAGATTAATTGGAGTAAAATCAAGATTGGCAAGGGCAAACAGCGCCACTTGCCTCTACCTCCAGGAACAGCAGCTGCCCTCCAAAAAAACTCGCCACCGGCAGCATGATCGGCCACCTAAGAGGCAAACCTGAAGCTTTTAGAGGAAGAAGAACAAAAAAGCAAAACCCTAACTTCTAGAAATAGCCCTAGAGCTAGCATTACTTACCTAGGAAGGAAGATCTGGACGAGAGCAAGCCAAATCTTATCTTACCCGAGAGAAAACTGCTTTAAAATTCCAGCAACCGCCAACCAGAGCTCCAGTACCTCCGCCTCCCGATTTCTTCCGCTGGAAGCTAAGTTCTTGCTCGGGAATGGAGAAATGAGGAGGAGAATCCAGCTGGCCCTATTTATACCCCCTCCCACTCACTCAAATAAGCTAATAAAATAATACAACTCTAGAAAAAAAAACTCGGCCACTTACTGAATAGGGAGATTCAGGCACCAACACATTTATATTAAAAAAAAATATATACATATATATACAACATATATATACACACATATATAAACCAGCTTACTTATATGCATATAGATATATATACATCACACAATTTAATTCATATATACATATATGCTAGCTTACCTGCAGTAATATAAACTTGAATTGGTAATAGCCAGCCATACATACAAACATCTATATATATATATATATATATATATACATATATAAAGTCAGCTAAACAAATTTAGCCTAAAACAAGGCACAAGCCTTACCAAGCTCGGCCACACAAAGTTATGCACAACAAGGCAACAACCTGGTAACTCACTGCCAGCTAACTCAACAAACGTCGAAACGACGCGAAAACAAACGATCTCGGAATTCGACGAAACTCGCACTATAGCTAAACACCAAAGCTACGAAAACAACGGCGAAGTCGAAAACAATATCCGACGATCAAACACTCGGGCTAACACCTCCCAATCCAAAGTACAAGCATTCTCTGAGAGGCTCAGCCGAGTCACCAAAACAGACTCCGACTAGCTGGAGAATCTTGCAAACAGACTACAAATAGGCCATTCAAGGAACCTAAAGAGCTAAGACCACTCTCTAACAACGACAAAAGGCCAGAAACGTGCCATCGTAACGCCAAACAACGATCAAACCAAAACACAGAAAAATCGGGTGCGTTACTGCCACTCCCCTTAAATGAAAGTTTCGCCTCGAAACTTAATACTCAACCCTTCTATCAAGAAGGAAGAATTAATAGCCAAGCAAAACTATATAAAAGAGAGCACAAAACATACCAGACACAAGTCAGGGAAATAGATGAGGGTAGGCCTTCCTCATCGCCGACTCTAGCTCCCAAGTCGCGCTTTCCACACCCTGATTTCTCCACAAAACCTTAACCATAGACATTGTTTTCTTCGGCAACACGCGAGCCTGAGCCTCCAGAATGCGGACAGACATCTCCACATAAGAAAGATTTGGCTCCAATTGTGGCACAGGATCCAAAACTTGCTTGTCACTCTGCACACATTTCCGCAGCTAGCTAACGTGAAATACATCGTGCACGCCAGGAAAATTCGCGGGCAAGTCCAGCCTATAAGCTGCCACACCAATTCTCTCAACGATCTTAAACGGCCCCACAAACCTCGGGTCCAACTTCCGGTTCTTGCCAAACCTCTTGATTCCAATCATCGGGGAAACCTTTAGAAATACTATGTCCCCCACAACAAACGCCAAATCAGATCTACGCCGGTTGACGTTCTTCTCATATCGCTCCTGGGCTATCCGAAGCTTCTCCCGAATCAGCTTCACAGCAGTTTCCATCTCTTCGAGCGCATCCAGACCCAACAAAGGTCTCTCGTCAACCTCAGCCCAAAATAAGGGAGTCCTGCAGCGCCTCCCATACAAAGCTTCGAAGGGAGCCATTTCCACGCTTTCTTGATAACTGTTATTATAAGCAAACTCCATAAGCCGCAAACGCTCATCCCACACTCCTCTGTGGTCTAAAATATAGCATCTGATCATGTCCTCCACTTTCTGATTAACTCGTTCTGTTTGACCATTGGTCTGCGGGTTGTATGCGGTAGAATATCTCAAATCCGTACCCAAATCTTCTTGCAAACTCTTCCAGAAGAGAGATCTAAACCGGGAGTCTCGGTCTGAAATAATGCTGACTGGAACACCATACAATCAGATGACTTCATTCAAATACAGCTCAACTATTTTCTTTTTCGGATAGTCGATCTTATAAGGTACGAAGTGAGCACACTTCATTAATCTGTCCACAATCACCCAAACTGAATCATAACCTCTAGGAGATCTCGGTAAACCCGTGATGAAATCCATCGAAATGCTCTCCCACTTCCAAGTCGGAATCTCCAACAGAGTCAACTTGCCACCAGGCCTTCCATGATCGGCCTTAATGCGCTTGCAAGTATAGCACTCAGAAACAAACCTGGCTATGTCTCCCTTTATTCCATACCACCAGGCAATCTGCTTTAAATCATGATACATTTTGGTAGATCCTGGGTGGTAGGCAATACTAGAGCCATGTGTCTCCCTGCACAACATAACTCGAATATCCATAACGGCAGGGATACAAAATCTGCCGCGGTACTTCAAAGTACACGCATCATCAATCGAGAAATCTGATAACTCCCCTTTCTCAGTTCTAAGATATAAATGCAGCAGATTTGGATCATCTTTCTGATGTAACCTCGTAAGCGCAATCCAAGAAGGCTCTGCCACAACCAAACTACTCTGCAAGTCGCAGCTCCCCACAGAAATATCCATCAAAAGAAATTCTTCCACTAATTGCTCGACGGAGAGATTAAAAATCTTCCCCGTCTTCCGACTTAGGGCATCAGCCACCACATTAGCCTTGTACGGATGGTACTGGATCTCAACATCGTAGTCGGCAACATACTCCAACCATCGCCGCTGGCGCAGATTCAATTCCTTCTGGGTGAAGACGTACTTTAAACTCTTGTGATCAGTAAAAATCTTGCATTGTGCGCCATAAAGCAGATGTCTCCACAACTTCAACGCATAAATTACGGCTGCAAACTCTAAATCTTGCGTAGGGTAATTCCTCTCATAAGTTTTCAGTTGCCTCGACCCGTACGCAATCACATTCCCGACTTGTATCAACACGCATTCAAGCCCAACATGCGATGCGTCCACATAAACATCATAATCCAAGCCTTCCGTGAGCAGGGTCAAAACAGGAGCAGTGCATAATCTGTTCTTGAGCTCTAGGAAGGCTTCATCGCACTTCTCGCTCCAAATAAAAGTCGCATTCTTCTGAGTCAATCTTGTCAAAGGTGCAGCTAGGGTAGAGAAACCCTCCACAAATCTCCTATAGTAGCCGGCCAACCCCAAGAAGCTCCTAATCTCCTTGGGTGTGCCCGACCTACTCCAATCCATCACAGCAACAATCTTTTCTGGGTCAACTGAAATCCCACTCTTATTCACCACATGGCCCAGAAATGAAACCTGAGGCAACCAAAACTCGCACTTGCTCAATTTGCCGAATAGCTTGTGGTCCCTCAAAGTAGATAAAACCAAACGCAGATGCTGGTCATGCTCCTCAGCATTGCGGGAATAGATCAGAACATCGTCGATAAACACGACCACAAACTTATCCAGGAAGTCCTTGAACACCCGGTTCATCATATACATAAAGGCTGAGGGCGTGTTGGTCAAACCAAACGACATAACTAGAAATTCAAAATGTCTATGCCTGGATCGAAAAGCAGTTCGCGGAATATTTGACTCACGGATCCTGAGTTGATGGTAGCCAGAATGAAGATCAATCTTAGAAAACACCACGCTACCGCGCAACTGATCAAACAAATTGTCTATCCTGGGCAGGGGATACCTGTTCTTAATAGTAACCTTGTTCAACTCTTTATAGTCGATGCAAAGCCTCATCGATCAGTCTTTCTTCTTCACAAACAGAACAGGAGCACCCCAAGGAGACGAGCTCGGTCTAATAAAACCTTTCTCTAGCAACTCATCCAGCTGGATACGCAACTCTTCCAGCTCTCGCGGGGCCATCCGGTACGGCGCTTTCGCAATAGGACGCGTACCTGGCTCCAAATCTATAACAAACTCAACATCTCTATCAGGCGGAAGACCAGGAAGATCATCAGGAAATACATCAGGAAAGTCACACACCACAGGAATCTCCCCCAAGCGCGGTACACTAACAACAGTCCCCACAACTGAGACCAAACAGGCAAAGCAGCCGGAACCAAGCAGCTTCCGAATACGTACTGCAGAAAAGACTGGAAAATTCTGGCGCGGATCACCAAAAACACTCCCAGGCTGACCGTCGTCCTTTACGAAGTCCAAGCGCTTGCCCCTGCACTGGATAACTGCATCGTACCTGGACAACCAATCTATGCCTAGGATAACATCAAAGTCTTCCAGGTTTATCACCTTAAAATCTGCCTTCGCTACAAAATCCCCTAACAAAATCGGACAATCCTGAATGCCCTGATCTGAAACCACAGAATCACCGGAAGGAAACTTGACGCAAAAGGCATCACTAACTCGCTCTATACCCAAACGATAGCGCTCCACAAAGGCTCTAGCCACAAATGAGTGGGTAGCGCTAGAGTCAAAGAGAACACGCGCCCAACGGTTCCTCACCTTAAATCTTCCTATAAGATAGCATACGCAACTAAGAGGAGCAAATGTTAAATCTATACTAGAAACAAAACATTTAGGCTAGGGAGAAATCTAACCCGAAATGACCTGAGTCGAGGTCTGCACTTCCTCCGAAGAAATCACATTAAGCTTTCCCTTGCCTTTATCCACTCGCTGAGGCGGTGGCAATGCCTGGAGTGGCACTGACTGCAACACAGGCTGGAGCTGTGGGCACTGAGCCTTGATGTGCCCTTCTTGATGCAACGTCTTGCCTTAAACTTATCCTTTTCCCAGCAATGGGCAACATCATGCCCTGACAGCTTACAAGCAGAACAGAATAAATCTTTTCTGGGAGCACCTTGAATTGCATGCACCTGATCCTTCTTCTGAGCTTCTAACCTTTTGAAACACTTTTCGAAGGAGTGGCCTGACCGGCCACAGAAGCTACAAACCTCCTTGCTCTTCTTTCTTGCGGCAGCACCGGGTACCTGAGGGCTCTTTCTTTCAACCGATTTCCTCTTATCTTTTCTCATTTGTTGCCCTCTTTGCTTTGCATTCTCAATTGCCTCAACTTTCAAAGCAGATTCCACCCCTCCAGCATAGCTCGTTGATCCATAAGCACTTGCTAACTGCTGGACATCACTTCTTAGGCCACCAAGAAAACACTTAACTTGATCCGCCTCAGAGCTTACCAAGCCGGGGGCAAACCGACTCAACTTGCTGAACTCGATCTCATACTCACGCACTGAGAGCTGCATCTGCTTCAAATGTAGGAAATCATTCATCAGGCGGTCGCGCTCGATTGAAGGCAGAAACTTCCTTAGCAACAGTTCCTTGAAGGTCTCCCAAGAGTATCCCTCTTTCAAGCTCTCCTTCTCTCTCAGCCACCAACTCTTCGCTAATCCCTTAAGCTGATAGACGGCGATCATCACCCTCTGATCGGGGGTAATTCCAGAATAGGAGAACATCTCCTCGATGGCTATAAGCCAATCGTCCAAAACCATAAAGTCTGCCTTTCCATCATAAGTTGGAGGTCCTAGTCGCTAGAAGTGCGATATAAACGTCATCTCCGGGGGCAACGCAGCAGGAGGTACTAGGGGAGCTGGAGGAACAGGAACAGCTACGCCCACAGCAGGGTCCGACACTCTCGGAGACTGTCCTGCCACAACTGCTAATAGTCCTGATTTGAGTCTGCATACCCACCACCTGTCTAGACAAGGCTTCATTACTCTGCCTCAGACTTTCAATCAACGTCTCGCTATGCGCTCCAGAAGACTCACCCTCAGATTGGGGAGTCGATCTCGTCGAAGGACGCCTCACCATCCTATAATCGTATTAGCACTAATCAAAACCTAGCCCAACTGCTAGAACAAAACTACCTGGTACAGACAAACATACTTAAATATGAACTTCAACTGCTAACTTGGTCTGGGATTTTTACAAGAATGATGTTATGCTTAACGTAGGATGGTTCACCACCATCATACTAACTCATGTGCTTAGACCATGAATGCATAAATTTGTATTTATTTTGACTCAAAACCATGTGTGTACATATGTCATTATGCAAATCTTTAGCTTGGCACGTTGTGCTTATGCAATGTTATGCTATGCATTCTAAAAAAAGCCTTAATGCATGTCATGAGCGATCGTACGCATGACAATGTTATGCATCCCATACTACATAACATTGCATGCAACGAAAAAAAGAAAACGTGCTAATGAGCATTCATGTGGTGAGGTTATGCATCCCATACTACATAACCCTCACATGTTGCCGCCAATGGTGGATCCATATACAAACACATATTGTGCATCCCATACTATATAATATGCCCCGTATACTTCTATTCATGCTTATGAGTGTAGTGTTTATGCTTCAGCCAAGACTTTCTGATGACATATCGGTGTGTGTATGATATGACGCTAAACCACTAATGCTACAAGGGAAAGGTTGCCCGACCAATTTTCAAGCAACCTCCCTCTGATACCAACTGTCACGACCCGCATTTTCTCAACAATTAAATCATATCAGAGCAAGAGAAAATACGTGTCATGATGTCACGTCATGCAGGGGATTACTGCACACGTTCAGGCAACACTCCAGACTCCCTGTCTTAGAAGAAATACAAAACTTAATATGAAAGAAAACTAGTTAAATTTGATGGCCGTATCCCTCGGCACGGTAGATCAGCTAGTCCACAATTAAAAATATATTTATACGCAGCGGAAAATACTTTGGTTAAGTTGATATTCTAAATAAGCATAAGTGTCCCCAAGGAACGACTCATGGTATGCACGACTCTAAATTTAATATAGTATCAAAATAGCCTTTACGTTACTTGGGAAAGTAGTGCTTTAGTTTTATAAATATGACGTGCATGAGGAACATATAGTAATACTTTTAGGGTTTAAAATACCTAACATGCAACCTAGCATAAATCATTCCCAGAAAGCAAGTGAACAACCTCCAAAAATAGGCAAAAATAACAGTTTCAGTTCATACTCGGCATCACAAGTAAGCCACCAGTGAGCGTCAACAACCTGACACGAACCCACTGGTGAGCATGCATGTCTATATAGAAAGAGGAAAGCTACCTCACAAGGATGAGGAACAGAAATCTCAGCTACCCAGGAGGCCACAAGCAAGCTCCACAAGAAAATTAGCCGCTCAACCGGCTACTGCTTCTAACCTGAGACATTCAAAAAAAGAACACCTTAGCAAGAATAAAATCAAAAGAAGGGGAACATTAGGTTCATGAATAAATAAAGAAGGGTTTACCAACCCGGCAACAAAATGCTATCAGTAGAAGAAAAGACATGACTGTAAGAAAAGAACGCTGTCTATAGAGCAATAAAAAAAATAAAAAAAATACACCAAGTGTGAGTACAATAGCAACATGCTCTGCGAAAGAAAGGAACCTGCAGCCGCAACAAGACATATTCATACCAACAGAAATAGCCATAAGAAAGGAAAGGAACTAACAATCCTAATCTTTGTGAATTATTGGCCGTGGTGAAAACCTTGGGTCGGAGTGGGCGACACAACCCTCACCAACAACCAGACCCAAAAACACTCCAGGGTGAAAACAACTGGTGGCAGCTACAGGGTCCACACACTTAACCATACCAGCCCAACATGACTTAGGTGGTTGTGGCCACAGCTCAGCACACACAATTCACCCCTTACAGAGCCCACAAAATCACACCACATGCCATAATCCACGAGTCGGCATCCAAGCAAAACTAGCCGAACACCCAACAGCCCCCTAGGGAAAAGCCACACTAACAATCCTAAGGAAACACACCAACCCAAGGCAAAAGCATCGAGTTCACTCGACGCGGCGTTGAGTGAGCTCCCCTCACTCAACGCCGACAACCGGCAGGGAAGGCGTCGAGTTCACTCGACGCCGCGTTGAGTGAGCTCCCCCCCACACTCAACGCTTTAGACTTAGCAAAAAAACTGACTGCTAGACGGCGTTGAGTGAGCTTCACTCAACGCCAACATACTGAGAAGAAAACATCGCCGGACTAGACGGCGTTGAGTGAGCTCAACTCACTCAACGCCAAACGTAGACGACGTTGAATGAGCTCAACTCACTCAACGCCAAAAAGCAAACGACGTTGAGTGAGCTCAACTCACTCAACGCCAAAAGACTTAGAAAAAAAAGTCTTTGGCAAGACGGCGTTGAGTGAGCTCAACTCACTCAACGCCAAAGGCAGACGGCGTTGGGTAAGCTCAACTCACTCAACGCCAAAAGCAGACGGCGTTGAGTGAGCTCACCTCACTCAACGCTGTCAACGCTTCTGGACTTAGTCTCCAGACCAAACAGCTAGGCGCTGAGTGTGCCCACCACACTCAATGCTTTTACACTTAGCCTACAAAATGACTTCTGCCCTAAGCTAACACTCAACGTCTGCTATCCAGAGAACAAAACAAAACCTAATTTCCTCTCTCCTACACCTTCTACCCGGCTACAGCTACCAACCAAGCTGGACTAAGGCTAGCAAACTAAAATCCTACCTCCAGCCACCACCTGGACACAAAACAGAGAAGAAAAAGAGAGAATAAATTACAACTGGACAAAATTGAGCAAGATACAGCTGGGATGAAAATCTGCAGCAACCCTAGCTTTTAGGAAGAAGAAGTGAACTGCTACAACAAGATTAATTGGAGTAAAATCAAGATTGGCAAGGGCAAAGAGCTCGACTTGCCTCTACCTCCAGGAACAGCAGCTGCCCTCCAAAAAAACTCGGCACCTGCTGCAAGATCGGCCACCTAAGAGGCAAACCTGAAGCTTTTAGAGGAAGAAGAACAGAAAACCAAAACCCTAACTTCTAGAAACAGCCCTAGAGCTAGCATTATTTACCTAGGAAGGAAGATCTGGACGAGAGCAAGCCAAATCTGATCTTACCCAAAAGAAAACTGCTCTAAAATTCCAGCAACCGCCGGCCGGAGCTCCAGCATCTCCGCCTCCCGATTTCTTCCGCTAGAAGCTAAGTTCTGGCTCGAGAATGGAGAAATGAGGAGGAGAATCCAGCTGGCCCTATTTATACCCCCTCCCACTCACTCAAATAAGCTAATAAAATAATACAACTCTAGAAAAAAAACTCGGCCACTTACTGAATAGGGAGATTCAGCCACCAACACACTTATATAAAAAAAAAATATATACATATATATATACAACATATATATACACACATATATAAACCAGCTTACTTATATGCATATAGATATATATACAACACACAATTTAATTCATATATACATATATGCTAGCTTACCTGCACTAATATAAACTTGAATAGGTAACAGGCTGCCATACATACAAACATCTATATATATATACATATATAAAGTCAGCTAAACAAATTTAGCCTAAAACAAGGCACAAGCCTTACCAAGCTCGGCCACACAAAGCTATGCACAGCAAAAGCAACAACCTGGTAACACACTGCCAGCTAACTCAACAAACGTCGAAACGGCGCGAAAATAAACGATCTCGGAATTCGACGAAACTAGCACCGTAGCTAAACACCCAAGCTACGAAAACAACGGTGAAGTCAAAAACAACATCCGACGATCAAACACTCAGGCTAACACCTCCCAAGCCAAAGTACAAGCATTCCCTGAGAGGCTCAGCCGAGTCACCAAAACAGACTCCGGCTAGCTGGAGAATCTTGCAAACAGGCTATAAATAGGCCATTCAAGGAACCTAAAGAGCTAATACCACGCTCTAACAACGCCAAAAGGCCAGAAACGCGCCATCGTAACGCCAAACAACGATCAAACCAAAACACAGAAAAACCGGAGGCGTTACAGCAGTGAGCTGAGAAGAGACCGCGACAGACTGAGCACCTAGAGAGGAGACCGCGACAGGCTGAGGAGCAGCGAGCTGAGAAGAGACCGCGGTGATGAAAGGGACTAGAGACCGCGACAAACAAGGAAAGACCGCAATGATTAGAGGAAAGAATAGACTTCAATGGTTAAAGAGACAGACCGCGGAATCAAGAAAGCAGCGGACAGGATGAGACCGAACCGAGCAGACCGCGGCGGACACAGAACAGGCCGCACGGTGGGGCCCAACAGCGAAGTCTATAAAAACGAGGAGATCCGAACCTAGAAGAGGATGGAGCAGAACAAGGAGAACCTTGCGGTCAGAAAAAAATCTATCCGCCGAAAGTTGCGGATAAGAAACCACACAAAGGGTTGCGGTTAGAAACTTTCTATCCGCCAAGGATTGCGGATAGAAAACCACATAGAGGGTTGTGGTTAGAAAATTAGATACCGCCGAGAGGGATCGATTGCTTTGGTACCTTGTAGAAAAAGAGCACAACACTTGGAAAAATTGCGAACCTTGGCATATACTTCTTCTGTATATAAATACAAGTATGAATACATATAGATAGGGAGAGAAGAGAGAGAAGAGTCCCAATTTCAAGATGTGGGACTATTACAAGAAGAGGAAGAAGGTCTATGATGGGCCGTTATATGGGTCTTCACATATTCTTTTTCTAACAAAAAGTAAATGCCCACATTTATTGCAGTCTAAAAAGAGATGTGTAGCAAATTATGAAGCTTTCTGACGTTATATTTTTCACAATTGGAAAATTCCAATATTTATGAACGGGCATTTGCATCAAAACCTTAAACCAATTGGTTTAGATGGATGGTTCCATGATCTATTTTAAGTGCACAAGGTTACATGAATTCCTTGGGCCAGCGTGTGAAGAAGCATGTGAAATTCATAATTTTTTCTGTCGAGCGAATCTGTCTCTGAAAATAGATGGAGATGTGAGCTGTGCTCTCAACCCAAGGGCTGTTGTCATCCTCCCCGTACAACCCCAAATCAATTTGTTTTAGGTTGAGGGCCACATGATGTGTTAACTGTACAATTTTACATAGTTTCGGATGAGGGACTATATATATTATGTCAACAATACAAATTTCTTAATTTGCATCTTAGGTATTGTTTGGCTTATCGTTTTCAATCTTAACTCTTGTCATCTATGTAAATGTGGCAGGAACTATCCGATCATACAGTTGATGTACATTGGCATCATGAAAGCCTTGATGGCATGTTCACTTTCTACGATTCTACAACAGCAACTCTCAATATCTATCAGGTGTTCTATGGTGTTGAACATTTTTTGTCTTATGTCTGTTCCGATGCTATAGGATAAATGATTAGTATTCTATATCTAAGTATATTTTCAAGAGTTTGTTTTTTCATTTGTAATGTTCTTTTCTTTGATCATTTAAGTCTCCGTACTCTATTTTCTAAGGGCCATGTAGTTGAGTCAGAGCAAGCCTAGACTTCAAAACAACTATTTTGATCTGAGTTCTATCTAAGTTTGATTTTGGGCTAATTTTCCAAACTTATTAATTTAAAAATATATTTTTAGTTAAGATTTGTTTCAATATATATGTATGAAATAATTTATGACATTAATGTGTTATCTATACTATATGTAAGGGATGCCACCCCTTCAGTGTAACATTGGTTACCCATTTTACCATTTTTTAATCAATTTTACACCTTTATAGAAGTACAGATTAGAAAAGAAAGTGAGTGATGTTATGTTTTTGTAGAGAAAAATTCAACCTTGTATATATGTTCTCAATAATCAAATACAATGTATGAATACAAATTTATAGGAGGGAGAAAGAGAGAAGAGAGTCCTATACAAGATGTGGGACTAAAGAGGAGAGAAGAAGAAAAACAAATAAATGGGCCTAATTACATGGGCTTTTCCAACACTCCCGCATGCTGGAGCGTACAAGTCGTATGCACCAAGCTAATAGGGTGCTAGGAAGAGCCTTTGTGAGGATATCAGCCACTTATTCAGTACCAGGAACATGCTTCAATTCTATCTTCTTCATTTGGACTTTCTCCCGGATAAAGTAACAGTCTACTTCAATATGTTTCGTTTTCTCGTGAAAGATTGGATTATTCGCAATATGTATAGCCTCTTGGCTATCACAAAACAAAATGGCAGGTGAGGGAAGTTTTACCCCTAGATCGGTCAGGAGACTTTCCGGCCAGGTAAGCTCAAAGACAACAGACGCCATTGATTGGTATTCTGCTTTAGCTGATGATCGAGCAATCACGACTTGTTTCTTGCTCCGCCAGGTAACGAGGTGTCCTCCAAAATAGGTACAAAAACCACTGGTTGACCGACGATCATCCAAGGAACCGACATAGTCTGCATCAGAGTACGCAACCAATATTGGAGTAGAGGATGAGGTTTTGTATACCAAACCTTGACCCAGGGATGTTTTGAGGTATCTAAGAATACGTTCAACAGCTTGAAGGTGAGATGTTCGCGGAGCATGCATAAATCTGCTGACCACCCCAACGGCGAAGGAGATATCTAGTCTTGTGACCGTTAGATAGATCAATTTTCCAACTAGTCGCCGATAGTATTCCGGATTTTGAAGAGGAAGGTCTGTATCAGAAGAATGTGCACACAACTTATGATTTGCGTCCATCGGAGTAGTAGTAGGTTTGCATCCCGAGTAACCAGCATCCTGAAGGAGATCCAGCCAGTATTTCCTTTGAGAGATGACGAGTCCATCTGGTCGTCTTGCGACCTCAATACTAAGAAAGTACTGAAGATGTCCCAGATCCTTGGTTTGAAAGACAGAGCTGAGGTGTTGTTTAACTTCTTGAATGCCCTTTGAATCGTCTCCAGTGATCAAGATATCATCAACATATACCAACAGAAGAACAGTTCATGTTGCCTGATGACGTGTGAATAGTAAGTCAGCTGAACTTCGAGTGAAGCCGACTTGCCGGACGGCCTTACTGAACTTGTCGAACCATGCCCGAGGGGATTGTTTGAGATCATAGATGGACTTCTTGAGATGACAAACTCGGGACTCCCCCGTGGTCTCAAACCCGGGCGGTTGCTGCATGAAAACCGTTTCCTGGAGGTCGCTGTTGAGGAAGACATTTTTTATGTCCAGTTGGTGTAATGGCTATTGCCGATGTACAACTACGGAAAGAAGAACCCGAACAGTGTTCATCTTGGCCACAGGTGAGAACGTCTCCTCATAATCGAGGCCATGCTGTTGGGTGAAGCCACGAGCCACCAGACGGGCCTTCAGACGGTCAATCGTTCCATCAGGAGCATGCTTGATCACAAAAACCCATTTACACTCAACAGGTGTCTGACCTGTAGGTAACGGTACCAATGTCCAGGTCTGGTTAACCCAAAGAGCCGTCATCTCTTCTTCCATAACCGCCCGCCAGCCAGGATGTTGAAGAGCCTCCTGCACAGAGTTAGGTACCGAAATCGAAGATAATGAAGTGGCAAAAGTCTTAAGTTGTGGAGACAGACGATGTAAGGATACATAATTCGCCATGGGATGAGCTGTAGATTCTGGTGCTGGATCAGCGGGACTCGGAGCATCAGAGAGCGAGTCAAACTGCGGTGGGGCACCAGAGCCAGGATGACGACGAGTATAAACTCGCATAACAGGAGGTTTGGCAACAGGAGGGGTCGGGGGTGTAGGTCGTGGTGGTGGTGTGGTAACGGGAATAACTGGATGCAAGACAGTTGGTGGTGGAGATGTAGGAGCTGAAGCAATGAAGAAAGGGAGATCCTCCTGAAAGGTAACATCAGCAGATACTGTCACCTTACGGGTAGCGGGTGAGTAGCATACGTAGCCCTTTTGTGTCTGTGAGTAACCGACAAAGACGTGTTTGGTAGCCCGGGGGTCCAATTTGTCCAAAGTAGGACCAAGGTTGTGAACGTAGCAAGTGCACCCAAAGATGCGGGGTGTGAGAGAGAATGCCGGAGTTGATGGGAACATGAGGCTGAATGGAGTGACATTTTGGAGGATAGGGGAAGGAAGACGATTAATCAGGTAACAAGTCGTCGAAAGAGCAAAGTTCAAATAAGTTTTGGGAACGTGCATTTGGAGCATGATGGAGGGGGCCACATCGAGAAGGTGTCTATTCTTCCGCTCTGCTACTCCGTTTTGTTGGGGGGTATAAGCACATGAAGTTTGGTGAATAGCCCCAAAGTCAGAGCAAAGAGTAGCAAATTCGTGGCTAGTGTATTCACGAGCATTGTCCGTGCGAAGTGTTTTGATGATAGTGGAGAACTGCATTTGGGTCTCGAGAAGGAATGCCCAAAAAACACGAGGAAGATCAGAGCGATCACGAAGTAGATATAGCCATGTCATTCTCGAGTAGTCATCAATAAACGTCAAAAAATATCGATAACCAGAAATGTTATTAACTTTGTACGGACCTAAGATATCAGAGTGTACCAAAATAAAGGGAGCACTCGAGTATATTTAGATAAAAAAGATGAACGAGGCTGCTTGCCTAACACACATGATTCACACTGAAAAGACAGTAAAGATACATCGGGTAGAGCTTTCTGGAGGACAGGTAAAGGGGCATGGCCAAGGCGCCGATGCCAATCGGTGGAGGAGACTGAGGAGAGGATAGCAGGAGATTCATCAAGGAGGTAGAGCCCGTTCTGTAGTTGTCCCTTACCAATGATAGTCCGCATCCTGTGATCCTATATTGAAAAAGAAGAAGAGATAAAAGTTATAGAGCAGTTCAAATCATTAGTCAAGCGACCAACATAAAACAAATTGAACGGGGAGCCCGGAACATGATGAGCCGAGCGTAGAGAGAGAGAAGAAGAGAGGGATGTTAGCCGAGCCGGAGACGGGAACAGTGGCCTAATTGGCCACTGTAATGCACTCAAGATGAGGAGAGTTCAGGTATTTATGTGGCCGCAGGGAGGTGATGTGATGAGTGGCACCCGAGTCCACTATCCAGCGCGGACTAGTGGAGAGACAAGTGATACCTTCTTGGGAGATGGAGGCAGCAGAGGCAACGGAGGCAGGCGGGCGACAGAGCAAACCCTGGAGCTGTTGGAGCTGAAGGCGAACTTCTTCAAGGTCAGTATGAGCAGAGGAGTCGGTAGCAGCAACAGTGGCCTGTGGACGAGGTGGAAGCCCATGCTTGCGATAGCAGGTGGCTTCAAGGTGGCTGTCCTTCCCTAAAAAGGGACACTTTGGCCGAGGCCGGCCGCCCCGTCCGCGGCCCCGAGAGCCAGAACGCCCCTCGCGGGAAGGAGGAGGGGAAGGCAGCAGTGGTGCAGAATTCTGTTGTAGGAGAGCCGGGGACGGAGGAGCAGAGCTATCAGGGGGCGGTGAGACCTTGAGCAGCATAGAACAAACGTCCGAGAGTGAAGGAGTAGCCACCGAGGAGAGGATCTGGGACCAAACACTGTGAAGATGTGTTGGAACGTGGGCCATCATCATGGCCACACTGACAGATTCTTTCTGAGCCCGTTGGGTAGCAAGATCCGACGTAGGAGGTTGATGTTGGATCCATGCTTCGACTAAAGTTTTGGCCTGAGCAACAAAAGAGGTGAGGTCGGTAGCCCCGCCAGCATCAAGGGACTAAAGATCAGTGATTATGTCAAAAAGGTGCTGTAGACTATCCTTACCAGAATATAGGGACTGGAGTTCATCCCACATTGCCTTGGCAGTTTCGTGATACATGACCATGCGGTAGGGTTCAGTATCAAGAGAGTTCAGGATCCAGGTCTGAACGCATCCATCGTTGCGCAACCAATCGTCAGTCGGAGGAGCAGGAGGCGCCTGGGTTAAGTGATGGAGAAAACCTTTGGATTGTAGAACGCGGCGAACGGAATGAACCCACTCCACGAAGTTCTTCTTCCCTGCTAGGGAAATGGTAATGATTCACAACTCATCACGGAGTTTAGGGGCAGAGGCCGGGCGGTCTGCCGAGGAAGAGGTCGTCTGTCCGATTGATTCTGGAGATGTCGCCATGGTTAGGCGAGTAGGAAGCTTGGCCGACGCATAGGGAGAGCAACGACCAGAGAGGAGACCGCACGGTCAGTGTGACCAGCGGCAAGACAAAGAGGCCGCCGCAACCAGAGAGCAGGAAGGCAGAGCGGGTAGCAGGAAGAGGCCGCCCAACTAGAGAAGAAGGAAGTCGCACGGTCACGGTGATAACACACTAGCGACATTGAGGATGCCACGACCACTATGCGGAGTCCGTAGAGGAGAGGAGAGGCCGCTAGCGACAAGGCGAGTCATAGCGACTAGCCGGAGAAGAGGATGACAGAGAAGCCCGCACGATCAAGATGAATCCACCAGCGGCAAGGAGATGCCACGACCTAGATGCGAACTTTGCCGAGAATAGAAGAAGCCGCGGTGAGAAGAGGCGCGACTGACGGCTAGAAGAGAGACCGCTGTGAACAGATCAAGCCGCGACGACTTGAGAGAAGTCGCGACAGAGACAAGAGGCCCAACTAGCGGCGAAGAGCCGCAACTAAGGTAGGAGACCGCAGGCAAGAGGAAACCGCGACGACTATAGAGAAGTCGCGGCAAGCAGAAAGAGAGAAACGCGAGAGGGAGGCCGCACGAATAACAAGGAAGACTGCGCGGGTAGAGAAAGAGAGAGGGTGGACCCCGCGAGAGAGAGGTTATAAAAGGGGAGGAAGGAAGAGGAGATGTGGAAGCCACAAGAGAACCAGCGACAAGGCGAGTCATAGCGACTAGCCGGAGAAGAGGATGACAGAGAAGCCCGCACGGTCAAGATGAATCCACCAGCGGCAAGGAGATGCCACGACCTAGATGCGAACTTTGCCGAGAATAGAAGAAGCCGCGGTGAGAAGAGGCGCGACTGACGGCTAGAAGAGAGACCGCTGTGAACAGATCAAGCCGCGGCGACTTGAGAGAAGTCGCGACAGAGACAAGAGGCCCAACTAGCGGCGAAGAGCCGCAACTAAGGTAGGAGACCGCAGGCAAGAGGAAACCGCGACGACTATAGAGAAGTCGCGGCAAGCAGAAAGAGAGAAACGCGAGAGGGAGGCCGCACGAATAACAAGGAAGACTGCGCGGGTAGAGAAAGAGAGAGGGTGGACCCCGCGAGAGAGAGGTTATAAAAGGGGAGGAAGGAAGAGGAGATGTGGAAGCCACAAGAGAACCAGCGAGGGAAGCGGTTAGAGGGACAGGCCGCACGACACAGCGGCTAAGCGGGATAAGGGGGAAGCCGCCCGGTCAGCAAAGACAACTGGCGGTTTCCAAACAGAAAGGCCAGACCATTGCCCTCTGATACCATGTAGAGAAAAACTCAACCTTGTATATATGTTCTCAATAATCAAATACAATGTATGAATACATATTTGTAGGAGGGAGAAAGAGAGAAGAGAGTCTTATACAAGATGTGGGACTAAAGAGGAGAGAAGAAGAAAAACAAATAAATGGGCGTAATTACATGGGCTTTTCCAACAGTTTTAAACTCAAACGTAATTATTATTTATTATTTTGATCATTCAGAATTAATTTTACTTTAAATAGCGAATGATTTGTTGCTTTAAAGACAAAATAATCATCATTTTTCATTTTTTTGGATGGTTCATAACTAATTTTGTTTTAAATTGACTAAATTTTGATGTAGGGGTAGGCTACGGGTGCACAAAACTTACGACGCTAGGTGGTGGTGCAAGGGTGACACGCTATTCCGAACCTAAATGCAATGTAATCGTCGATAACTCGACAAATAAATTTGAGCAATGAGATTCTAACTCCACGCAAATATTTGAAATTGAAAACATTTAATTAATTTTAGCAATTTATATATGCTTTCCTCTGCTCAGAGGGCCAAAGCAAAGCGTGCGGCGATAACTCCGCCTGCAAATTATTAGCGTACTGAAATAATTTTTACGGGCAAGAATCACCACACATACATTTATTCACCAGTGAAAATGTCAAATCAAATAATCCAATATCACAAAATAAACTCACAAAGTAGCGGGCTGAACCGAAGCACTGAAGAATTTGGATCCGAATGTGTAGATCGGCGATCGGAGGTGGAATCAGCGACGTGAAAATGAAGATGGTGGCTGTCCTCGACGGTAAGTGATGAGATCGGATGAGAAAAGGGTAGATCCGACCACGTATGAGTAGATTCGTGCCGGGTGTTAGTGTTACTATTGTGATCTAGAAGTGATCAAACATGTAGTATCACTACCAACACATTATGAGCAGGTTTGTGTTGGCATTGCTCATATGTGATATGAGTGAAAGGTCAAGCCTTTGACATTCTAGATTTGGAGGTGGATCAGCCCAGGACCTATATTATGAATATAGATGACCAAGTAAATCGTCGAGAAGTGTCTTGACGTTTTATGGGTTGTTCTGTCAGAATTCGTCGAATGACTCTAAGTAAAATTTGTCGAATTGTCTCTTGGTATTTCGAAGGATCTGTCTGAATTCGTCGAGTATACTCTTGTAATTTCGATGAATTGGACTTGGATTCGTCGAGTATACTCTTGACATCTCGACGAATTGGACTTGGATTTGTCGAGCTTACTCTTGACATTTCGACGAATTGGGTTGTCTGCATTCGTCGAGTATTCTCGTGTTATCTCGACGAATTGTTCCTTGATTCGTCGTATATACTCGTGCAATTTCGACGAATGCTATTAACTCTGTTTTGTTACTTTAAGTCCGGTCCCGGTCTGGTCTGCGGATAATTGTTGTTTCGGTCTTGGAGTATAAATAGGCGAGATAAATGTTTTCTCCCGGGGCTAGACCTAGTCAAGACAGAGTGAGTGTGACGATTTGTTCCCGATGGAACTGTTCTGAAACGTCGAAGTCGCAACCGCTACTCCTTGCCGCCGATCAGTCTGGTCCATTGCCGTCGCCGAAAATTGTTTCTTAAGCTTCGTCTTCTTTACCGCCGCCTCTCATTTAACAGATCTAGCAATCCGTGGAGATGTTGAGGGCAATCCTTCTTCCAACCTATATCTTGTGTGACAAGAGTCTAAGGGTTCTTCTTGCTTATGTGGATACCCATAGAGGCGTGAACATTCTTCTACGCTTGAAACTCCAGCCGCAAGTGTTTGTCGAACTTCGTTGGAGTATCTTGGTTTAGTAGTGACTCAATCCCGCTAAGGTATACTTTTATTCAAAGTTATTGACTTTTTGATCAATGATTATCGCAAGATCCATTTTTCTTTGAGTTTTCTTGTTTTATTCCGCTGCGCACATGTGATGTGCATCTCACTTAAAAACCCAACAGTGGTATTAGAGGGAGGTTGAGCGATGATCATATTTTCAGAAGTTGCTAAATCTACTGCGTGTGGATCTGGAAATTTAGAAGTGTTCTAAATGCCCAAATCTAGTTTTGATGCATCAAAAGTTGATGAAATTTTATGAGAAATCGGTGGTAGTTTTTCAAAAATTTATTAGGGCGTTACTCCCACCCCGCAGGGGCTTTGCCCATTGACCCCTCTTGCTGATCGGTCAGCGAGTCCATCGCTAGGGGTTCTGCCCCTTGGACCCCGTTAGGGGCTTTTTCCATAAGACCCCTCCAGGGGCGCAGCCCCTTAGAACCCCGGCAGGAACGCATGTGATTTCGTTGTGATATCTTTATTTCTCTTTAACAATAACCGTCCTTCTTGTTAGTTTGTGAAAACAAGTGTGTTAGGTTTTGAATCTCACATAGTGAGACGAGCTTGTCTGCTGTGTAAGTGAAGTTTGTGTTGTTCATGTCCAATGCAAGTAAATCTGAAGATTTAGAAAGGTTTTAGATGTTCAGATTTAGCCCAGCTAGTCAAGTGTTGATGATTTTCCTTGTGCACATGTCAGATGTATTTGCATTGTGAGTGTTGTAAGTAAGTTGTGTATGCGCATATTGGTTAATTGTTAACCATGATTAAATATTAATCAATTATTCTAAAATCCCTTATGGAATATTAAAAATGGATGACACTCTTCCTGACTCGATCGATGAAGTGTGGGCTTGCCAAAACAATGTGCATTAATCTATGTTGGTAAGGGTGCGAGCGGATAATTGTGATATCTCACTATCGACATCTGGTCAAACTTAACTGGGTGACCTCAAAAGTTGAGTGCCCAGAGACATAGGGCTGACATGCACCATATGGTGGATGCGAATAAAGAGTTATTCACCAACCATACTATAGTTGTATGATGATGCAATTGACAAGCGTTGCCTTCTTAAATAACTACATTGTGTGAGAAAAAGGCAAAGCTGACTTATGATGTTGGTGAAATACGGATCTTGTTCACTAAGAAAGTAGCTCACATAAACTCTCTGAATTGATATCGAGGGTTATCAGTTTGATTAAAATAGTTGTAGTAATTTTAATTAAAGTCCTAATTGAAATATAAATGTATTTTGAAATGTAGGACTGAGTTTTCTTTGCATAAATTCTTGTAGAATTTTCATGGCAAGTGGATCTCACTCCATCCCGTTCCTCAGAGCTATCCTTGAGAAGGAGAAATTGAGTAGGACAAATTATTCTGACTGGTACAGAAATCTGAGAATTGTTCTCAGGCAAGACCGTAAGCTCTATGTCTTGGAAGAGGATTTCCCCGAAGAGCCAATTGGAAATTTTTCCCGAGCTGATAAAAATGCTTATAAGAAGTATCAAAATGACTCCTTGAATGTCGAATGTCTCATGCTCGCTACCATGAACTCTGAGTTTCAGAAGCAATATGAGAGCATGAGTTGTAAAGAGATTGACGAGCACCTTAAGAAAATGTTTCGAGGGCAGGCTTAGCAAGAGTGGTTTGACGTCACCAAGGCGTTGTTTCAGTGTAAGATAGGAGCTCGAGACCTTGTAGGGACTCACGTACTCAAGATGATTGAGTATATTGAGAACCTTGAAAGGGCTTTCCTCTAGGCCAAGAGTTGGCTACAGGCCTAATCCTGCAATCGTTGCCAGACAGTTACGAGCAGTTTGTCTTGAATTACAATATGAATGAAATTGACAAGACACTGTCCGAGTTCCTAGGCATGTTAAGAACTGCCGAGATCAACATGAAGAAGGTCAAGCCTGCTAACCCCATGCTTATGGTGCATAAATATAAAGGCAAGACCAAGGGTTTCAAGAAGACTAAGGTTGTACCTAAGTCATCTCTTGAGCCCAAGTATTCAACACTAAAGAAGAAAGGCTTGGTGAAGGAAGGGAAATGCCACCAGTGTGGTAAGGTTGGTCATTGGAGGAGGAACTGTCCTTATATTGAGATTCTGCAGAAAATGAACTGAGGTATGACTTCCGCTTCAAGTATTTATGTTATAGAGATAAACCTTTCTGCTCATTCATCCTGGGTATTGGATACCGGATGTGGTTCTCACATTTGTAAAAATATGCTGGAACTGGTAAGGAGAAGAATGCTGAGTAAAGGGGAGAAGGACCTGCGTGTTGGCAATGAAGCAAGAGTTGTTGTCGCCGTAGGAGTTTACAATCTTTCTTTGCCCAGTGGGCTTGTATTTGAACTAGATAATTGTTATTATGTTCCTGCGATAATTAGAAACATCATTTTTATTTCATGTTGAACATGATTGGATTTTCTTTTATTATTTAGAATAATTGTTGTTCTATATTTAAGAATAATGTTTGTTATGATGTAGCTCAAATGTTTAATAGTTTGTATATTTTTAACTTAGACCAGGGTCATATAAATGAGAAACGCATATCCAAGCTCCATAAAGATGAACTATTTGACTCATTTGATTATGAATCATTTAAGAGGTGTGAATCATGTTTATTAGGCAAGATGAGTAAATTCTCATTCACTGGTTTTAATGAAAGGGCTCATGATCTCTTGGGTATAATACATAGTGATGTATGCGGATCCATGAGTTTTTTGGCTAGATGTGGGTACTTCTACTTTGTTTGTTGTTACATTTACTGATGATTTCAGTACATACAGATATGTGTATCTTATGAAGTGCAAATCCGAAACCTTTGAAAAGCTCAAAGATTTTAAGAATGAAGTAGAGAACTAGCTGAGTAAGAGTGTTAAAGCACTCCGATCTGATTGAAGTGACGAATACCTAAGTCACGAGTTTCGTGATCATCTGAAAGAATGTGGTATTGTATCACATCTCACTTCACTCAGACATTGCAGCATAATGGCGTGTCTGAGCGGAGGAATCGTACTATGTTAGACATGGTACGGTCGATTATGAGTCATGCATATCTGCCTATTTTCTTTCGGGGATTTGCTGTTGAGATTGTTGCTTTTACACTAAATCATGCTCCAATGAAAACGGTTCTAAAGACAACATATGATATATGGACTGAGAAGCATCATAGTATTTTTTTCATTAAGATTTGATGTTGTGAGACATACGTGATATGCCAAATGTCTGAGAAGCTGGAACCCAAGTTAGATAAATGTTATCTTGTGGAGTATCCTAAGGAAACTAAAAGATACTTTTACCTACCGTCTAAAGGCAAAATGTTTGTCGTGAAGACTTGTGTCTTTTTGGAGAAAGAGCTCTTATCCAGAAAGACTACAAAGATAGAACTTGAAGAAGTTCAGAAACCACAAACAATGAATGAACCAGAATTGGAACATGAGCAAGAACTACAAAATGTACCAACATGGATGGGAATGTATGACCCATAGGGTGCAAGTGGGTCTTCAAGAAAAAGACCAACATGGATTAGAATGTACAGACATTCAAAGGGCGATTAGTGGTTAAAAGTTTTAGGAAAATTCATGGTGTTGACTATGTTGAGACCTTTTCTCCTGTTGCTATGGTTAAGTCCTTCAGAATTTTTCTTGCTATTGTTGCGTATTATGACTACGAGATCTGTCAGATGAATGTCAAAGCGGTTTTCTAAATGGAAACCTCTTTGAGAAAATGTGTGTATATGACATAACCCAAGGGTTTTGTATCTTCAGGTGAAGGCACTAAAATATGCAAGCTACAGAGATCCATTTATGTGTTAAAACAAGCTTCTCGAAAATGGAATCTTCATTTTGATGAAAAGTTCGAAGAGTTTGGTTTTATCAAGAACGAGGATGAACCATGTGTTTATAAGAGGATTAGTAGGAGCATTGTTGTCTTGCTGATATTGTATGTAGATGACATATTGTTAATCGGGAATGACAAACTGACCCTACAAGTTGTTAAGAACAACCTGAGGAACTGCTTTTCTATGAAAGATTTGGGCGAAGCGACTTACATACTTGGTATTAAGATTTATAGAGATAGATCGAAGAAGTTGCTGAGTTTGACCCAAAGTACATATATTGACGAGGTGTTGAAACGGTTTAACATGCTTGAGTTCAAGAAAGGATTCTTACCCATATCTCATAGCTTGAGTCTCTCTAAGGACCATTCTCCTAAATCTTGTGAAGATAAAGACTGCATGAAATTGATTCCATATGCTTCAACAATTAGATCAATTATGTATACAATGATTTTTACTCGACCCGATGTCTCCTATGACTTGAGCATGACTAGTAGGTAGCAGTATGATCTTAGCGATTGTCACTGTATAGCCTTCAAGAATATCCTAAAGTATTTGAGAAGAACTAAGGATATGTTCTTGGTATTCGGCGAGAGGAAGAGCTCGTTGTAAAGGATTGCACGGATGTTAGCTTCCAAACTGATAGAGATGATTTAAAGTCTCAGTCAGGGTTTATATTTTTCCTAAATGGAGGAGCTTTTAGCTGGAAAATTTCCAAGAAGGAGATAGTTGCTGATTCTACAACTGAGACCGAGTATATCGTCGTTGCAAATGCGGCGAAGGAGGCTGTATGGATTATGAAACTCATCGGCGAGTTAGATGTAGTTCCTAGCATTGTTGATCCCATAGTTCTCTACTGTGACAATAACGGTGCAATTGCACTTGCTTTGGAACCTAGATCTCGTCAGCGTTCCAAGCACATACTTCGACGGTTCCATCTTATTCGAGAGATTGCCGATCGAGGAGATGTGAACATTTGCAAAGTGTCGACTGAAGAAAATATTACGGATCCACTAATAAAGCGTCTTGCGCAGAGAAAACATGATGGTTATGTTAGATCAATGAGTATTATATACCTGAATGATCAACTCTAGTAGGAGTCTTGTGAGTTGTATGTTTGTCGGTTGTAATAATTCATTTGATGAATAGAGTACTATACATTTCATTTTATATTTATGAGAAGTTCTTTTATTATGTCATTTTATTTCTATGCGATAGATTAATTAACGTAATAAATGTCTTTAGAATGTTTGCTTCCATGGTATTCAAGTTTATGACTTGAATGTGAGAGTCTATGTTCTTAGAAACTTCATTCTTAAATGGTCCTAGTCGGCATATCATTTTAGAAGCTAAGGGCGATGATGGTACATCAAGACTAACATGTGCGTTGACTGATGACCGGGTCTCACAAGTCATGATATTGTGATATCAAGTCATCACGTGGGTACTTGTTAGTGAACAAGTTGTACTCGACAGACCCATCCTGAGAATACTTTGTGAATTGTTATACGAACGTGTCACAAGTAGGTCCCAAGTGGCAATGGTGTTTATGGTTCTTTGACTTGAAGTCACAACATTCATCAAGTGAGGAAGAGCGTGTTTTGATGTCATCCAAAGTCTTCCTTGAGAAAGGTCGATGATAAATGTGGTTATTGGGTACGTTACGAGTCATTTGGGTGTTTGCATATTGACAGAAAATAGATTTGTCCTCATATATGACAAGAGTTACATCCATGAGTTCCTTGATGGAATGAGACTGAGAAATGCATGACCATGCTTGGTTGAGTCAATATATGATATTGGGCTCACCAATTTCTGGAAATCCATTCTAGTTCAAGAAACTTGGGTTGAACAATTATGAGGGTGACACGGTTTATACCTCTAGTTCTATCCGGATGTAAGAGAAAAATGGACATAACAACACCGATTCATTGGTCATAAATGCTTTATAAGTTTAGAACTCTTATTGCTTGTAGAGCAATGATGTATTGCTACATGTCGCTTATTTTTTGTGAAACTTTTGTTTGATAGTTTCAAGATCAAATGGGAGACTGTTAGTGTTACTATTGTGATCTATAAGTAGTTAAACATGTAATATCACTGCCAACGCAATATGAGCCTATGAGATCGCACATAAGAGTATTGGAGAAGTTGGAAAGGTTTGTGCTGGCATTGCTCCTATGTGATATGAGTGAAAGGTCAAGCCTTTGACATTCTGGATTTGGAGGTGGATCAACCCAGTACCTATATTATTAATATAGATGACCCGGTAAATCGTCGAGAAGTGTCATGACGTTTTATGGACTGTTCTGTCAGAATTCGTCGAATGACTCTAATTAGAATTCGTCGAATTGTCTCTTGGTATTTCGAAGAATCCGTCTAAATTCGTCGAGTATACTCTTGTAATTTCGATGAATTTGACTTGGATTCGTTGAGTATACTCTTGACATCTCAAAGAATTGGACTTGGATTCGTCGAGCATACTCTTGACATTTTGACGAATTGGGCTGTCTGCATTCGTCGAATATTCTCGTGTTATCTCGACGAATGGTTCCTTGATTCGTCGTATATACTCATGTAATTTGGACGCTTGCTGTTAACTCGAGTTTGTTTCTTTAAGTCCGGTTCTGGTCTGGTCTCTAGATAACTGCTGTTTTGTTCTTGGAGTATAAATATGCGAGATAAATGTTATCTCCCGGGGCTAGACCTAATTGATACAGTGGCAGTGCAGCGACTTCTTCTTCCCGACGGAACTGTTCTGAAACGTCGAAGTCGCAACCGTTGCTCCTTGCCGCCGATCTGTCTGATCCACTGCCGTCACTGGAAATTGTTTCCTAAGCTTCGTCTTCATTACCGCCGCCTCTCTTTTAACGGATCTAGCAATCCGTGGAGACGTTGAGGACATTATTTCTTCCAACCTAGATCTTGTGTGACAAGAGTCTAAGGGTTCTTCTTGCTCGTGTGAATACCCATAGAGGCGTGGACATACTTTTACGCTCGGAACTCCAACCGCAAGTGTTCGTCAGACTTCCTTGGAGTATCTTGGTTGAGTAGTGACTTAATCCCGCTAAGGTATAATTTTATTCAAGGTTGTTTTTACTTGTTGATTAATGATTATCGCAAGATCCATTTCTCTTTGGGTTTTCTTGTTTTATTCAGATGCGTACATGTGATGTGCATCCCACTTAGAAACACAACACCGGGGGGGGGGGGGGTGGATTCGCTATTTAGGGTTGGATCTGGGCAAAAATGGAAAGTACGAGTGATGAAAATAACGGATTGAGGCTGAAATTCTCAGATCTGAATGGATCTAGAAAATTAAGGTGATTTGGAGGTAGTTCCACGAAGGAGAGGGGATTATGTGGCCGACCGGTGGTTGGGAGGGGGCTGCTGGCTGTTGAGGGGGCGTGGGAGGGAGCCGACTACTGAGGATGGGTCGCCGGATTGGGGGGAAGGAGGCTGGGGGTCGGTGGAGGAGGGGGCATCATGGTGGAGGCCAGTTTGGCCGGCGGCTGCCGCCGTGTTTGGGGGAGGTATAGGGCGGCTGCCGACGGCTGGATGAGGAGTGTGAGTGGTGGAAAATGAGGGCTAGGATTAGGGGTTACCTTGGGGGGAAGAACGAGCACCTAGGAGTCATCACCTAAGGTTCCACTGTGTCGGCACCGAGGGGTAATCGCTGGAATCCGGGAATGAAGTTCTTCAAATTCTGCAATAGCTTCATTTCAGCCCCTACACATCTATTTATAAGAAAAGAACAACTAGGGCGTCCCCATCAACGATTATGATTGGCCGGTAGGGTCGGCCACAAAATACATGAAAATAAAACCAAATAAATGAACAATTATATGTTTTTGACTCGTGATAACGTGGCAGACGCAACCGCGGAGTCGGATCGACGATCCGATCAAGCCTTCCTGTAAGAATAAATGAACGTGGGTCTCGCCTTGTGGCGAACCCCTCCAGGTGCATGATTTGATGGATCCCCATCAACTACCTCCGACTGAAAAGCCTTTATCTCCGATGAATGAAGATGATTGTATGGAGGTCGAAGTTCAGGGGCGAGTCGATCAAGCTCTGCCGGTAATTTCCAAGTATCGCCTGCGTCGGGGTGGCCCTGCCAATGTACCAAGTAGCGGCATCGCGGTCCGTCCGTGGTGGGAACAAATTGATGGGATCTAATCTCTGTGATGCACTCATCTCTACTCATCTCTCAAAAGGTGGATCTCGGTGCGATCGGTGGTGCCGGTGGTGAAACCAGAGAAGACGAGTCCCTAGGTGGCTGGGTGGTAGTACGAGGTGGTCTGTGGTGTCCAGCAGACGAAGGTGGGGTCAGAGAGTGGAAAGGCAATGAAAGCGGCGACAACGGCGGTTGGGCATCTCCACTGCTCGGGTCCACATACTCGTGAGGCTCATAGTACGACGTCAGATCCTCGACATTAAACACCGGGTGAATTTCCATACTAACCAGGATATCGAGCCGGTAGACATTTGTCCCAATACGACTAATAACAGAGTACAGACCCATTCTCCTGACGCTTAACTTTTTTGACAGGCCCCGAGGGGAGCCTCTCTGGGCGGACTCGCACCATTATTTTCTCATCTTCATTAAATGATTGTTCTCGCCTTCGCTTATCCGCATGAGTTTTATAATTTTCATTGCTCATTATTATTTGTCGGCGAACCGACTCATGCAACTCATGCAACTCATGCAAATGCTGTGCAAATGACTCAGCAGACTCACTAGGGCGCGACTCTAAAGGACTCAGGACGAGTTCGATGGGCTTTCTAGGGTCGTATCCTGATACTACATGAAATGGACTCAACCCGGTGGACCTATTGAGTGAGCTATTGTAGGCGAACTCTGCAATCGGAAGATCTAAGTCCCACCTACCCACATGCTCTCCAACTAGACACCGCAAAAGATTTCCTAATCTCATGTTCACTACTTCAGTCTGCCCGTCCGTTTGGGGATGATATGTCGAGGAGAACCTAAGAAGGGTGCCGGTATTATGCCACAGGGTCTTCCAGAAGTAACTCATAAACCTCACATCGCGGTCTGATATGATCGACTTGGGTAGGTCATGCAAATGAAAAACATCCCTCATGAAGATAGATGCAACGTGGGTCGCATTTGCCGTCTTATAACAAGCGATATTTTGTGCCATCTTCGAAAAACGATCGACCACCATGAAGATGGAGTTGTGTTTTCGTAGAGTACGGGGAAGTCCGAGAACAAAATCCATGCTAATGTCCTCCCAAGGGCGGTGGGGAACAAATAAAGGGGTGTATAGACCCATGTTCTTTTTAGTACCCTTCGCCGTTTGGCAGATACGGCAGTGTCGGACAACGCGGGACACATCCTTCTTAAGGCTGGGCCAATAATGACGGTCCTCGGCAATGGCTATGGGCTTATCTCGGCCGAAGTGCCCTGCGGCTCCTCCCGCATGCAATTCCCAAATCAAATAATCACGGTATGATGTTTGGGGAATGCACATGCAAGAGCCCCGGTACAGATATCCCTCAAATATCTGATATCCCTCAACAGAGTCTGGTGGGTCTCGAGACAGGGCAGTATAAATCTCGTGAAAGTCTGGGCATGTCAGATAATCCAGAATCAATCTCTCAAGCCCATCTACGTTAGCGGTCATCGTCTGCAACAGGGAAACGCGGAGACTCAACACATTGGTCGGTTTGTTCTCAACACCAGTTTGGTGTTTGAGAACATAATGGAAGTCCTGCAGATACTCGACCTATTTGGCAAGTCGGTGTCCCAGCTTGCGCTGCGAATCGAGATAACGTAAGGACTGGTGGTCGGAATACAACACAAACTCTCGGGGAAGGAGATAGTATCTCTCGTAGCACAGAGACTGGACAATAATATAAAATTCTCAATCATAGTTCGAGTATTTCTTCTTGGCCTCATTCAACTTCTCAGTAAAGTATGAAACTGGGTGCCCCTCCTGACTCAAAATGCCACCGATACCTACACCAGACGCATCACACGCGACCTCAAAAGCACGGCTAAAGTCCGGCAATCTCAGAACTGACGCCGTCGTCAGTCTCTCCTTAATCTCCTCGAAGGCTCTAGTTGCTGCGGGGGTCCACTGGAATTCTCCCTTCTTGAGACACCTCGTGAAGGGGGCCATGATCGTACTAAAACCCTTGACAAACCTCCTATAGAAGGTGACAAGTCCGTGAAAACTGCGAGCCTTGTGGTTATTCGTCGGAACGGGCCAGTCGCGAATGGATTTGACCTTCTCTGGGTCAACAGATACTCCAGTCGAGGATATAATAAATCCTAGGAAGTGAACAGACTCAGAGAGGAATGAGCATTTTTTCAGATTTACATACAGTTTCTCTTGGCTATAGTGATCGAGGTGGGCCACCCGAGTATGGCTATAAATCAGTATGTCATCGAAATACACGACCAGAATCTTGCCCATGTAGGGCTGCAACAACTATGACATAACTCTCATGAACGTGCTTGGGGCATTAGATTACCTAAATGACATGACTAGCCACTCATAAAGACCGTCTTTGGTTTTGAATGCGGTCTTCCACTCATTGCCCTCACGAACTTGTATCTGATGGTACCCACTATGGAGATCGATCTTGGAGAAGATTTGGGCACCGAACATAGTATCCAGTAAATCGTCGAGTCGTGGGATCGGAAAGCGATACTTGACTGTGATCTTGTTAATGGCGCGGCTGTCAATGCACATACGCTAACTACCGTCCTTCTTAGGGGTCAGAAGGGCGGGAACCGCACATGGACTCATACTCTCACGAACGAACTGCTTTCGAAGAAGCTCGTCGACCTGCCTCTTGAGCTCAGTGTGCTCATCTGGATGCATACGATAATGTTGCAAGTTCGGGAGGGAAGCCCCCGGGACTAAGTCAATAGCATGCTGAATGTCCCGTCGAGGGGGAAGCTCATCGGGGAGCTTGTCCGGCATAGTATCCGCAAACTCATCTAAAAGGGGACGCACCACTAGTGGGTGGTCAACTGGGGTATCCTCAGATGCCTGAGTGGCAGGCACAACGTAGATGATATTCGAATTAGCACTATCTCGCAGAAACTCGCCTCGCCTCAAAATATGCAAGGGCCTCGAGGCACTCGTACTAATAGATGGCTCGACCACACCCTTGGATCTATCTTGGGGATGGGTGGGCGACAATGTGATCTTTCGCCCCTTTTCGTAAAAGACACACGTGTTCGAGCGGCCGAAACACGTGACGTCACGATCAAACAGCCAGGGGCGGCCAAGAAGCACATGTGCGACGTCCATGGGAATGATATCGCACCAGACCTTGTCCTGAAATGAGGCAATGGTGATCAGGGAGAAGCAGCACTGGGTGACCTGAATTGCCTTCTTATCTACCCAGACGACACGATATGGGTGGTGGTGAGGCTCTGCCTTCACCTGCATACAATCAAGCCCCTTCTGGGCCACGATGTTCACTCAACTCTCACTGTCGATAGCCAACTTACAGGGACCACCTGCACTAGGAAAGTATGTGTAAAAGATGGTGGCGCGTCGCGGTGTAGGAGGCGTCTAATCACTCCCACCTCTAAAGATCTCTCGGCGTCACTCTCCCAGCCTTCCTCGATAGTGGCCTTAACTTCTTCCGTACCCTCTTTATCTTCCTCCAAATCTTGCTCCTCACCCTCAACTAGCAGGTTCCGCGTGGTGCACTTCCCCGCCACGTGTCCCCAGCTAGAAAATCGATAACACACAATACCCCCATATCGCGGGCCATCCGTGGCTATGACTTTGCCCTTCGCATCCGCGGGGATACGTGAGGGTGCAGCCGTGGTGGTCTGGGGCGGAGCGGGTTTCCTAAAAACTAAGAACTCAGTCCGCGAAGTGAACTGCCTCGTGCTAGAAGATCGGAGGTACTGCTCATACTCGAGAGCGAGCTGAAATATCTGATCGACCGTCTCTAAACGATGTGGAATTAACTCTCTCCGAATCTTAGAACGATGGCCCGGCTTGAAACAGGAAGCGGTGGCGATAGTCTCCTCCGAGACGTCACTCGTAACGACTAGCTCGTCGAAGCAAACTATATACTCAGCGACAATAAGTGACCTCTTCCGTAAGTTCTGTAACTGCTCAAATAACTGGTCTCGGTATGAAGCGGGGAGGTACTTCTCGCTTAACCTTTGCTTCATCTCATCCCACCTGGTGATGAGGTAATAACCATCTCGCTCCAAGGCTCTCTCTACGCTAATCCATAATACCTTAGCCTGCCTGACCAGCTTCATTTTTCGGAAGCGAACGCAATGCTCGTCACTCATCTCATATCACTCGAAATAGTGGTCCATGTCCAAGAGCCAATCTCTGAAGGCTTTCGTATCTAGGCGACCATCGAACGAAGGGGCATCTAGTCGAATATGACGAGTGATGTCGTGGCGGTGGTCTCCCCTCCGTGGGTTGGTATAATCCTTGGATTACTCGTCACGAGCGTAGTCGTATTGAGCGTAGTCGTATCGAGCGGGTGGGGGACCACACTTTCTCCGACCCGAGGGATAATATTCATCATGGTGATGATCACGGCAACCGTGCTGGTGCATACGATTTCTGGGGTCAGGATGAGGCTGACGTGGCATACAGTACTCATCACGTTAATGGGGAAGCCTATCCTGCGTCGGAGCTTGTCTAGGCTCCATCACAAAGTCAGGATTTCGCCTTACCGGCGGAATTGGGGCTCGATGAGGAATATCACGACGGTGGCGGTCTGTTGGAGGCTAACCATCTCTCGGGCCCTTGTCATGACGTGGAGGAGCATCAGGGTCGTCCTCAAGTGACTCGTCACGCCGTGATGGAGTGTCCCTGACATTCTCTAAGTGGTCTAAACAAAGATTCACCTCAGCAAGATCATGACACATCGTTGAACCGGACAAAACGGTCAAGGATAAGGCGCTGAAACTCAGCAAAAGCGGCCCCCGAATTCGGTCTCGTCGTTCGGTCGTCGGTGACTTGCGGCTCTACCATGCTTCCTCTAAAGATCCTACCACTCCGGAGCATGCAAATGACCTAATCTTGCCTCTGATACCAAAATGATGTAGGGGTAGGCTACGGGTGCACAAAACCTACGACGCTAGGTGGTAGTGCAAGGGTGACACGCTAATCCAAACCTAAATGCAATGTAATCGTTGATAACTCGACAAATAAATTTGAGCAATGAGAATTCTAACTCCACGCAAATATTTGAAATTGAAAACAGTTAATTAATTTTGGTAATTTATAATGGCTTTCCGCTGCTCGGAAGGACAAAGCAAAACGCGCGGCGAATAGCTTCACCTGCAAATTATTAGCGTACCGAAACAATTTTTACGAGCAAGAATCACAGTACATACATTTATTCACCAATGAAAATGTCAAATTAAATAATCCAATACCACAAAATAAACTCACAAAATAGCGGGCTGAACCGAGAAACTGAAGAATTAGGGTCTGGATGTGTCGATCGGCGATCGGAGGTGGAACCAGCGACATGAAAATGAAGGTGGTGGCTGTCCTCGGCGGTAAGTGATGAGATCGGGTGAGAAAGGGGTAGATCCGGCCACGTACGGGTAGATCCGGGTCGGGGAGGTGTGGATCCGCAATTTAGGGTTGGATCCGGGCAAAAATTGAAAGTACGAGTGGTGGAAATAACGGATCGTGGCTGAAATTCTCAGATCTGAATGGATCTAGAGAATTAGGGTGATTTGGAGGTGGTTCCACAAAGGGGAGGGGATTAGGTGGCCGACCGGTGGTAGGGAGGGGGGCTGCCGGCTGTGGAGGGGGCGTGGGAGGGAGGTGGCGGCTGAGGATGGGTCGTCGGGTTGGGGGGAAGGAGGCTGGGGATCGGTAGAGGAGGGGGCAGCAGGGTGGCGGCTGGTTTGTCCGGCGGGTGCATGAAAACCTGCACTGCAGGCCGCTGGGTTTGGGGGAGGAAAAGGCGCGGTTGCCGACGGCTGGATGAGGGGCGTGAGGGGTGGAAAATGAGGGCTAGGGTTAGGGATTACCTTTAGGGGAAGAACGAGCACCGAGGAGTCGTCACCTAGGGTTCCACGGCATCGACACCGAGGGGTGATCGCTGGAATCCAGGATTGAAGTTCTCCAAATTCTGCAATAGCCTCATTTCAGCCCCTACACATCTATTTATAAGAAAAGAACAACTACGGCATCCCCATCAACGGTTATGATTAGCCTTTGGGGTCGGGCACAAAATACATGAAAATAAAACAAAAAAAATTAAACTAATATATGTTTTAGACTCGCGGCGACATGCCGGACGCAACCGTAGAGTCGGATCGGCGATCCGATCAAGCCTTCCTGCACGAATAAATGAACGTGGGTCCCGCCTTGCTGCGAACCCCTCTAGATGCATGATTTGATGAATCCCCATCAAATTTTATTTTAATAACTTTGTGAGAATCATAGGATATTAATGAAAATTTAAAATGCGGCCTAAGATACGACCGCACAGTGTGCACGGAGGACATCTTGCATGATTTCTAGTGTAATATATGTTTGCCAAATGTGTTTGTCTTGAGTTAAAACACTGCGTATATATGATAATATGTCTATTTTTGAATAGTTTTGAACTAATTCTATGTTTGCATTTTTTTTTTATAATTTGATCGTGAAGTACATGAGCAATTAGACAAGCGATGCTCTATGGTTCTGAGTGTTGGGCAGGGAATTGGGTACATGAGCAAAAAATGGGAGTTGTGGAGATGAGAATGCTTAGGAGTGGCACCAATTGCAGAGAAGATGCGAGAAGCTCAACTAAGATGGTTTGGACATGTACAAAAGAGACCATTAGAGGCATTTGTTAGGCGTTGTGAGAGTATTGTCACTAGGCATGTTAAACTTGGGAGCCGTAGACCAATGAAGTCTTGGAATGAAACTATAAAGAATTGCATGATGTACTTAGGCATTATTGAGATTATGACTAAAGATAGGGCACAATGGAGACAAGGGATCCATATAGCTGAGCCCACTATAGTGGGATTAAGGCTTGAGTGTGTTATTTTTTTGATTATAAATTTATGAGACTATTTGCAAATGGAATGGATCAAATATTATGTATGCAATATTTGTTTATCAAGTTATATTTTGAACGATAATATATATGCATTTATCTATTTTTATTCTATTTATGTGTTACGTATTCATGAATTGTATGTTTCTATTTATCTCATGTTAAAACACGCAGTGAAGGAAAGATTCATTTGTTTATAAAGCTTTGTTATGAAATATAATACATTTATATTCTTATGAGAGAAAATGCATGGAGGGCTTTCCGTGTGGTTGCGACAGTACGTGACCATGAGAGTGCCTCAGCACGATGACACTATCTTTACTCGCAGCCTCTCAGATCGCATTAGAAAATCAAGTGACATCTGGAGTATTGCGCTCCGGGGGCTGCGAGTGGCGGGAGTGCTATCGTGTTGGTGCACTGTCATGGCCGAGGTGCCGTCGTTGCCACACGGGGGCCGTCTATCATATATATAATTTGCTCACATTAGATTGGAATACAAATATAGTAAATATGGATTTTTAATTTGAATTTATATTTGAAATAAAGGAGCATTACTCTATTTAAACTTTTTATATTTACTGTAAATTAAATGCATAAACTTGCAACGGGCACCATGAAATTATTTATGCCAGATGGATTCAAATGACGTGAATTGAATGCAAAATTTAGGTATGAAAATAGAATGAAATTATATTCTATGCAGTCCGTCAATGAGAGGGAATGTTCACCAGCTTAAGTTCTTTATTATAATTATATATATATATATATAGATAGATAGATAGATAGATATATGTGTCCCATGTAATCAGAAATCACGAATATATATTCATATATGTGTGCATATTTATGCAATGAGTCGGTTTAATAATTTTGGGTGACCCGAATTCTATTATGTCCAAGGGAGAGTTTCAAGTATCCGACCTAATTATCATCCTTTCAATGAATTTCTTCAGATGGCATGATTTCTGGACTAATAAAATGAAATAATAAATATATGAATCTACAGGTCACAAGTGTCACTTTTGATCTACTCTTACTACTTGTGCTGGGCTCTTATCTTATTCTCCTCTTCTGCTTCCTCGTCATCACCACGCGAGTATGCATTTTTTATTCTTTCTAAATGTTTTATTGTGCTCTATTTAAAGATCTCAAATCAGTAAACCAAGTTTTGGGTTTTTTTCACTTATTCTGGCAGGGTGTGGATGATCTTATCAACATGTTTAGACGACCACCGTCTCGAAAAATCAAAGCAGTGTGATCCTAGTAGCAACTAATTTTGATCTAGTTTACAATTCGATCAACATGAAGATGAGCTGATCAATTTTTGTTTTTTGTTTTTATGCACTCTAGGGCTAGTTGATACATCCTCCATCAAGGGGGTAATAATCTTATTTTATGCAGATTACCCGATTTTTTTAACTCGGGATAGAAATTTTCTTTAAAGTCCTCAAAAATTTTACCAACTCCTGTTGACCAAGCGTGTGATGGTCTACTGATGAGAATCAGGACAGGACGCTTGGTATTTGATTCTTGGTACATAAGCAAATTTCCTTTAATTTTGATTTTGCGGAAACAATGTGTTTCTTTGATGTTTGGTTTTCTTTTTCAGATTTTCAAATGGAGTTACTTTTTTTGGCAAAAGAGCTTTTTATATAATCACCTGCTTCTAGATTCCCTTTTTTCAGATCAATGATTTTGCTACATTATCTACTTTTTCCCGGGCACTAGTTGATCAGGTGTGACATATTGGTGGTTATAGGTCAACCTGGTGGTTATAACTGCTGGTTAATGGTGCTAGCTATATATATTTTGTTGTACAAAAGCTCATTGTAATGGCTCATGATGAAGGCTCATATTTATCTCTCCTTTTCTCTCAATAGTCCCACATTATGGATTATACCTATCTTCCTTCTCCTATTTATACCTCTCTTTGGGATGAATAAAATACAATATTATATTCTTCTCTTTCCAGTATAGTATTAGAGCCAGGTTGCTGAACCTTTTCATATAATTGCTCTGAACCATACGAAAAGTGTCCACTGCACCTACTTGTGTTCTCGCTCACTTTGCCTAATCCTTGTACAAGTTGATGGCGATCGGCGACACGCACGCGTTTATTCCCGCAGGAGGCGGTGATCGATGACCCGGGCGGACAATCCGAGTCCGCGGATGCGCCCGGAGGGTCGTCGCGAATAAATTTGATGTATTAGTTTTTAAGTTTTGGGTTGTATTTTGCCCCCGATCGGGTAGTGCAATTTCTGCCGTCCGATCGGGCGCCCTAGTTATTTTATGCCCTGCTTTTCTTATATATAGACATGCTTAGGGCTGATTGAGGGATTGGAGATTGCTGAGCGGCAGTCTTTCCGATCGCAGGAACTGGAGCGGTTCTTCGGGAAATAAATGGCGACGACGGCGATCCTTCTCCGGTAAACTCCTTCCCTGCAACTTCCTCCTCCGCCTCCATCCAGCCTGACAGCCCCCGCAACTTCCTCCTCCAGGTCCGCACAGTCCGATAGCTCCCCGGTAGCCTTCCTGCAGCCACTCCCCTCCTCCATCCAGCCCCATCGGCCACTCCCCTGCAGCCCCCTCCTCCATTTAACCCCGACAACCACCTCCCTGCACTTCCTCCCCCATCCAGCCCGACATCCAGCCCCGACAACCAACATGCAACCCTCTTCCTCCCCCGTCCAACCCTGAACATACCCAGCCCCCTACCTTTGCAGCCCAGCCCCTCCTCCCTCCAGATCCAGTCTCGAAGCTCCACCGCTTTCTCGGATCGGCCTTCAGCCCCTTCATCCCTAAATCGGCCCGCCGCATGTACGAACTAAGCATGGTATGAGATGGCTATTTTCTTGGTATTGATATTCAGTGTTGAACTTTCGTTATGCTTTGTTATTTCATATGTTGACGTATTATAAGTCATTTGACTTGTTAGGCCTTGCTGACGCATTTAACTGAATCGCTCCTTGCTTGTTTGCAAATCATATTTGTCTCTCTTGATTAGATTATTTGCTCCTAAATTGTGAGATCGTGTTTGTAGCCTTGTGGTGTTGTTGAATTAAATGCTAGCTAGTTTGCTTTCGGATTGTTCTCATGCTCACACGCGCACAATACATTTGGTCCATAATAGCTAGCTTGCATATTAGAGGTATTTCAGTTTAGTCGGTACCCCACTGCATCATTTGGTATCAGAGGCAGGTTTCACACCTGCATGCTCCGTAGTGGTAGGTTGTTTAGGACCCCTATGGCGGATCGAAATCTCACGGACGATCGAGCCACTAGCTCGAATCCGGATATGACGACTGCCGAGTTTCAACGCTTAATGCTTGAGCAAGTCACCACCCTTAGGAACGATTTGGCTAGAGCCCACGCTAGGGTCGATCAAATGGAAACTAATAGAGGCCCAGCCTTAGCACCCCCTTATGAGGAGCCGTTGGAGGGGAGGGAACCACTACGTCCGGATCTCGCTCCACAGAGGCGGATCCCTGACCCCCCTCAGGATTTTCGTCGTGACCCTGCTCCTAGGGATCACCGGCGGCCACCCTACGAGCCGCGCTTTCCACCGGCTCGACAAAGGCGTGGCCCACTTGCACGACACGATTACGATTCTGACGAGCCGTATGAGGATTATGTGGCACCTCGCCGTGAGCGTACTCCGGTAGAGGATGACCTTATCCGGCGCCTGCGAATTGATGCGCCATCCTTCGACGGCCACCTTGATCCGAAAGCTTTTAGCGATTGGATTTTGGATATGGACCATTTCTTTGACTGGTACGAGATGACGGACGAACGCCGAGTTCGTTTCGCCAGGATGAAACTAGTAGGCCAAGCGAAAATGTTTTGGATTAGCGTGGAGAGATCACTCGAGAGAGAGGGATATTATCCCATCACCCGATGGAATGAGATGAAGCAGCGGCTGAGGGACAAGTACCTCCCCGCCTCATATCGCGATCAACTCCTCGACCAACTCTATGCATTACGGCAGGGATCACTTTCCGTCGCCGACTACATGACCCGATTCGATGAGTTGGTAGTGAGGAGTGATATCCTTGAGGAGCCCATTGCGACTGCGTCCCGATTTAGAGCGGGTCTTCGAGCCGAGATTCGAAGAGAACTGATACCCCACCGGTTAGAGACGATCGAGCAGGTGTTCCAACTCGCACTCGAGTTTGAGAGCTACCTGCGTCTCGCCGGATCGAGACCGACGCCACACCGTTCTGACACCTCCACCCGCACCCCCTCTGATGCGAAGGGCAAGGCCATTGTGCCGGCCGGCCCTAGACCCGGCCCCGGACAGTGTTTCCGTTGTTCGGGCAGGGGACATATTGCTGCTCAATGTCCCACGAGGAATTTATTATTGGAGGACGGTGATTAGACAGGCGTTAAGGATGACGAGGCGGTAGTGGAAGAGATTACCGCAGGGGTCGAGGATGGTTGGGAGAGCGACACGGAGAGAGCGTTAGAGTTAGGAGTCATCCGTCGCCTCCTCCACACCCCTCGAGCTGAGGAAGATTGGCGACGCACCTCGATATTTTATACATACTTTCAGAGTGCAGGCGGTCCCTGCAAGCTCGCCATAGATAGCGGTAGTTGCGTGAACATTGTGGCAAAGAAGGGTTTGGATAGGATGCAGCTTACCGCCGAGCCCCACCCACATCCCTATCGTGTCCATTAGGTGGACAAATCGGCCATTCAGGTCACACAGAGATGTCTTGTTCCGGTCCGGCTAGCGTCCGTAGAGGACAAGGTGTGGTGTGACGTTATCCCGATGGACGTCGCACATGTTCTCCTAGGCCGCCCTTGGCTCTACGATCGTGACGCCACTTGTTATGGGCGCTCCAACACGTGCGTCTTCTTTGACAAGGGACGGAAGATCACCCTTACTCCGACCCAGCCCAGGGAGCCCCCCAAGGGCCAAGTCGAGTCATCTATTAGTGCAGGGTCGACGAGACCGGTGCACATCGTGAGAAGAGGTGTTTTTATTCGTGAGAGTTTAGATTCGGGAGTCATGTTTGTGGTGGCCGCCGCCTTGGCTTCCGGCAGCCCCACGACTGTGGAGAGTGTGGACCCAGATATTCGGCGCCTACTAGCCGAATATATTGATATTCTGCCTGAGGAACTCCCCGATGAGCTTCCCCCTATGAGGGACATCCAGCATGCGATCGATTTAGTCCCAGGGGCATCTTTGCCCAACATGCCCCATTATCGCTTAAATCCCACAGAGCATGCTGAATTAAAACGACAGATTGACGATCTTCTTAGGAAGAATTTTATTCGGGAGAGTCTAAGCCCATGTGCCGTTCCGGCCCTTCTTACCCCGAAGAAGGACGGGAGTTGGCGCATGTGCATCGACAGTAGGGCCATCAATAAGATCACGGTGAAATATCGCTTTCCGATCCCTCGCCTCGACGATCTCCTTGATGCGATGGCGGGTGCCCAGCTATTCTCAAAGATTGATCTACGAAGTGGGTATCATCAGATCAGGGTGAGGGAAGGCGACGAGTGGAAGACAACCTTCAAGACGAAGGATGGTCTATTTGAGTGGTTAGTTATGCCGTTCGGATTGTCGAACGCACCGAGTACTTTCATGAGAGTGATGACGCAGATCTTGCGGCCCTATATGGGCAAGTTTCTGGTAGTTTACTTTGACGATATACTGATTTATAGCCAGGACCGCATGGAGCACCTGAGCCACATTCGTCTAGTATTTGACCTCCTACGAAAAGAGCATCTGTATGTCAACTTGAAAAAGTGCTCGTTCTTGACATCTTCGGTACAGTTTCTGGGTTACATTGTCTCACAGTCGGGCATATCTGTTGACCCCGAAAAGGTCAAGTCCATTCGCGAGTGGCCTGTTCCGGCCAATATCCACGAGGCCCGGAGCTTCCACGGACTTGCTACCTTCTATCGGAGGTTTGTCCGGGGATTTAGTTCGATCATGGCCCCGATTACGAGCTGCCTCCGCAAGGGAGATTTCACCTGGACTGCAGCGGCCACCAGAGCATTTGAGTGCATCAAGGAAAGGCTAGCGACCGCCCCCGTGCTATGCCTTCCGGATTTCTCCAAGGCCTTTGAGGTGGCCTGTGACGCGTCTGGGGTAGGCATTGGTGGAGTACTGAGTCAGGAGGGTCATCCAGTTGCTTACTTTAGTGAGAAACTGAATGACGCCCGACAAAAGTATTCCAACTATGATCGGGAATTTTACGCGGTCGTACAAGCGCTCCGATATTGGCGCCATTATCTCCTACACAAGGAGTTTGTCTTGTACTCTGACCATCAGGCCCTACGATATTTAGATTCGCAAAAGAAGTTAGGACACCGGCACGCCAAATGGGTGGAGTTTATGCAGGAGTACCATTATGTCCTCAAACACCGCGCGGGTGTTGAGAACAAACCGGCTGACGCGTTGAGTCGCCGAGTTACTATTCTCCATACCATGGACGCGCGAGTTGAAGGATTTGAGCGCATTTGCCAGGACTACCCTGAGTGCCCCGATTTTAGTCATATCCATTCCGCCTTATCTAAGGACCCACCTGAGCCCCGCGAGGGTTTTATGTTTTCTGAGGGTTACTTGTTCTTTGGGACCCGCCTGTGCGTTCCCCAGACCTCCCTTCGGGATTACCTCATCTGGGAGCTGCACGCGGGCGGGGCCGCGGGACACTTTGGGCGTGACAAGACGATCGCGTTAGTTGAGGATCGCTTCTTCTGGCCGGGTCTGAAGAAGGATGTCACACGGGTCGTCCGACATTGCCGAGTCTGTCAGACGGCGAAGGGGATTCGTCAGCCCACAGGTCTATACCCCCCTTTGCCTATTCCTCACCGGCCATGGGCAGACATCAGTCTAGACTTCGTATTGGGACTTCCCCGCACGCCGCGGAAGTTCGACTCGATCTTCGTCGTCGTGGACCGTTTCTCGAAGATGGCCCACTTCATTCCTTGTCATAGGACGTACGACGCCCCCCACGTGGCAGCCCTGTTTTTCAGGGAAGTATTCAAGTATCATGGACTGCCCACCTCCATAGTCTCCGACCGGGACGTTCGATTCACGAGCTACTTTTGGAAAACGTTGTGGAAGAAGACGGGCACGACACTGAAGTTTTCCACCGCCTACCACCCACAGACGGATGGACAAACTGAAGTTGTCAACCGCAGTCTTGCGACCCTTTTGCGTTGCCTTGTGAGGGATAGCCCGGCGACCTGGGATTCGGCTCTACCGATTGCGGAGTTTGCATTCAATAGCTCGGTCAATAGGACCACGGGTTTGAGTCCATTTCATATCATATTAGGTTATGAGCCTAAGAAACCCATTAACTTAGTAGATGTCCCATTAGGAGCCCGACCGAGTGAGTCCGCCGAGTCGTTCATTCAGCATATACACACACTACATGAGACAGTCCGAAGGAAGATTGCGGCCAGTAATGAATACTACAAGGCCCAAGCCGATCGACACCGGAGGGAGCAGACATTTGAAGTTGGAGAGCAAGTTATGATTCGCCTTCGTCCCGAGAGGCCCCCCCTGGGGGCTGCGAAAAAGTTAAGTGCTCGTCGGATGGGCCCTTACATTGTCACGCGACGGATTAATGCGAATGCATATGAGGTTGACATACCGCCAGCGATGGGGATACACCGGGTATTCAATATAGAGGACTTAACCCCGTACTATGAGGAGCGAGTATATACGGACCCGTTTTCCCCACCTCCCTTTGTGCCTCAGCCTGATCCTCATCCTCCCTTTGAGTCCCCGCCTGATCCCCACCCTTCCAGTGCACATGTGCCCATTTCACCCAGGCAGCCGCAGGCGTTGGAGCACCGGTTGGGGGATCCCCCGTTTCCGCCGACAGTTCCAGTGGTACCTCATGCTGACGGAGACACTTTGCGACGACAGTCGCCCACCAGAGATACGCTACAGATCATTGGACATGACTTTACGACGATGGGCGGACTGACGGTTCTACGGTACTTGGTTCATTGGTCGGCCCGCCCGACTTCTGACGATTCTTGGATTGCTGCTGAGGAGCTCGAGAGACTCGCCCCCGACTTGCGCCAGGAGTATGATCGTCTTCACTCACCGGAGATGAGTGCTTTCAAGTCTGGGGGAGTTGATGGCGATCGGCGACACGCACACGTTTATTCCCGCAGGAGGCGGTGATCGATGACCCGGGCGGACAATCCGAGTCCGCGGATGCGCCCGGAGGGTCGTCGCGAATAAATTTGATATATTAGTTTTTAAGTTTTGGGTTGTATTTTGCCCCCGATCGGGTCGTGCAATTTCTGCCGTCCGATCGGGCGCCCTAGTTATTTTATGCCCTGCTTTTCTTATATATAGACATGCTTAGGGCTGATTGAGGGATTGGAGATTGCTGAGCGGCAGTCTTTCCGATCGCAGGAACTGGAGCGGTTCTTCGGGAAATAAATGGCGACGACGGCGATCCTTCTCCGGTAAACTCCTTCCCTGCAACTTCCTCCTCCGCCTCCATCCAGCCTGACAGCCCCCGCAACTTCCTCCTCCAGGTCCGCACAGTCCGATAGCTCCCCGGTAGCCTTCCTGCAGCCACTCCCCTCCTCCATCCAGCCCCATCGGCCACTCCCCTGCAGCCCCCTCCTCCATTTAACCCCGACAACCACCTCCCTGCACTTCCTCCCCCATCCAGCCCGACATCCAGCCCCGACAACCAACATGCAACCCTCTTCCTCCCCCGTCCAACCCTGAACATACCCAGCCCCCTACCTTTGCAGCCCAGCCCCTCCTCCCTCCAGATCCAGTCTCGAAGCTCCACCGCTTTCTCGGATCGGCCTTCAGCCCCTTCATCCCTAAATCGGCCCGCCGCATGTACGAACTAAGCATGGTATGAGATGGCTATTTTCTTGGTATTGATATTCAGTGTTGAACTTTCGTTATGCTTTGTTATTTCATATGTTGACGTATTATAAGTCATTTGACTTGTTAGGCCTTGCTGACGCATTTAACTGAATCGCTCCTTGCTTGTTTGCAAATCATATTTGTCTCTCTTGATTAGATTATTTGCTCCTAAATTGTGAGATCGTGTTTGTAGCCTTGTGGTGTTGTTGAATTAAATGCTAGCTAGTTTGCTTTCGGATTGTTCTCATGCTCACACGCGCACAATACATTTGGTCCATAATAGCTAGCTTGCATATTAGAGGTATTTCAGTTTAGTCGGTACCCCACTGCATCACAAGTCCAATTTTTGCTGTTATCCAAACATTCTCACATAACTCTCTTGGTTCTCGTTGAATAGGCAAACCTCCCTGAGCTGTTGAACTCACCAAACTCTCCATGTTCTTGCTGCTCTTTGAGTATTCTCGAAAAACTCTTTTGAGTTCCTACTAAACACAAAACTCTGTGTTCTCTCCAAATTCACTGAACTCTCCAAGTTCTCCTTGCTCTATCAAGCTCCTGCAGGTCTCTCTGAGTTCTTATTGAACACATGCATAACTCACTGAGTTCTCAATGCCCCAGCATCCAATTCCAAGTACTTGGAAGCCATGTTTGTCTCCCCAGGTTCTCACCAAAACCCTATAGATTTGAAACTTCAGCTATGTTGGGGGTCACTAAAAATGAATCTTACCTTCACTTCGTCCGAAGGACCAAACTATCAAATCTAGTATCTTGCGATAAAAAGTCATTCAAGTCATCACCTATGGTGGCACATTGATGGGACAACTCGGAGACATAACCCCTACAATAGAGAAAACCATGTCCTTTTATATTTAAAACTCAACAATTGAATCTATGTTATACATTGTACGATTGACATCATTCTTCAGTCAATCTCTTTGACTGTCATGCTCCAGTTGAAACCATACGACACCATGATGTTATGGGGAATCATCTCCGCCAGTACTTCACTTAGATGGATGTCTCCTATGTGTTTCATCTCTTACAAACTGTTTAGGCTGCTCGATCAGAAAAGTGTTATTCACCAATTTCATGCATATATGAAGGACCTATGAAGTCAACTTTCAATCATGGAAGCCCCTCCTAAGATCTGTGCCATGGCTGCTTTACTTCCAGTATTTAGCCTTCCGCTACCATTCACATCTGGTTCAATATCTGATGCACTTGCGACGTGAGTATTAGACTTTTGCTATAATTCTCTTACAACGCTCATCTGTTTCATCATAAAATATAGTTGTTAATGAACAAACTGCTGGGAAAAAATTTCAGCTTGCTCTTGAAGCACAATTCTCTGCCATTTCTGAGTGCCCTGCCCTTGTTCATCTTGCTTCTTCCAGGGCTTAACACCGGTCGACTTATACAGGATCTTGCTAGGCTTGGTTAAATCAAAAGTTTCTTTCATGGCACAAGCATCATGACACTCACAATTCTCAGGAATGCTAAGCCTTTATTCAATACAATGCTCAAGAGATCAAGTCAAGCAACACATGTCCGTCCCTCCCTTATTTGGCAAATAGTTTGTGATTGATGCGGAAGATACTTTTTTGGAACCAATGTAACAATGTGTTCATGTCTGATCAAATTCAAATGTTTACGTGCATGATTCAACTGACACTGTAGTTGCCTCACTCTCAATTCATCTTTTATTGGCATCATTGGTTTACTTTCTACAACTAGATTGTGAACTACGGTGTCTATTATCATATTACTAATGTGATACTTCCACTCTCAATTCATCTTTTATTGGCATCATTGGTTTACTTTCTACAACTAGATTGTGAACTACGGTGTCTATTATCATATTACTAATGTGATACTTCTATCTTTTCTAGATTTGTCCCTCTTGGATCTTCAACTTCCATTTGAAATGCTTATGGAACCCCCTTTGCCATTATCTAGAAAGGGCATCTTGCCATTACTCCTTGTTTCATGATCTCCAATGTGTATTATGTTTCTTGCCTTGTTAGTTTGTCAACGAAAATGTGTTATACTATCTCTTTCACAAGAAGGAAGGATTGTTCTGACTTGTTGACATGGACTATACTGCATGGACTCACTCTCATGCTATTCCTCCTACTTACTAAGGCTCCGTTTGGGAGGGCTTATTTTCATCGGTCAAGCGGTCATGACCGCATGAATCGGGACTTATTTTAAGTCCTGATTCATGCGGTCAGATCGCTTGACCGGTAAAAATAAGCCCTCCCAAACAGAGCCTAAATATGGCACCGAGGATTAGCACATATATCTCTTCCTTGATTGCTATCTTTGTCCCATGTGCTTGGAAAATTTGCTATCAAAACACTTTTCCCATGTACTTGTATTCAAGGATGTCATGTTTGTTGGAGCCAGCAACTTGATTTATAAAGTTTGAACCAAAAGATGGCTAAAAGTTTCGAGCTTCTAAATTAGTATGCACATTCATAAAATAAACATGAGAGAGTGAGTGAGAGAGAGAGAGTCTGGATTGCTTATGAACTGCAATATTGATGTCTAATCGCACACCGAGGATTGTATAGACACTCCCCACTCAAATCAGAAGCAAACCCGATTGCTGTGGAAGAAACATGTGAGTATACTTGTGGGCTATTAACACTAGATCTTCTCCTTTACACTGGATTGTATTTTTAGACTACTATTGTAAGACTCCATTTTTTTTCTTGTTAAACACCGGGGTCTTAGGCCCAGAATCGCCACTTTGCGGTGACACTTTCACGCCCGCATCACCACAAAGCGCCGATCCTGTCAGCCAATTCGATCACAAAAAAGTAGCAAAGTAGAGTAAACACAAGTCCACAGAAAATCATATATATAGAAATAAAAGTCGCCGCGAAGGGAGTGTCCACAGTTTAATCACATCAGAGTACTAAAATACGGGCTTATGCCCGGTACATCATGTCCTCACTACAGAGCACTCATGCAGAAGAAAAAACAGAACATCTACTCAAGGTCGAGACTCACGGTCCTGGCTGTATGAACTCCAGAGCTAGACTGCCCCATCTCCAAGCGCACCGGTCTCTGGGGCTGCTCCTCCATGCTGGGCTCCACGATTCCCTAAAATGATGCGGTTCGAAAATCGTTAGTCATAAAGACTAAGCCATATCATCCCCTACCCCTTCTCCCATTGCTCCTAGGTACCGAGCGGAGAGGAAGAAAGAGAAGGACATGAAGGTGGAGATTAAATCAAAGAAACAGGTAGCAGCGGAACTAATCTAACAATTCTATAATAAATAATGGCAATAAGACGAAATATGAAAAGTAATTTTAACTTATGTGCCGAAACACATAAGTTAAGGGATCTTCTACACATAAGTCAAGGGATCTTCTACAGGGCTCCCATCGTATAAAAAGCCGCATACTAATTTATACGTTGGGGTGTCGGTTATCAAACAACAGTACATATATATCAAAATTGATCTTAATTTATAAACTTGCCCACACAAGCTTATAGACCAAGGGGTCGTTTTGCAAGTCCTAATGTATAAGCGTCCCATTCAACTTATACCTTAGGTGTCAGGGGTTAAATGCAATGATGATATTATGGACCTGCAAGTGGGTATGAAGTGATCATGCAAGTGCAACTCATCCACCCGACTCTGTGTACACAGACCTTTAGTTCCCTCTTTCTGGAGCCGTAACCTCCCAGGATACCTCCGTAGTGGCAGACGGAAGCGGTGGGTTGGGCCTTGCCCACCTTTAAACCAGTAAAGCACTACCGGTCAGACCTATCGTACGCCTCAACGCTTGGTGCACGAAGCGGACTCCTGCGGCTGGCGCACCGGACTTCTGTTGGCGTATTGCTAACCACACTTGCCGAGTCAGTGTATTGGCGTCGGTGCATCCACCCTCCAATACCGAAGACCCACCACCTTAATTTTCCTTCCTTTTATGCACATGCAAATTTAACGTATTCAAAAAAAACCGAGCTGAAGTTCCCCGGACTAAAACGTCCGTCTCAAACAATCGAGCCGAAACTCCCCGGACCAAAACGTCCGTCTCTTAACTATCCAAGCCGAAGCTCCCAACTATCTTCTCGTGCTATCTGTGTTTGTGAAATGTGCAACTCTAATTACTAAGTTACTCTTTTCAGCTTGTTAATACAGTTTACGTTAACCCAGGACTGCCCCCGGTATACCCTATGAAGGGCTCTCAAAGGGCACTAGGAACTATGATGGTAGCTGAAGCCCTTCGTTCCCTTTCGCAAGTCACTTATTATTATTGGTTGATTCCCTTTACCCATTCCCTTCTCATATTACGATAGACTAACCTAGTGTGATTTTTAACCTTCCTCTCTTCGGGAAAGACGATCTTTTGTCGAAGCTGAGCATCTCTTAACTCTAGCCAACACCACTTCTTACTAACCTTCCCATCCTTATATGGTGAACAATTTTACATCCATCCAATTCAGCAGATTAACTAACTCCAACGTTGTGCCCCATCATATCATATGACTGTTAACACAAATTGCTAATTGCAGACTATCCTATGCTATAAGTCGAACCGGATAGGAAATGATCCAATACTCATTCAAATGCCCTAACTTATTTACTGGAAGTGTATCATGATATAATTAGCCTATAATCAAAAAATTATAATTTTTCCTAATTATCTGGCATTTAATTAATTTCCTCAAAAATTTCAAGGGCTACTGGTTTGAACATGAACTACCCTAAGTACTCATGCAAGATGTCCAACAAAATTATTATAAATATTATGTTATCTCAATATGGTAAATCCAAAGTATCACAATTTTTCTATCATCCAAAGGGTACTAAAACTATTTCAGCGATATTTTCTATCTTTCGTTATTTATGAATCAAGTACAGAGAATATCCATCCAAAAATTGTAAATTAATTATACTATGCAGATACAACCTTAAAAATAGCATTGGCCAAGTTTCATAATTTTTTAGAAAGTATTAATTTCTGAATAAATTAATTATCAAAATCTCCATAAGGTGGACTTGTAAAAAAGTGTCGTAACTAAGATTCTAAAAATCATGAATAAATGTCTACAAGCATATAATGACCTAAAAGTCTCAATTTCTAAGTCTCATAATTTTTCAACAACAATATCATCCATAATTAATTTTTAAATCATAAAATCTCTTTTTAAAATTTGTGAATGAAGTACTTGATTTACTAAACTTAAAATTATACAAAAATTCAAGATCAACCATTCTGACCTAAAACATTTATTTTCAAGATTTCATGGGGTTTCAATAAACAGAAAGATCTAAATAATTAAAATGTCAATTAGGGCTATAGCAAACTTTACAAATGAAGTGTTAGAGATAAACATCATAAAATTCCAGTAAAATTTCTATAGGTTTTACCAATTCCAAAACTCACTCTACCCGAGTTTCACAGCTTTTAGATAATGTTTAGTGACTGGATTTACTTATTTGAGATTTTATCCCTAAACTAAGGTTAGAGTTTTGAGGTATCTATCTATCTCCAAATCCTCCGAGATTCCATCCAGATGATTTATATTATGCTAATGTCGACTCTACTGAATTTCAAGGCAATACGAGGGCATTTGCCCTCATGTCCTTTACAACCCTCGAAACCCTCACTTTAGGGTTTGAGTTTGGATCTTAGGGTAAATCAACCCTAAATCACACCATTTTTCTCCAAGTGGGTTATAATAACCCTTCTAAGTCAGTGGTAAAAATATCAGCCTTTGTTGAGGTGATTTAACCGTTTCAACATCTTAGTGCACTTTTTACTCAAAAATGCCTCATTAATGCCTAGTTAAGGATAGGTGATTTCCTACCCAAAACTCATCCAAATGAGTTGGAATTTTGTACAGAGTTAGGTTTTATAGCCAGGGACCATTCTCCAAAATTTGGGAGGGTTTGGAGGTCATTTGACCACTTAAATAAATTACTCTAATTTTATTAAATTGAAAACAAAAACCTTTGACAAAGCATCTCCAAAAATTCCCAATTTTGGAGATCCTCTAGGTATTGCTAAGGGTAACCCCCTGCTCAAATTTCAGGTCGTTTGGACAAGGGACGAAGAGTGGACATTCATTTTAGTTTCTGCCCAACTCTAGGTACAACCCCCACTAAAACTGGTGCTGCGGTCAAACCACTTACCAAAACGAGTTGAAATTAATTTTAAATTAATCTAGACTCGAAGTGCTACAACCTTCGTGACTGACCATTTTTCCTAAATCGGTCTCTAAGTACCTCTTTTTGCCGCATCAAAATGCGTCCATTTAATGTATCTTTTCCTTATATACTATATACATAATTTTTATATTATAAAAATATTCTTACGATGGCTTTCGGTCGGCGGTGGTTTGGCCGCCGGAGGTGGCGGTTTCCGGCGGACCCGAAAATATATTTTTCATGGTTTTTCCATGAAAACGCGAGATTGGTCCGACTCCGTTGAGCACAAACTTCTTTTCTAAGACTCTAAGATCTACCCATAAAAGAAGAAGTAGAGGAGGACCTTATTCGCGGTTTGGAGGCGAGCTGAACGTCAGGTTGCCATGGTGCGGTGGTGGCGTTGCCGAACTTCTCCTACAGAAAGAACAACAACCCTAATCCGTTTGGTCAAGAGTGTAAACTTATCATCTTGCTCTAAGGGGGCTTTTATAGATCACCAAGTGGGGAGGGAAAATGGTAAAGCATTTAAGGCCATGAAGGTGAAATTCGGCCATGGCATATCCCTTGTATTCAACCACCTAGAGGCTGATGAAAACCCTTGGTCTCCTCTAAATAATGAGGGAAAGATGAATCAAGGCTTTGGAATCAATTGGAGAGGAATTCTTGCTCTCCCATGGCCATTAATGGCTCTCTGCCCTCTTTCTGTCTCTTCTTTATGGGAGAAATTAAATTCAGCCGCTTTTATGGCTGGTTATGGTTATTAAACTCCGCAAAACTGATGACGGAGAATATATTCAGCCCTTGGAATCAAATGGAGGGGCCCTTGGTCTCCCTTGGCCATGAATGACCCCTTTAAATCACTTTCTCTCTCCTCCATTAAAGGGTAAAATGGAGTTTTCTCTCTCCTAGTCATCAAGGCCGAATTTGTTCATATCCATAGCCTATTGGCATCCCACTAATATATACTATTAATTAATTAGGAGGTTGTTAGCTCAAATGGAAAAGGGCTTGAGCTTGGGTTAGCCCATTTAGGCTAATTTGACCTATTTCAAGGATTGAGTTGACCTTGGTCAAATTGACCATTTGGGTTGACCCCAATGGGTCCTTGGTGACCCATTTGCTTCCCCTAAGGTCTAGGTAGAGTTGGGTATGGTTGACTTGGCACCTTGGAGGTCACTTGACTCTTAGTAAGGGCACTTTGACCACTTTGGGGCTAGAGTTGACTTGGGTCAACTTAGCCTCTTGGGTTGTCCCCAATGGGTCCTTGGTGACCCATTGACCTCACTTAAGGTCTAGGAAGACTTAGGTAGGGTTGGTTGGGCATATTAGGGGCACATTTCCCTTAGTTAGGGCACCTTGCCCAATTTAGGCCTATGGTGGTCTTAGGTCAATTTGACCACTTCGGGTTGATTTCAATGGACCCTTAGGGCTCTAATGGACCTTCCAATAGTTTAAGGATATTATGATGGGGTCATGGAGTCATGGTGAAGCCCTATGAGCATCCTAAACTAGTGTATAGAATTCTACTATTTGCAGACCATGGTGATCTCCACCTTCATGCCTAAGCTCACTTGGCCTTCTTGGGATTCTTAGGGGTTTGTCGTGACCTAGTCATGACAAAACCACTCCTAGGAGTCTAGCTGGAAATGGGATGTTACAAATCCCAATAAACAAAAACAAAAATTTCGTCCTCGAAATTCAAGTTAGGCCTGCGAGGTTTCTACTGAGGGTAATTGTTTGTAACATCCCATAGGAAGTTGAATGTATACTTTACCCGGAGAGATCCGGGTACCTCCGCTGCATTAGATTCAGTGGCTCTCAGGTATGCTCCTCTTGCCCATGGTTCGTCTACAAGACCTTGACCAGTGGGACCTTCTTGTGCCGCAAGACCCGCACCGCTGTGTCATCTATCCTGACCGGCTCATCTTGTTACCGATTGATCAAAATCTGTCGAGCCATCTATGCCAAGAACCTGCTGTTCCGGCTGTAGTAGAGCCATCCTGAGAAAGGAGACGTGGAATACATCGTGCAAACCCACTAACTCCGGCGGTAGCTCCAGCCTGTAAGCCAATGGGCCGATCTGCTCCCGAATCCGGTAACACCCCATATTCCATGGACTGAGCTTCTTCTGCCCACGTACCCGCGAGACTCCTAGCACCAGACGTATATTAAGGAATCATGGTCTCCATTTTAAAACTCTACTTGGAAATATCGCGCATCATAATATTTGGCTAGTTTGCTCTAGGCCTCCAGCATCCTATCGTGAATTAGTCACACCCAGGTGTCTGGGTTCTTCATAAATTCCGAGTCGAGTGCCTTTGGATCCTCATCCTAGATCCATGACAGTGGAATCCTGTACCTCCGTACGAGGGTGGAGAGCTGTGTTAAATGTCGGTCGAGAGTCCAGATAAGCCTGGACTGATATTTTCTCCTTGGACGTACACTATCCATCTTGATTTGACATGATCACCTTAAGCATACCATGATAACGGACTTCTACTCCCAAACTTCAAGAAATAACCATGGGAGTTTTCTTCCGGGTCGGGGTGACCCTAGCTTCCTCGGCCAGTCTATCCTCGATGTTCCCTTTATAATTATGCCCGGAGTGAGGATGAGGAATCCTGTGTATGAAAATCCCTAATTATACCCTCAAACATCTACTCAAACTTGGGCAGTGGCTGTAATAGTTCCCCAAAAACTCTTTCACATAGCCTACATCAACTAACAGACTTTACCGTGCATCACCAAACCAATGACACCTTTCTTCACTCCGGGGATACATGTTCGGAGATACACCATACTTCCAATGATACAACATAGGGATTAAATTTTTACCTTCTCAGATATCCTGAATCTTGTTATCCGTCATCTAATTTTACGTGATAATAGTTAATCCTCGAAATTATTGCGTCTTATTACCATGTCATTGTCTTGGTAATGCTACAGATCAATATTTCAAACATGTTTTTACAAAATCTTATCTTCGCCCGAATAACGTCAAATTATATCGACTTCAACTTCACTATGTTTGTTACGGCGCATTCTCTAAATTAGGTCTAAGGAAACCCAAGTCAATACTAATTTGCCCAATAAACAAAGGACAAGTCCCTAATAAACAAAAAATAAGCCTCCAATAAACAAAAGATAAGCCCCTACCTACCTTGGGCTAAGTATCTTTGATATTACCATGCAATATCAGTCCTAGCTGGGTGCACATTTACGACGACCCTATCGGGGTCAAAATGTTCCCAATCCCAAATGGGTTTCTTCTGAACTTGAATTCCTATCCGACCCTCAGTGTTTGTCTCAGTGGTTGCCTCCATGTAATTTTGTTACTAGTACGATGGTCGAGATAAAATGACTTCTGCCATTCTGCTAATAAATCGTTGGCCTCAATTCTCCTTAAGGTCGTCCTACCAGTTTGAGTAATCCTTGATTGGGATAGTAAGGACACCTGTGTTTACGTCTTAGGTAGTCATTCTCGTGCTAAACTCCTCCTTTATTCTCTTTGGGTATCTCCTTACCTTAACCAAGTTCATACCTAAGGTCTATTTTGAACTAGGGTATACTATAAGTCGTCATGATTAGTCATAAGTCCTAGTGGGTTGAGTCTAACTCGTTTGTTATAGAATTATAAGATGAGATCTTCGCAGTCGGAGGGGCTTCCTTCTGGGGGCAGGGTTTGCCGCATGCTACAAAGAAGAATTCCAATTAATGATGAAGTAGACTTTTACATGTGATTTCCCTTATGGGCACACCACTGCTTCCGTTGCTAGTTTGTCCTCAAACTAAGCTCGCGCGTGAGTGACCCAGGATTAGTGGACTTCAACTTTGCCGATCGAGGTTTCCTCTGATACCACTTGTAAGACCCCATTTTTTTTCTTTTTAAACACCGGGGTCTTAGACCCAGAATCGCCGTTTTGCGGTGACACCTTCACGCCCTGAAGGGTCATCACCACAAAGCGCCGATCCTGCCGGCCAATTCGATCACAAAAAAGTAGCAAAGTAGAGTAAACACAAGTCCACAGAAAATCATATATATAGAAGTAAAAGTCTCCACGAAGGGAGTGTCCACTGTTTTATCACATCAGAGTACTAAAATACGGGCTTATGCCCGGTACATCATGTCCTCACTACAGATCACTCATGCGGAAGAAAAAAATAGAACATCTACTCAAGGTCGAGACTCACGGTCCTAGCTGTATGAACTCCAGAGCTAGACTGCCCAATCTCCAAGTGCACCAGTCTCTGGGGCTGCTCCCCCGTGCTGGGCTCCACGATTCCCTAAAATGATGCGGTTCGAAAACCGTTAGTCATAAATACTAAGCCCTATCATCCGCTACCCCTTCTCCCATGGCTCCTAGGTACCAAGCGGAGAGGAAGAAAGGGAAGGACATGAAGGTGGAGATTAAATCAAAGAAACAGGTGGCAGCAGAACTAATCTAGCAATTCTATAATAAATAATGGCAATAAGACGAAATATGAAAAGTAACCTTAACTTATGTGCGGAAATGCATAAGCCAAGGGATCTTCTGCAGGGCTCCCATCGTATAAAGAGTCCCATACCAATTTATACGTTGGGGTGTCGGTTATCAAACAACAGTATATATATGTCAAAATTGACCTTAATTTATAAACATGCCCACACAAGCTTATAGACCAAGGGGTCATTTTGCAAGTCCTAATGTATAAGCGTCCCATTCCACTTATACCTTAGGTGTCAGGGGTTAAATGCAATGATGATGTTATGACATGCAAGTGGGTATGAAGTGATCATGCAAGTGCAACTCACCCACCCAACTCTGTGTACACAGACCTTTAGTTCCCCTTTTCTGGAGCCGTAACCTCCTAGGATACCTCCGTAGTGGCAGACGGAAGAGGTGGGTTGGGCCTCTCCCACCTCTAAACCAGTAAAGCACTACCGGTCAGACCTATCGTATGCCTCAACGCTTGGTGCATGAAGCGGACTCCTGCGTACTCTTGCCGGCTGGCGTACCAGACTTCTGTTGGCGAAGTGCTAACCACACTTGCCGAGTCAGCTTATTGGCGTCGGTGCATCGACCCTTCAATACTAAAGACCCACCACCTTAATTTTCCTTCCTTTTATGCACATGCAAATTTAACGTATTCAAAAAAAACCGAGTCGAAGCTCCCCGGACTAAAACGTCCGTCTCAAACAATCGAGCCGAAATTCCCCGGACCAAAACGTCTGTATCTTAACTATCCAAGTCGAAGCTCCCGACTATCTTCTTGTGCTATCTGTGTTTGTGAAATGTGCAACCCTAATTACTAAGTTATTCTTTTCAGCTTGTTAATACAGTTTACGTTAACCCAGGACTGCCCCCGGTATACCCCGTGAAGGGCTCTCAAAGGGCACTAGGAACTATGATGGTAGCTGAAGCCCATCGTTCCCTTTCGCAAGACACTTATTGTTATTGGTTGATTCTCTTTACCCATTCCCTTCTCATATTACAATAGACTAATCTAGTGTGATTTTTAATCTTCTTCTCTTCGGGAAAGACGATCTTTCGTCGAACCCGAGCACCTCTTAACTCTAGCCAACACCACTTCTCACTAACCTTCCCATCCTTATATGGTGAACACTTTCACATCCATCCAATTCAGCAGATTAACTAACTCCAACGCCGTGCCCCATCATATCCTATGACTGTTAACACAAATTGCTAATTGCAGACTATCTTATGCTATAAGTCGAACCAGATAGGAAATGATCCAATACTCATCCAAATGCCCTAACTTATTTACTGGAGGTAAATCATGATATAATTAGCCTATAATCAAAAAATTATAATTTTTCCTAATTATCTGACATTTAATTAATTTTCTCAAAAATTTCAAGGGCTACCTATTTGAACATGAACTACCCTAAGTACTCATGCAAGATGTCCAACAAAATTATTATAAATATTATGTTATCTCAATATTGTAAATCCAAAGTATCATAATTTTTCTATTATCCAAAGGGCACTAAAACTATTTCAGCGATATTTTCTATCTTTCGTTATTTATGAATCAAGTACAGAGAATATCCATCCAAAAATTGTAAATTAATTATACTATGCAGATACAACCTTAAAAATAGCATTGACCAAGTTTCATAATTTTTCAGAAAGTATTAATTTCTGAATAAATTAATTATCAAAATCTCCATAAGGTGGACTTGTAAAGAAAGTGTCGTAACTAAGATTCTAAAAATCATGAATAAATGTCTACAAGCATATAATTGCCTGAAAGTCTCAATTCGTAAGTCTCATCATTTTTCAACAGCAATATCATCCATAATTAATTTTTAAACCATAAAACCCCTTTTTAAACATTTTTGAATGAAGTACTAGATTTACTCAACTAAAAATTATACAAAAATTCAAGATCAACTGTTCGGACCTAAAACATTTAATTCCAAGATTTCATGGGGTTTCAATGAACAGAAAGATCTAAATAATTAAAACGTCAATTAGGGCTATAACAAACTTTACAAATGAAGTGCTAGAGATAAACATCATAAAATTCCAGTAAATTTTTTATAGGTTCTACCCATTCCAAAACTCACTCTACCCGAGTTTCATAGCTTTTAGATAATGTTTAGTGACTGGTTTAACTTATTTGAGATTTTACCCCTAAACTAAGGTTCGGGTTTTGAGGTATCTACCTATCTCCAAATCCTTCGAGATTCCATCCAGATGATTTATATTATGCTAACGTCGACTCTACTGAATTTGAATGCAATACGAGGGCATTTGCCCTCATGCCCTTCACAACCCTCAAAACCCTCCCTTTAGGGTTTGAGTTTGGATCCTAGGGTAAATATATCCTAAATCACACCATTTTTCTCCAAGTGAGTTATAATAACCCTTCTAAGTCAGTGGTAAAAATATCAGCCTCTGTTGATGTGATTTAACCATTCCAACATCTTAGTGCACTTTTTACTCAAAAACGCTTCATTAATGCCTAGTTAAGGATAGGTGATTTCCTACCCAAAACTAATCCAAATGAGTTGGAATTTTGTACAGAGCTAGGTGTTATAGCCAGGGACCATTCTCCAAAATTTGGGAGGGTTTGGAGGTCATTTGACCACTTAAATAAATTACTCTAATTTTATTAAATTAAAACAAAAACTTTAGGTAAAGCATCTCCAAAAATTCCCATTTTTGGAGATCCTCTAGGTATGGCTAAGGGTAACCCCCTGCCCAAATTTCAGTTCGTTTGGACAAGGGATGAAGAGTGGGCATTCATTTTAGTTTCTGCCCAACTCTAGGTACAGCCCCCACTAAAACAGGTGCTGCGGTCAAACCACTTACCCAAACGAGTTGAAATTAATTTTAAATTAATCTAGACTCGAAGGGCTACAACTTTCATGACTGACAATATTTCCTAAATCGGCCTCTAAGTGCCTCGTTTTGCAGCATCAAAATGCGCCCATTTGTATCTTTTCCTTATATACTATATACATAATTTTTATATTATAAAAATATTCTTACGATGGCTTTCGGTTGGCGTTGGTTTGGCCGCCGGAGGTGGCGGTTTTCGGCGGACCCGAAAATATATTTTTCATGGTTTTTCCATGAAAACGCGAGATAGGTCCGGCTCCGTTGAGCACGAACTTCTTTTCTAAGACCGTAAGATCTACCCATAAAAGAAGAAGTAGAGGAGGACCTTGTTCGCAGTTTGGAGGCGAGATGAACGTCGGGTTGCCATGGTGCGGTGGTGGCGTTGCCGAACTTATCCTACAGCAAGAACAACAACCCTAATCCGTTTGGTCAAGAGTGTAAACTTATCATCTTGCTCTAAAGGGGCTTTTATAGATCACCAAGGGGGGAGGGGAAAGGGTAAAGCATTTTAGGCCATGAAGGTGAAATTCGGCCATGACATATCCCTTGTATTCAGCCACCTAGAGGCTGATTAAAACCCGTGGTCTCCTCTAAATAATGAGGGGAAGATGAATCAAGGCTTTGGAATCAATTGGAGAGGAACTCTTGCTCTCCCATGGCCATTAATGGCTCTCTCCCCTCTTTCTCTCTCTTCTTTATGGGAGAAATTAAATTCAGCCGCTTTTATGGCTGGTTATGGTTATTAAACTCCTCAAAACTAATGACGGAGAATATTTTCAGCCCTTGGAATCAAATGGAGGGGCCCTTGGTCTCCCTTGGCCATGAATGGCCCCTTTAAACCACTTTCTCTCTCCTCCATTAAAGGGTAAAATGGAGTTTTCTCTCTCCTAGTCATCAAGGCCGAATTTGTTCATCTCCCTAGCCTATTGGCAGCCCACTAATATATACTATTAATTAATTAGGAGGTGGTTAGCCCAAATGGAAAAGGGCTTGAGCTTGGGTTAGCCCATTTAGGCTAATTTGACCTATTTCAAGGATTGAGTTGATCTTGGTCAAATTGACCATTTGGGTTGACCCCAATGGGTCCTTGGTGATCCATTGGCTTCCCCTAAGGTCTATGTAGAGTTGGGTATGGTTGACTTGGCACCTTGGAGGTCACTTGACCCTTAGTAAGGGCACTTTGACCACTTTGGGGCTAGAGTTGACTTTGGTCAACTTAGCCTCTTGGGTTGTCCCCAATGGGTCCTTGGTGACCCATTGAACTCACTTAAGGTCTAGGAAGACTTAGGTAGGGTTGTTTGGTCATATTAGGGGCACATTGCCCTTTGTTAGGACACCTTGCCCAATTTAGGCCTATGGTGGTCTTAGGTCAATTTGACCACTTTGGGTTGATTTCAATGGACCCTTAGGGCTCTAATGGACCTTCCAATAGTTTAGGGATATTGTGGTGGGGTCATGGAGTCATGGCGAAGCCCTATGGTCATCCTAAACTAATGTTTAGAATTCTACTATTTGCAGACCATGGTGATCTCCACCTTCATGTCTAAGCTCACTTGGTCTTCTTGGGCTTCTTAGGGTTTTGTCATGACCTAGTCATGACAAAACCACTCCTAGGGGTCTAGCTAAAAATGGGATATTACAAATCCCAATAAACAAAAACAAAAATTTCGTCCTCGAAATTCAAGTTAGGCCTGCGGGGTTTCTACTGAGGGTAATTGCTTGTAACATCCCATAGGAAGTTGAATGTATACTTTACCCGGAGAGATCCGGGTACCTCCGCTGCATTAGATTCGGTGGCTCTCAGGTATGCTCCTCTTGCCCATGGTTCGTCTACAAGGCCTTGACCAGTGGGACCTTCTTATGCCGCAAGACCCGCACCGCTGTGTCATCTATCCTAACTAGCTCATCTTGTTACCGATTGATCAAAATCTGTCGAGCCATCTATGCCAAGAACCTGCTGTTCCGGCCGTAGTAGAGCCATCTTGAGAAAGGAGACGTGGAATACATCGTGCAAACCCACTAACTCCAGCGGTAGCTCCATCCTGTAAGCCAATGGGCTGTTCTGCTCCCGAATCCTGTAACACCCCATATTCCATGGACTGAGCTTCTTCTACCCACGTACCCACGAGACTCCTAGCACCAGACGTATATTCAAGAATCATGGTCTCCATCTTAAGACTCTACTTGGAAATATCGCGCATCATAATATTCCGCTAGTTTGCTCTAGGCCTCGAGCATCCTATCGTGAATTAGTCACACCCAGGTGTCGGGGTTCTTCATAAATTCCGAGTTGAGTGCCTTTGGATCCTCATCCTAGATCCATGACAGTGGAATCCTGTACCTCCGTACGAGGGTGGAGAGCTGTGTTAAATGTCGGTCGAGAGTCCAGATAAGCCTGGACTGATATTTTCTCCTTGGACGTACACTATCCATCTTGATTTGACATGATCACCTTAAGCATACCATGATAACGGACTTCTACTCCCAAACTTCAAGAAATAACCATGGGAGTTTTCTTCCGGGTCGGGGTGACCCTAGCTTCCTCGGCCAGTCTATCCTCGATGTTCCCTTTATAATTATGCCCGGAGTGAGGATGAGGAATCCTGTGTATGAAAATCCCTAATTATACCCTCAAACATCTACTCCAACTTGGGCAGTGGCTGTAATAGTTCCCCAAAAACTCTTTCACATAGCCTACATCAACTGACAGACATTACCGTGCATCACCAAACCAATGACACCTTTCTTCACTCCGGGGGTACATGTTTGGAGATACACCATACTTCCGATGATACAATATAGCGATTAAATTTTTACCTTCTCAGATATCCTGAATCTTGTTATCCGTCATCTAATTTTACATGATAATAGTTAATCCTCTAAATTACTGCGTCTTATTACCATGTCATTGTCTTGGTAATGCTACAAATTAACATTCAAAACATGTTTTTACAAAATCTTATCTTCGCCCGAATAACGTCGAATTATATCGACTTCAACTTCACTATGTTTGTTACGGCGCATTCTCTAAATTAGGTCTAAGGAAACCCAAGTCAATACTAATTTGCCCAATAAACAAAGAACAAGTCCCCAATAAACAAAAAATAAGCCCCCAATACCCAAAAAATAAGCCCCCAAAAAATAAGCCCCTACCTACCTTGGGCAAAGTATCTTTGATATTACCATGCAATATCAGTCCTTGCTGGGTGCACATTTACGACGACCCTATCGGGGTCAAAATGTTCCCAATCCCAAATGGGTTTCTTCCGAACTTGATTTCCTATCCGACCCTCAGTGTTTGTCTCGGTGGTTGCCTCCATGTAATTTTGTTACTAGTACGAGGGTCGAGATAAAATGACTTCTGCCATTCTGCTAATAAATCGTTGGCCTCAATTCTCCTTAAGGTCGTCCCACCAGTTTGAGTAATCCTTGATTGGGATAGTAAGGACACCTGTGTTTACGTCTTAGGTAGTCATTCTCGTGCTAAACTCCTCCTTTATTCTCTTTGGGTATCTCCTTACCTTAACCAAGTTCATACCTAAGGTCTATTTTGAACTAGGGTATACTATAAGTCGTCATGGTTACTCGTAAGTCCTAGTGGGTTGAGTCTAACTCGTTTGTTAGAGAATTATAAGATGAGATCTTTGCAGTCGGAGGGGCTCCCTGTTGGGGGCAGGGTTTGCTGCATGCTATAAAGAAGTATTCCAATTAATGATGAAGTAGACTTTTACATGTGATTTCCCTTATGGGCACACAACTGCTTCTGTTGCTTGTTTGTCCTCAAACTAAGCTCGCGCGGGAGTGACCTAGGATTAGTGGACTTCGACTTTTCTGATCGAGGTTTCCTCTGATACCACTTATAAGACCCCATTTTTTTTCTTTTTAAACACCGGTGTCTTAGGCCCAGAATCGCCGCTTTGCGGTGAAACCTTCACGCCCTGAAGGGTCATCACCACAAAGCGTCGATCCTGCCGGCCAATTCGATCACAGAAAAGTAGCAAAGTAGAGTAAACACAAGTCCACAAAAAATCATATATATAGAAATAAAAGTCTCCACGAAGGGAGTGTCCACAGTTTAATCACATCAGAGTACTAAAATACGGGCTTATGCCCGGTACATCATGTCCTCATTACAGATCACTCATGCGGAAGAAAAAACAGAACATCTACTCAAGGTCGAGACTCACGGTCCTGGCTGTATGAACTCCAGAGCTAGACTGCCCCATCTCCAAGTGCACCAGTCTCTCGGGCGTGCTGGGCTCCACGATTCCCTAAAATGATGCGGTTCAAAAATCGTTAGTCATAAAGACTAAGCCCTATCATCCCCTACCCCTTCTCCCATGGCTCCTAGGTTCCGAGCGGAGAGGAAGAAAGGGAAGGACATGAAGGTGGAGATTAAATCAAAGAAACAGGTGGCAGTGGAACTAATCTAGCATTTTTATAATAAATAATGGCAATAAGACGAAATATGAAAAATAACCTTAACTTATGTGCGAAAATGCATAAGCCAAGGGATCTTCTGCAGGGCTCCCATCATATAAAGAGTCCCATACCAATTTATACGTTGGGGTGTCGGTTATCAAACAACAGTATATATATATATATATATATCAAAATTGATCTTAATTTATAAACATGCCCACACAAGCTTATAGACCAAGGGGGTCATTTTGCAAGTCCTAATGTATAAGCGTCCCATTCCACTTATACCTTAGGTGTTAGGGGTTAAATGCAATGATGATGTTATGACATGCAAGTGGGTATGAATTGATCATGCAAGTGCAACTCACCCACCCAACTCTGTGTACACAGACCTATAGTTCCCATTTTCTAGAGCCGTAAACTCCCAGGATACCTCCGTAGTGGCAGAAGGAAGCGGTGGGTTGGGCCTCACCCACCTCTAAACCAGTAAAGCACTACCGGTCAGACCTATCGTACGCCTCAACGCTTGGTGCACGAAGCAGACTCCTGCGTACTCTTGCCAGCTGGCGTACCAGACTTCTGTTGGCGAAGTGCTAACCAAACTTGCCGAGTCAGTGTATTGGCATCGGTGCATCGACCCTTCAATAATAAAGACCCACCACCTTAATTTTCCTTCCTTTTATGCACATGAAAATTTAATGTATTCAAAAAAACCGAGCCGAAGCTCCCCGGACTAAAACGTCCGTCTCAAACAATCGAGCCGAAACTCCCCGGACCAAAACGTCCGTATCTTAACTATCCAAGTCGAAGCTCCCAACTATCTTCCTGTGCTATCTGTGTTTGTGAAATGTGCAACCCTAATTACTAAGTTACTCTTTTCATCTTGTTAATACACTTTACGTTAACCTAGGACTTCCCCCGGTATACCCCGTGAAGGGCTCTCAAAGGGCACTAGGAACTATGATGGTAGCTGAAACCCATCGTTCTCTTTCGCAAGGCACTTATTGTTATTGGTTGATTCCCTTTACCCATTCCCTTTACCCATTCCCTTCTCATATTACAATAGACTAACCTAGTGTGATTTTTAACTTTCCTCTCTTCGGGAAAGACGATCTTTCGTCGAACCCGAGCACCTCTTAACTCTAGCCAACACCACTTCTCACTAACCTTCCCATCCTTCTATGGTGAACACTTTCACATCCATCCAATTCAGCAGATTAACTAACTCAAACGCCATGCCCCATCATATCCTATGACTGTTAACACAAATTGGTAATTGCAGACTATCTTATGCTATAAGTCGAACCGGATAGGAAATAATCCAATACTCATCCAAATGCCCTAACTTATTTACTGGAGGTATATCATGATATTATTATCCTATAATCAGAAAATTATAATTTTTCCTAATTATCTGGCATTTAATTAATTTCCTCAAAAATTCCAAGGGCTACCGGTTTGAACATAAACTACCCTAAGTACTCATGCAAGATATCCAACAAAATTATTATAAATATTATGTTATCTCAATACTATAAATCCAAAGTATCACAATTTTTCTATCATCAAAAGGGCATTAAACTATTTCAGCGATATTTTCTATCTTTCGTTATTTATGAATCAAGTAAAGAGAATATCCATCCAAAAATTGTAAATTAATTATACTATGCAGATACAACCTTAAAAATAGCATTGACCAAGTTTCATAATTTTTCAGCAAGTATTAATTTCTGAATAAATTAATTATCAAAATCTCCATAAGGTGGACTTGTAAAAAAGTTCCGTAACTAAGATTCTAAAAATCATGAATAAATGTCTACAAGCATATAATGGCCTGAAAGTCTCAATTCCTAAGTCTCATCATTTTTCAACAGCAATATCATCCATAATTAATTTTTAAACCATAAAACCCCTTTTTTAACATTTTTGAATGAAGTACTAGATTTACTCAACTAAAAATTATACAAAAATTCAAGATCAACTGTTCGGACCTAAAACATTTAATTCCATGATTTCATGGGGTTTCAATGAACAGAAAGATCTAAATAATTAAAACGTCAATTAGGGCTATAACAAACTTTACAAATGAAGTGCTAGAGATAAACATCATAAAATTCCAGTAAATTTTTTATAGGTTCTACCCATTCCAAAACTCACTCTACCCGAGTTTCATAGCTTTTAGATAATGTTTAGTGACTGGTTTAACTTATTTGAGATTTTACCCCTAAACTAAGGTTCGGGTTTTGAGGTTTCTACCTATCTCCAAATCCTTCGAGATTCCATCCAGATGATTTATATTATGCTAACGTAGACTGTACTGAATTTCAAGGCAATACGAGGGCATTTGACTCCTTGTCCTTCACAACCCTCAAAACCCTCCCTTTATGGTTTGAGTTTGGATCATAGGATAAATCAACCCTAAACCACACCATTTTTCTCCAAGTGGGTTATAATAACCCTTCTAAGTCAGTGGTAAAAATATCAGCCTCTGTTGAGGTGATTTAACCGTTCCAACCTCTTAGTGCACTTTTTACTCAAAAACGCCTTATTAATGCCTAGTTAAGGATAGGTGTTTTCCTACCCAAAACTCATCCAAATGAGTTGGAATTTTGTACAGAGCTAGGTTTTATAGCTAGGGACCATTCTCCAAAATTTGGGAGGGTTTGGAGGTCATTTGACCACTTAAATAAATTACTCTAATTTTATTAAATTAAAACAAAAACCTTAGGCAAAGCATCTCCAAAAATTTCCATTTTTGGAGATCCTCTAGGTATGGCTAAGGGTAACCCCCTGCCCAAATTTCAGTTTGTTTGGATAAGGGACGAAGAGTGGGCATTCATTTTAGTTTCTGCCCAACTCTAGGTACAGCCCCCACTAAAACAGGTGCTGCGGTCAAACCACTTACCCAATCGAGTTGAAATTAATTTTAAATTAATTTAGACTCGAAGTGCTACAACTTTCATGACTGACAATATTTCCTAAATCGGCCTTTAAGTGCCTCGTTTTGCAACATCAAAATGCGTCCATTTAATGTATCTTTTCCTTATATACTATATACATAATTTTTTTATTATAAAAATGTTCTTACGATGGCTATCGGTCGGAGGTGGTTTGGCCGCCGGAGGTGGCGGTTTCCGACGGACCCGAAAAATATATTTTTCATTGTTTTTCCATGAAAATGCGAGATAGGTTCGGCTCCGTTGTGCACAAACTTCTTTTCTAATATCCTAAGATCTACCCATAAAAGAAGAAGTAGAGGAGGGCCTTGTTCGCGGTTTGGAGGCGAGATGAACGTCGGGTTGCCATGGCGCGGTTGTGGCGTTGCCGAACTTCTCCTACAGCAAGAACAACAACTCTAATCCGTTTGGTCAAGAGTATAAACTTCTCATCTTGCTTTAAGGGGGCTTTTATAGATCACAGAGTGGGGAGAGGAAAGGCTAAAACATTTAAGGCCATGAAGGTGAAATTCGGCCATGGCATATCCCTTGTATTCAGCCACCTAGAGGCTGATGAAAACCCTTGGTCTCCTCTAAATAATGAGGGGAAGATGAATCAAGGCTTTGGAATCAATTGGAGAGGAACTCTTGCTCTCCCATGACCATTAATAACTTTCTCTCCCCCTTTTCTCTCTCTTCCTTATGGGAGAAATTAAATTCAGCCACTTTTATGGCTGGTTATGGTTATTAAACTCCTCAAAACTGATGAGGGAGAATATATTCAGCCCTTGGAATCAAATGGAGGGGCCCTGGTCTCCCTTGGCCATGAATGGCCCCTTTAAACCACTTTCTCTCTCCTCCATTAAAGGGTAAAATGGAGTTTTCTCTCTCCTAGTCAACAAGGCCGAATTTGTTCATCTCCCTAGCCTATTGACAGCCCACTAATTCATACTATTAATTAATTAGGAGGTGGTTAGCCCAAATGGAAAAAGGCTTGAGCTTGGGTTAGCCCATTTAGGCTAATTTGACCTATTTCAAGGATTCAGTTGACCTTGGTCAAATTGACCATTTGGGTTGACCCCAATGGGTCCTTAGTGACCATTGGCTTCCCCTAAGGTCTTGGTAGGGTTGGGTATGGTTGAATTCGCACCTTGGAGGTCACTTGAACCTTAGTAAGGGCACTTTGTCCACTTTGGGGCTAGAGTTGACTTGGGTCAACTTAGTCTCTTGGGTTGTCCCCAATAAGTCCTTGGTGACCCATTGACCTCAATTAAGGTCTAGGAAGACTTAGGTAGGGTTGGTTGTGCATATTAGGGGCACATTGCTCTTAGTTAGGGCACCTTGCCCAATTTAGGCCTATGGTGGTCTTAGGTCAATTTGACCACTTTGGGTTGATTTCAAGGGACCTTTAGGGCTTTAATGGACCTTCCAATAGTTTAGGGATATTGTGGTGGGGTCATGGAGTCATGGTGAAGCCCTATGGTCATCCTAAACTAGTGTTTAGAATTCTACTATTTGCAGACCATGGTGATCTCCACCTTCATGCCTAAGCTCACTTGGTCTTCTTGGGCTTCTTAGGGTTTTGTCATGACCTAGTCATGACAAAACCACTCCTAGGGGTCTAGCTGGAAATGGGATGTTACAACTATTATCAGAGGGTGAACCCCACCCACATACGAACCAGATCAGGTTGCTAGCCCGACCACCCGAGCTGAAACTTAACGTTGGTGAATTGTTGTAGAGACCGTGACAACTGGCCCGAGCTTAAACTTAACGTTGGTGAATTGTTGTAGAGACCGTGACTAGTCATCATTGATATAATGTAAAGGATAAGACAAGTCTATGAGATGTTGATGAGTTATATGGGACCTCCGTACAATTATCCTTTGTTTTTTGATCAATCTTTTGCCATTGTTACTATACTCTCTGCTTACAGGTTGTAAACAATTCACACTTTTTGTTAGTTCGATGTGGGCTCAAAAAATAATAATCCAACCTTATTCACTTAGTTGTGGTGTAGCAAGTTGTTGAACTCATATAAATAAAAGCGTGGTTCGTGGAATTTTCCACTTTATTATTCATACTGCTGATGAGATGGGTCGATGTCTACTACTACTGCCACTGTTGCATTCATTGCGTCTATGGACATCTCGACTTACTGAGGCATATGTTTACTCGAGAGCCTACCATTAGTTTCAAGCAAACTCCAGTCGCGCGGTATGATTTACCTGACTGCACAATGCATCAGTTTGCCAATCAGCAATCGCCTTACAAGAGGCGG